>ML685766.1:21423202-21505366 GCA_007922175.1 Pelusios castaneus
CACATCTCGAAGAACACCAGTTACAGGTAAGTAACCGTTTCTTCTTCCCTTTTTAACTACAACTCACATTTTTCCTAAATCTTGTAACCTGTCTCCTCAAAAATTGGCAATCTCTATATAGCTGAAAATAAATACAGCAAAACAAACAACACTATAAAACATTTCTTTCAGTTATAGTAATCTGCATAACCTTAACTCTGACCTGATACTTCTCTATTGGAAAATAACATATATAGCTCATTGGTGTATAGATGACTAACAGACGTGGCTATTGATGTTGCTAAAGTCATGTTCATGTTGCAGGTATAAAAGGGCTCTCACTTCTTGAGTTCATCCCAGAGGCAAGGTTCAGTACTATAGTCCTTTTTTGATTCTGCTACTTTCTGCAGGCTGAGTTTGGTGGGTCTTCAGTGCTTTGGACCCCCGGCGAAGTCACAAAGTCCAAATGAACCTCTTCTGGGATATTAAAGAGTCTATAACTAAAAAGTCTCTTTGCCCTTGTGAAGTAGTCTTCAGACCTGGCTCTAGGCCCTTTACATTTGTCTTTTTATTCAGCTCCCAAATAAGATCTGTCCCCTTTGGGGGATTTATGCCACTTTTCCTGTGACTGGTTGGGAACCTGGGTCTACATGCTATTCTGAGTTCCAACCCAGGGGTTCTGTACACAGGGACCTGTACACAAAAGCCATATCACTCCAATCTGTATTGCTGTTTCCCTGGGCCTCTTCCTATCATTCTTCTATCTACAACCCTCTCTCACAGCCATCATCTTCAGGTTATTCTCTATCTCCAAGCCAGAGAGGAGCACCCTTCTTCCTTCCTCTGGTTCCAGACGGAAACTGACCTGCTAAGCCCTGCGTCCCTTTTTATCTGAGCTTGTTGGAGTCTTATTGGCTGTCATTAGACCTTCTAGCCATTGGAAGGTCAGGCTACTTCTGTGAGGCCTCTCTGTAGGCAGTTTTGGGTGACCTATATTTGCTACTCTTCTCTTTCTACCTCCCTCTTGCTGGAGCAGGGTTTACTAGAACTTCAGGGCCTCTCATAGGGAGTCTTTAAGGCCAGCAACATTCACAGGATAATGGTGGCTTGGGTATTGTCTTACTGGTATGTTGGAAGCATGTGGTACTTCTTTATAGAGAGGTAGAATTTGTTAGTAAAGACAGTAACTGTAATGTCTAGGTGCTTAAGTTATGTTAGAGGAGGATATGTTAGCTGGACATTTCCATGCTTTAAATGTTTGTCTAGGTGGATCTCCTTAAAGAATCCTAACTATTTTTCTTACGAAGTTTTTCTTTGTGGGAGTATGTACATAAAAATATATGCAATTAATATAATTATTATGTATGTATAAAAGTGCCCATAGTACAAATAAGAAGAGGAATTACTAACAGAGATATGGAAATGAACAGTATGCATCCTCTTCCTTTATAAAATTTTATCTCAGGAGAGGTCATCCATATGTTTAGTCAGGGTTTTGCTGCATCAGTCACCTCTTTTTATGCTGTGTTCTAAACAGCTTGTCATTTTGGGCCCTAGTTGAAGTAAGGAGAAAATTAGTAGCACCACAGAGCTGAGGTAAAGAAGTGATGAGTGACAGAGAGAAAACAAATAAAAGATATCAGATGTGTGAAGCAATTGTAATGAAAAGTAATACTGAAAACTCTTTTAAGAGGGCAAATGTTTGTTTAGATTGTTTGGATCTCAACTTACTTTTATTATGTTGTCAACATTTAAGAAACAGAGCTAGCTGGATGAACATGAGTTGTTATCAATAAAACATATCATTTATGTGGCAGTAAGAATTTAGAATAATACAAAATTAAAATTATAACACATTATTTATAGCAAGGAGCAACCTTTTTAAAAGAGCCTCTAAAATTGTACCCACAAATTTGTCATATGTCAGTTAATTTTGTGCAAATGGTGTAGTTAGTTGACAAATTACCTGAATAGTGTGTGGGGTTGTTATGCTAACAAATGGAAGCATGGGCAAAATTGGGAGAATACTATCAGAGGTCTCTTTTTAAAAGTATCTCCCTAGGTTATTATCAAAATATTGGCTTCTGCTTTGAAGGCACTTTAAACAACTCTCTTCTACTCTGTTTTTAAGAAGTTAAAAGTACTGTAGATGTTTTAGATGCCACATATTCTAGGTATATTTTTTGCAGTGAAATATGTTGTTTGAATAAGTGAGATTAATGTGGGCTTTCCAGCCCTTTTATCCTCTCTCTTTAAATCCGCCAAAATGCCATCACTATGCTATTGCTTGTAGTCAGTACTGCTTTATAAGAAAATTAAAGCAATAGAACCACACTGCCAGCACAGAGGGAGTTGTCAAAGTAGCAGGGTATATTACATTACCTAGGTGATGTGAATTTAATTGGATACCTGCCTGCCCTATTCACAATGGAAAGGTGGTCACCGCAACTTGTGAGCTGATTCTTCATTATGCTAAATGCTGACTATGATCTAATTGCCTATGCAAAATGTGGTGGTTCTTTATTAATACAAATGTCTTTTTTTATGTCATTTCCTCATTAAGTACTAAAAAATGGCGTTGAAACGGTTAAATGAATCTTCTGTGTGAGACTTGTGTTGTATGTGTATTTGCTGTCTGGTGGGTGTAGAAAATATTCATTGGTTTGTCCCTTTAAAAAGATCTGTATTATCTACAAGAATTCTTTTTTAACTTACTGCAGCCCTGATCAAATGAGAAGAGAATATTGACCAAGAGTTTAAAAAATGACATGATTTTGGGTGCCCACCTAGAGAGCTCTTCATAGGAGCCTGATTTTCAAATACTCATCATTTTCTGAAATTCAGGCCTCCATTCAGATGTTTTAGGAAAAAATAGGGCAACACATAGACACTAGTCACTTCTGAAAATATTTGCCACAGGCTGGTTTTTACATGCAAATGGACATTCACATACGTAAGAAGAGAGAAGGATGAAATACTCGTGTTAATGCTAATTCTGAAGATTGTAATGGTTGGTGGTGTGATAAGTGCAAAATTAGGTTTGATATTGGAGGGTAACTCCCCCATGACAGCAAACTTGAAATGAGACTATTTAAAAGCTTTGAGGAGAATTGCTAGCAGCAGGCTGAAGGGTAAAGGAAAAATGCAAAAAGCCAGGAAATCATCCTGATGCTGCCATTTAATAACAATGTGTTAGAGGCACATATAGCTTGTGTATCTCTGAGCCCAAAACCTATGTGAAAAAGCACACACCAAACAAAGTGCCTGTTTTAGTTTCGTTAAAGAATCCTTTAAAAACCAGAAATTGGGCCCAAACCACACAAGCACGCTGGCTGGGATATTCAACGAGACCAAAGAAGTTAGTCAAATTTCATTGAAAGTGAATAGAAATTGTGTAAATCATTGTTCTTCAGCTCCTGTAGCGTTCCCAGCACTGTTTATTGGAACACAGGTTCTACAAAATAAAATGCATATGTGACGTAACAAAAGCAAAGACAATATATGAAGAACAGATAAATAAAGATATGAAGCTAAATATGGCTACCCCTTTGGAATTTAAATCTAAAGTAATTAAAGCTGCATGTGTGACTGAAAGCTGGCTATTGTTGAGAGAGTGAAGGAGGAGAAGGTAATGAAATAGCAGAAAACTTGAAGGATATTTAGAATTCAACTTTACCAGGATTTATTTGTTGGTCTATAGGGGAAAAACAAGGAAATATATATTGTTAACATATTTGTTTATTTATGGGAAATCTAACTATGGCCTTCACAGAGATTGAAATCATAGATGAGGAAGTCAGCAAATAACTTGAGTAGCTCAAGTGAAGGAGTTCAGTAGAGTGACAGATTCACTTGAGGATGTTTTAAAGGAAATAAACATGAAATCATGGAGATACAGAGGATATTCAATACTAGTCCAACCCAACTGCCATTGAAGTCAGTGGGGGTCTCCCTATTGTCTTCATTGGAGCTTGATCAGGCCCCAAATTTATAAACCAGCAGACATGCCTGAAGATTTGAAAGTTGCTAATGTGGTATCTTTTTTAAGTAAAATCTGGGAATTAAAGGCCTGAGTCTCATCTCAGTTCTGAGGAAGTCAATTAATAGTTTAATTAAGTATAGAATAGCACAGCACTTGGTAAATGTAACTAGATAGGTCAAACAAGCATGGTTTCTGAAAGGGAAAATCAAGACTCTTCAAATTGTTAGATTCTTTAGAAAAAGGAATGACCTGATGAACATAATTGACTTGGATATTCCAAGATCTTTTGATAAGCTCCCCCTTTGAGACTATTAGTTTGAAAAAACACATAAAAGGGACAAAAGTATAAAAACTAACTAAGTAAGAATCAGTGGTAGGGAACCTGAGATGAAATTCAGTTCATCTTTATTTAACTAGAGAGCCTCTTCAGCCAATCCAGAGCTCCAACTCCCCAGATGGAGCACTGGAAAGGAACTGTGATTGGGAGAGTCACAAACCCTGTTTGTTCCATGAATGCAAGATGAGAAGGAGCAAAAGGATTGCCATTGTCTGCCAATTCTCCTATGTTAGCTGCCCCCTTCCCGTACACTTGTCCTGGCAGAAGAGGGAGGGAATATGGGACATGAACCCCTGCTCTCACCTGACACTCCGCTCCACTACTCCAGTGAGTTTTCTGTTGTCCTGCAGGGCAGTGGGCTTGGATCTTGCTCCTCTGAGTAGCCACATCTAATTTCATTAATTATTTCTTTAGATCTTAAGTACAATACTGAACTCCCATACAACAGAAAACTCCCATACAGAGAACTCCCATACAAAATTGTCCTAACAATTGCTTATACTTACAACATCATGATGACCACTCCGCTCAAATGGGCAATTAATCTGACCAACTGAAGCGCTCCTTTCAACCCCCCTTCTTCATTCCCCAGGATCATACCCTAAACTTTTCCTCAAAATATTGTTAAGCAAACAACTTTTTCCACATGGCTGACAAGTCATCAGGTTTGAGATATTTTGAACTAAGATGCGAAGCAGCTTCCAGAGTTTCTGGGCCTTTACAGAGCACACCCTGCTGGCAGTTTCTTCTCTTTTATAATGAGGGGTGATCTAGCTCAATCACCTTGCTGACTGCATTGGAGGCATCATGGAGAGAGAGGCAATAGATCATTGGATCAGCGCATATCTGAGCCCTCAATGATTTGGAGGAAGAAATGAATAGTGAGTTGATGAAGTTTGCTGATGTCCCTGAAGTGGTTTGGACCAAATATGGAAGGCCTCCATGGACAAACTTCAATGGAAATCCATTGTTTGTTTTGTATTAAAAGATACAGCATTTGAATCAGTGTAAGTAGAATTTAGGATGTGAGGTTGGTGTGTTGGGGAACTCATGGGGAATGACCGAAGTAGGGGATTTGTTGGCACTTGGCAGGGTGAAGTATGGGTGGGATCTGTTCCCTTAACCATTATGGTAGCCAGCAGGGCCTGTCAAGAACCCTGAAACTCAGCAAACGAGGCTCTGATGAAGACAAGGCAGCAGCGGAGTCTTTGTCACCTGTGGCACATGAACCTTTCAGGTCAACAGCAATAGTGGCCATATAGCTGAAGGAGGAGTACTAATAGTTAGGAAAAGAACTTCAGTCACTGCACTTCCATCCCCCCTGCCCCAGGGCAGCAAAGTATATAGGGACATATGATCCAATATGACACACGCCATAGGAATTTTTGCAATGGACCTTTGCTGATGATGAATTAGAATCTACAAAGGATTGTGATGTTGTTTAGATGGATTTAAATTCTCTGGACAGTTGGATGGCAGAAGAAATTAATCTTTGATAAATGCAACATAATTCAAAATAAAATCAAACTAACCTTAACTGTTTATATAAACTAATGGGCTCGGAATTTTGGGGGTCATCTTAGGAAAAAGCCCAAGAACAGTTCAACAGAGATTTCTTCTAAGTGTGCAGCAGCTGTTTTAACAACAGAGAGAATGTTCAGGTGCATATTGAAAAGCAAAATAAAACAGTACAGAAAGTGTAATATTATATTGAACTATGCCTGGTCATGGCTTGTCCAATTTTTGTCCCTGTATTTTAAGAAAAATATCCCAGTGAGCTAGGTGAGAAGATCCATCAAAGAGCAGCAAAGAGAGTTAGATAGATGGGGTGGTAGCCCTTGCATAAGGTGAGACTGCAAAAATTAATTGTGATTATTAAAAATTGTGAAAAAGCATAGTGGAAAAAATCATCAGCTTTTTCAAATGTGGTTCTGATCTAGAAAGTAGTCATGTAAACAGGGCATCCTTTTATTCAACAGCTTTTTATTCTACCCTTTTAGTGTATTCAGAGTCATATTTGCTTACTTTCATGTCAAAAATATATGTCTATTGGGTTAAGGAGCATGGGTTTTGTTTGGGGCTTGGGTTTTGTTTTGTTGTTGTTTTCTTTTGGTATTTTTAACTCCTATGTGGCCTGCAGAGCCAACACAGCTTAAAAAAAGAGAGTATGAGAGTTGAATAATATGCTCTTTTATACACCAAGAGAATTATGTTTATGCATAACCCCTGAAGGCAACAGGAGTCTGACAGGTATCACTAAAACAATAATCTGATGACTAGACAGTTGCAGAGGTGTCACTCTTACCTCTGCAGAATTTTCTTATTGATGATGGTGAATAAGACAAACTGACTCCTGCTTGCATTCTCAGAACACAGATTGAGTTTGTAAGGTTACTTGTTTAATCATAAACGGAACACATAAAGAATATGGAAATCATTGAAAGAAAAAAAGTGTGCAACTCCACAATAACTAATTTGCTATGGTCACTTTGCAGAGTAGAATCTCACCTCAACATTCATAACTATGGCACTTAAAATAAGGAAAAGGAGCTTCTCTTTTATACTGTAGCAAATCTGTGGAACTCATCACCACTAAAGGGCAGTAGCTATGCTGATAAACAGCTGGATAATTTACAACCTTTAATAGCATATGTAGTTATGCATGAGTAAATAAAATCAAAAAAAAAGCCCGGGTTTCCCTTCCCCGCCCCCCCCCCCCCCCCCCCTTGTTGCATCAGCTGTTAAAGTTCGTTTGATTGATTTCCTCTGGTTTGGCAAATCGTAACCTCCTATTCATAGGGAGCAAGTGCCCAGATTTCTTTCCTTTTGATATTCTAAATCGGATGTTTCATATTATATACCGTTCATGTTTAAGTGGGAAATGTTGACTCCAGCCCACTTGCTCTTAGAGTAAGTTTGAATCGTTTCCAAAGTGATCCCATCTAGCATTTCTCACCCAGGGAAGAACAACCCCAATTGAAAAATGACATGGGGAGGAAATGGGTTATTATACAGAGTCTGCAAGTAGGTAGAGAAGTCCCTCAGTTAAAAAAATAATTGAAGCAAGATATAGAGGGGTAAACAACGAGAGTACTGTGGCACCTTAAAGACTACCCTTTTCTTAAGTTAATTAACTTAATGCTTTACATTAGAATAAATTCTTTAAGAGACAGCATGTTTTTGGTTAAAAGGATGATTTCAAAAGTAGATAAAAGTAAAGTAGGTTGCAGTTCACAAAAGCTTATGCCTGAAGAAATTTGTTAGTCTTTAAGGTGCCACTGGACTCTTGTTGTTTTGCTGTATACAGACTATAAGGGGGTTTGGAGTTTATTTTATTCTTGGTTGTTTTGCCTCTTCAAATAATTATCTCCCACAAGAGACTGGTATATGCCTTACATAACTACTTTGCACTGATAGTGGGAGAACTTTGCAAATGACTGAACCTTTGACAAATGAGTGCTGTTAAATGTATTAATGAAAGGCAATTTGTTGTTTTTAAAAAAAAACTTTCGCATTCTGTAGGAGGAAAGAGCAATAGTGGCAGAGGTTTGAATTTCAGATATATTAGAGGCATTCAAACCCAAAATCATTGTGAATTTGGTGGTTCATAAATGATTGAAGTACAAAGTAAAAAGGTTTCGCTGTACATATAACAACCAATGGCTCATTTTGAGCCATAAGCGAATGACAGGAAATGAAAATTGAAAAGTTTGTAATTTTATTTCAAAGTAGTATGTGTATTAAGATTTCTATTGTTATCTGACCTTATGTTTTGTGACTATTAAAAGCACTCCAAACTACTTTGTTTTATCTGTGGTTCCCATTGCAGATGATCATTCTCGAGTGAGACTGCAGCCCCTGGAAGGAGAAACAAACTCAGATTACATCAATGGAAATTATATTGACGTACGTACACTGATGTAGTAAACAGAGTTAACTTTGCTGTTCAACCAAACATGTAGTCTATATTGTTTTCACACTTTAGTGATGATTTATTATAGAGAGCATAGCTGATTACAGTTTTGGCTATGAAACATTACTGGAAAACAGTCATGGGAACCCCTATTTATAAAGAAAAATAAACAAATAAAACACCAAATATTTCCCAATAAGAAAATTAACTCAGTCCTTTTTGCCACATTCTGAAGTGAAACTTTATTACCAATATTTGTTGGCTATTTTGCCTGCTGATACTTATGTGGACCAAGAAAATGTTATTTTCATTTTCTGTCAACAACTTGGCATAATTCCACATTTAAAAGAAAGCTGTTTGCATATTAATGTGACAAAACTCTGTAATTCCTAATGCAGTGATTTGCAATCTCTTGTCATCTCTACACTTTTAAGTCGCCTTCAAAGTATAGTCTGCAGCTGTTAACCAGTACTTCTAATGCAAGCAAGACATTTCATTAAATATGTAGAGTGTTTAATTATTGAAGACTGCTTCTTTGTTCATTCTGCATCATGTTAACTTAATGTTTTACATTAGAATAAATTCTTTAAGAGGCAGCATGTTTTTTGGTTGAAAGGATGAAATCAAAAGTAGAATTGAAAATCAAGAGAGAGTCAACATTGTCTAAAACCTGAAATCTAGAGATGAAAACTTCAGTAATTTTAGTGTTCATGAGAGACACTAGACATAAAGTTGCAACAATTGCTGCTTCTCAGGTAGCAACCTACATTCAATGGTTTCTTCTTCAAGGGTGACACCTTTTAATGAAGATGTCGTGGTTTCTGGTTCACATATAGCTATCGGCTATGACAAAGGACTTGAGTAGATTTTTTTTTTCTCAGAGTATAAAGCAACTAAATTAATCCTTATTCTTCTTGTATAACAATATCTGGGTTATCTCCTTCTAATAATATTTATTAGTATGCTTCAAAGGCAGTAAAGTTAGGGTTAGATTTCTATCCCATTCCTTACTGTTTCAGAAGCTAACACATTAACCAATAGGTAAATAAAACATTTCCATTTAAAAGTATAACAAAATTGTAGGCAGAAATTTGTGTCATAAAAAGTAGAGATGGACTCAAACTGAAGAGTTGGAATTGGATTTTAATCCAAACTTTCCCAAGGTTCAAAATTCAAAGTGGACCTAATGTCCTGTAGAAATGGTCTAAAGTAAAGATGATGAAATTCAATAAGGAGAAATGAAAGTACTCCGCTTAGGAAGGAGTGCTGCAAAAAGGTATCTGGGGCTCATAGTGGATGACAAACTAAATAGGAGTCAACAGTGGAATGCTGTTCAGGGCCAGTTTAAGGATTCTGGGGGCCCGGGGCTGCCCACTTTTGTGGGCCCCCTCCCCCATCTTGGCGGCACCCAGCTTTGGGGCAGGGTGGCGCTTGGTGCTGAGAGTTGGGCAGCCAGTGTTGTGGGGCCTGGATCCCACAGACCAGTGACCAGCTGCTGGGCTGTTGCTGAGAGGAGGGTGGGGGAGCCTGGCCAGCGCTGGAGGGCGGTGGGGGGGGCAGAGCCTGTGGTGCTCCTGCCAACCCAGCTGGCTGGTTTGCCCCAGCAAATCCAGGGTTCTCCAAGGGTGGAGGCAGGGCTGACAGGCTTGCGGTGCAGCCTCCAGCAGCTGCTCCAGGGTCAGGAGTGCTGTCTGGCTGCCACACCTGTGGCCTGGCAGAGGAAACCAGACAGGTCAGCCTGAACCACTGGGGCCCTGGTGTAGCAACCCTAGCCCTGGAGACACCGCTGGAGGTTGCACCACGCGCCAGCTGGCCCCAACCCCAGAGCACAGCTGCCAGTGGGAGCACTCTGGACCGTGGCCTCTGGCCCCAGGGCCATGGCCCTCCCAGCATTAGCCAGCTCCCCCTTCCCCTTCATGACCACCAGGCCCAACCGGTGCTCTGCTGGCCTGCGCAGGGCCAATTTTTGAGGGACAGCGGGACTGCTCTTTAGCTCAAAACCCAGGGCTTCAACCCCTAATATTCCTGCTTTAATCCAGCCCTGATGCTGTTGCAAAGAAAAGCAAACATCATTCTGGGATGTATTAGCAGGAGTGCTGTAAGCAAGACACAAAAAGTAATTCTTCCACTCTATTCTATACTGATTAGGCCTCCATTGTAATATGGTGTCCAATTCTGGGCGCCACATTTGAGGAAATATGTTGGCAAAATGGAGAAAATCCAGAAAAAGGAAACATGAATAATTAAAGGTGTAAACAACATGGGCTATGTGGGAAGATTGAAAAAAACGGGTTTGTTTAATGTGGAAAGGAAGGACTGAGTTAGGCATGGTAACAGTTTTCAATCACATAAAAGGTTGTTCCAAAGAGGAGGAAGAAAAATTGTTCTCTTTCACCTCGGAGGGTAGGTCAAGAAACAATGCACTTAAATTGCAGCAAGGGTGGTTTAGATGGGACATTAGGAAAAACTTCCTAACTGTCTGGTTAGTTAAGCACTGGTATAAATTGCCTAGGAAGGTTACAGAATCTCCATTCTTGGAGATTTTTAAGAACAGGTTAGACAAAAACCTCTCAGGGATGGTCTAGAGATAATACTTTGTCCTGCCTTGAGTGCAGGGCTCTGGACTGGATGACCTCTTGACGTCCCTTCCAGTCCTACACTTCTATGATTTTAAGGTCCAGGAGTGTTCATACTTCAGGTTCAGGGTTTTAATTTAGGTTTAATTACGATTATGATTTGGATCCACATCTGAACATCCAAAATACGTGGGGGGAGGAGGGTTTGGATCATCTGCTTTTATTCAAAAACCGTGATATAATGGCTTCATATTACCTCTTCCTGCTCCTGGAAGAGAAGAGTGTTAGTGGGACAACTGTGTAGGCATAGAAGACACTGCTGTGGGGGTTGTAAGGCGTCCCATGCCTCAGAAGATAGATGTAGTATGAAGTATGGAGAGAACTAATATAATCCAAATACAACCTAAATTTCTTTATATCATCATTCATCAAGGGACAAGGCAGTCACAAACAGGGAGACACTGTAGCTGTTTATTAGCAAGAAGATTTTCAAGATTCCATTGTAACTGGCCATTTGTCTGTCCTTAATTCCAAAGATGCAGATGTGCTGTCTATCTCATGCAGGCAGATTGCAACAGATGGCATGTCAGAACAGTGGTGTTACAACGGGCAAGGACATGGAAAAGTCTGTCTTTGTTTAGTGAGATTTTTTTTCCTTGAACTAAATCTCCCAATGCCTATTTGGCTGGCATTCTGAATGAATCCAGCCCTGTAGCGTGGTGCATGACTAGAGAATTGCCAACTCTGTCCACGGCTGTACAAATACGTCTCCATCCTTAAGTACTCAAAGTTTGCCTCAGAATGGCATATAAAGCAGGGGTGTAGCCAGCCCTTTCTAGCCAGGCCCCTGATGCTCCAGGGTGGGCCTGGCCAATCCTGCAGCTTCTTGCCAATGCTTCAGTTGCCTAGCAGCTGGAGCATTGGGGCAGGGAGAGGCAGCCCAGCCCCTGCCATATCAAGGCTGCAGCAACTGCCTGGGGCCAGAGCTGCAAGTGGAGAGCAGCCTGCAGCCGCCCACGGCTAGCTGGTCCATGTTCACAGTGGCCAAGCTCGAGCCGTTGCCAGGTTCTGCAGCAGGTGGCGCCTGCTGGCCAGCCAGGTGGGCACGTGCGGATCTGGGCCCAGCTGTAGCTACATTCCTGATGTAAAGGAACCATTGCAATAGTGCTTGTAGCATTTTCTTTTCCCGTGGTTTTTCAGATTACTTCAATCTTTGTGTCTCACTTCACTCCTTACCCTTAGTACACTCGACACTGGCAAGCTGATATGGAATATGAGCTTTAACTTTACATTTCTCCCTTTTGTTGGTTGGTCATAACCTCAACATTATTTAATATTAATATTGATAAAACTGTCTATAATGGCGTACAGGTATATGAGTTAAATCCTTGGCACCAGAAACAAAAATACTATACAAATGTGGTTGTTCCTAGTTGGCATCCTATGAACAATCAATATTCATTGTATAAGGAATGCATAAGTTGTTAGTGTTGATTGCGCTCAGCCAGCATGTGATTGTTACTCTTGCCTTTACAGAAACAGAGGATTACTTTTTGGTGTAATTAGTGTTTACACCAAGACATTTATTCATAGCTTTTACCCTTTTTCCTTTCAAAAAGCATTTGTGAACAGATCAGAGGCCACAAAAAACCTCTTCCCTCCCTATTACACACCTGCAGCATCCTGAATGCAAATCTAGTGCTCTCTTAGCTGCTAAGCAGGGAACTTGCACTGCACTCAGCAGCATGTCACAGCTCACGGGGTGTGGCCAGGCTACTAACTGCACCCGCTACAAGTGCTCGGTTTATGTTGCTTCATTTCTGAAAAATCAGTGAGGAACTTAATCTGGAACATATTAGACTTACCCAGGCACTGCACAAAAGGTTAAGTTAGGGACTCTCCAGAAAACATGATTGCTCCAAATTTCCTCACAACATGCCTCACATTGGAAAGGCCAGAACTTGTCCTTAATATGCAACTTTTAATGTTGTAATATTTAGTAGGGTTATAAGCACTAGTTTATATGGCATTTTAATCATACCAGCACATGATAGTACATTGCACTGCAAATTGACTCAAAACTTTTTCTCATTTTTTTTAGGGTTATCATAGACCAAATCATTACATTGCTACCCAAGGTAAGTTAATCTTCCCTTATATATTTCTCGTTGGTTGTGTGAACCCAAAAGGCTCTATATGCAAAATCTACAAAAAAATTTGTATTATGGTTTATATGCTATAATATGTTTTTGCCACAATAATTAGCCAATACAAAATTGTTCTAAGAACCCAGATATAGCAAACAGATTTAATTCAAACTCTCCAATTTCCAAGAGCTTAGCGTTGAGTTGTGATTACAGTAGAACCTCAGAGTTAAGAATACTTTGGGAATAGAAGTCGTTCATAACTCTGAATGAAAGGTTATGGTTGTTCTTTCAAAAGTTTACAACTGAACATTAATATGGCTTTGAAACTGCTATGGAGATGAAAAATACTGTTTTATCTTTATTTTATTAGTAGTTTAATGTTCAACACAATAGCGTATTGTATTTGCATTTTATTTCTCTCTCTTTCCCTCCCTCCCTTCCTCCCTCCCTGTGTCCTTCTAATTCCAAATGAGATGTGTGGTTGACTGGTCAATTCGTAATTCTGCTGTTCATAATTCTGAAGTTCTACTATACCTTTGTGTTCAATAGTTTGGGGTATAAAAACAAACAATATCTACCCTTGGCTCATGTTACTCAGTAGTATTCAGTAAAGAACAAATGAGTAGTAAAAAAGATGACAGAAAGTGCCTAAGTGATGTAGGAACCTGCTATGGGAATTAGGTATCTAAATATCTTTCAGAATCCAGCCCCAAACTCCTATTGAAAGTCATTGAAATTTAGGCTTCTAAATTAATTAGGCAATTTGGAAGATTTTACCTGGCAATTTTTGATACAGGATCTATAAACACATTAGACTTGCTAGACAATACTTTGAAAAGAACATCAAATTTCTGAAAGTCATATGGTTTTTTAGACTATCCTTTAAATGTTTGCTTGTGGAAATCTATCCTTTCCCTTTGTTAATGCACAAAAAGATTTTCAATTTTTAACTCTTTTCATAGACATAACTTGCCTATTTTGACACACTCGTTGTTTCAGTTTTGGCCAAGACCAAGCCTCGAACATGTGAGAGAGTTGATTACTTTTTGTGGTATGACAGTCTCTGCTACCATTGGTCGGAAAGTAAAAACGAATAGAATATATGTAAAAACTTGATTATCCTTCTACAGCTGAGAGGGGTGTCTCTCAATATTAAGTCTTCTATAATAGAGCTCACTGTACTTGCGTATGGATTTGAAAGAGCTACCCTGAGCTACATCTGAGTACCACGTTTATTTCACCATTTGCATGCCTTTTTCAGCACACTAGCTAGGATAAAAGGTTTCACTTCCCATGTTTTGGACTTAGAAAGAATGTGTACCTTTTTAATGACATACTGCTGAGACAGATGAAGATCATAACTAGCCACTTACTTCCTGTGATTGCTACTGCCACTTGAGCAGCCCAATCTCTGCAGCCCCTGTCTTACCAGAGAGAGGCTATTTCAACTCCCCCCTTAATACCAGTCAGCTGTAACTAGTTCCAAATGAGCTACTCCTTCTGCAGTCTCCAGAGCGTGAAATTATCACAACGTACATCAGCTTGGCTCTGCCCAGAACTGTCTGATCACACCAGACCTTAACATCTTAGGGAACCAGGGGAGGACATTTAAACTTGCCACACCTGCCACCGAACCACAGTGACCTGCAGCTACTAACTTCACTCGGGAGGCCATTTAAAGATGCCACTAGTGCCATTTAGTCTGTGATCCACAGCCCCTAATCTCGTACTGATGGACTGTGGAAGGGAAATGGGGCTATTTTCTGGGGTTGGTCATTGCTTGTTTTTACTTCTTTGCGTGACTAGTTTTTTATACCATTCTGCAGAAGAGGGTAATTGTTGTTTGTCCTTTGATGTATGCTGCTGTTGGTTATTGTCTCCTAAAAATAAAAACAGCGGCAAACATGGTTGGCATTTTATTTGCAGTCCAGAGTATTGCTGGTTTTGGCAAAAGAGCAACTAGAGGGACTTCCTTGGGAGCTCATTGCAAACCATTCTGATATGGAATCATTCTCTGGAGCTATTTTAAATGCTGTTTTACCAGGCATTACAGTACTTGAGCAACAGATAATGAACTTGATACTTTTACTCTATGAGTTTTGAAAGCAGAGACTCAGACACAAGACTGAGAAAACTATACAATGTATTTTTTTTAAATGATGGGAACTTGAATGTGAACTAGCTTTAAGTGCCCTTCCACCACAAATCCCACCCAACATAGTGGCAATGAGAAATAGCAAGAGAGTAAGGAGAACGAAGACAGCAAAGTCAAGTCTTTCAAAAGATAAAGAAGAAATGACTATTTTGGTTGTAAGCTCTTTAAGGCAGAGACAGTCTTTGGCTATGTCTACACTGGCAGGTTAGTTCAAATTAAGGAAGCTTACTTCGAACTAACTTAAGCCATGGCTACACTAGGCTTTCATTAGTTTGAATTAAGGGCTTCCTTAATTCGAACTAATAAATTCAAATATGCTATTCGAACTAAGAGTTAATTCGAACTAGTTAGTTTGAATTAACCAATGTGGCCATGTTAGTTGGAACTAATTGCTTAGTTCGAACTAACCGGCCCATTGAACTCAATACAATTCGCTAATTCGAACTAAGCAAGTGCCATGAATGGCACTTACTTAGTTCGAACTAAATGTTGTTAGTTCGAATTAAGTTAATTCGAACTAACTAAAATTAGTACACTTTAGTAAGTGTAGACATACCCTTTGTGTTTTATGATTGTGCAGCACATAGCACAGAGGGGTCCTGATCCAGGGTTTGGGCTCTGAGGTGCTTCTGCAATACAAATAAATAAAAATAATGTAAAAAAAATCTTACCAAGGAAAAAGAATGGAGACCAACTTGATAGAAGTTCAAATTGGTTTTGCATCTGGATCTGTTTGCTTTCAAATTTTTATGGATGAGATCCTCTAAAATCTGTTTCTCCATGAATTTTGGACCAGTTCTCTAGAATCTTATACTCCAGCCCAAACCTCACATCCCTAGCATGATATTTTCTCTTCCTAAAAGATTCAACAGAAAATGTGGTCTTGATTTTTAACACTGTTGACAAAGCATCCTGAAACCCAATTCTTACACTGGATTAATTATAAACCTTTAAAAAAAATTCATAAAGAAGGAAAAAGGCATTTGCTTCATATGTTAAATCTCCTGTTTTTCTCTTTGTCATTTTCATTTGTAAACCTGTCCCTGAGCATGGCTCTCAGACATAGCCAGAGGTGTTCATATTCTGTCTTAGAACAGTTTTTATTATAGAAAAGTATAAACACACGGAAGTGACACAACATTCTGAACTACACATTTAATTCCACTAACATATTTCACAGCAATTTTAGGAATCCAAGCTACCACTATATATACATTATTCTTAACAGGAAAATATCATTAAAGAAGTCAATTCCAAGTCTCTGTGGAGTTAGTATGATTGATATTTAATTGTCCTAGTATTCATCTTCATCTGTAGTGAACATATCAAGTGTTAATGAGCAAATATAATTGTATGCAGCTAAAAAGTGGAAAATTTAATCAGTTCATAATAGGCTCCCAATCTGGTTTTAATAGAGCTGGGAGTTGCATAATGACCTGTTTATTAGAGTGTTGCCATCTTCCATGAGACAAGGTGGGTGAGAAAGTATCTTTTATTGAACCAATTTCTGTTGGCGAGTGAGACAAGGTTTAAGCTACACAGAGCTCTTCCTTAGTTCTGGGAAAGTTCTCAAGAGTGTTGCAGCTAAATACAAGGTTGAACAGATGTATTAACATAGGTAGTTAGAATATATTTCAAGGGACAATTGAAGTGGCGTGTTAACACACCTGTAGATCATCTGCCATGTTAACTAGAGTTTGGTTTATCAACCCTTCTCTTTCTCCCTGGAAATACATGTACCAGTGCTGCTATTCAGTTGATTAGGAGACAGATGCATTTTTACAAGAGCTGACAAATGGAGTGTGTTTTAGTTCATGTCCAATCAAGAGAACTTCTTACTGCACTTCAAGTGCAGTAAATTGAAAACCTGCAATTTATATAAAAATTATGATCTCTCTCTCTCTCTCTCTCTCTCTTCTTTTCTTTTTCTTAATGCCGTAAGCATAATGGGACTGATGGGCTGAACTTGCCATTAAAGAAAACATTTTGTGATCTGCATAATTGGCACCAACAGATAAAATACACACTTGGGTCACCCTGATAAAGAATCCTTTATCACAGCTTAACACAGTGGATCATGTAGGGCTAACAAGCAGATGAAAATTTAAAACCACCCCTTGCTTTTTTCCTCTCTTTTTTCCTGTGGATTTAATTCTTTAAAGTTCATTCACAGTAGGCTCTATGAACTCTATAATTTACTGGAATCTAGCTCTGTCTCCAGGAGATAGATATTCGATGAATTTCACTACTTTTTTTAATATGAACATAAGGCATGAATTTTTAAGATTTTTGTTCACTCCCATCCTACTCAATTTTTGTACTGCCAGTGTACCATATCAGACCCTAATTAGCAGAAAAACAAATTCTTGATTCCTTCCAAAATTGTATTTAATTGTTTTCTCTGAATTTCATATAATAAACTTGTTAGAAACAACTGTGTTAATACTAAGTCTCAAGCAAAAGTTGTATAATGTTTCTTCCACTAGAGCACTGGTATTAAACCCGAATGGCAAATTCATGTTTCTAACCATGACTCAATAATGTTCCCATTGAGGAGGAAGGGGTTTTGGCCTGCATTAAGCACCAGATGCACACATGCAATTTGGAGTTGCACGCATGCAAACCTCCATGCACATGTACAACTCTGACTTCTGACACTCATCGTTGGTCAGATATGGGCCCAAGAAGCTTAAAGGCTATGTCTACACTAGAAAAAGTTAGGTCAACTTCATTCAGTCGACTTAAAGTCGACCATATTAAGTCATCTTAACAAAGTGGTTACCCTGAACGTGGACTTAGTAAGTCGACCTAACTGCCCTTAAGTCAACTTAATAAAGTCGACTTAAGGGTTAATCCATGTCCACACTGTGCTTAAGTCGACCTAAGGAGTCAACTTAAGGGTTAGGTTGACCTAACCGGCGGTTCTTACTAAGTCAACTTAAGCTTTCATTAAGTCGACTTAAGGAGTACTTAAGTCGACCTAAATTGCCTGTGTAGACATACCCAAAGAGTCCATATAAAATATGAATAATAATACTTCTATGCTCCTCTTTTAAAGATATAAAAAAGACTTAATCTTTTTTTTAAAATGCTTTGAAGATGTGAACAAGCTACAAAAGTGCTAAATATTTAATTATATATTTGTGAGGGATGAGTTTCCTGGTCTCAGACTTGCTATTTCTTTTCTCTGATTGCTGGCGTTTAGCTTATGTGCTATTCATGCAGTACCATTAGTGATAAATGGATGCCACGGAGAAAACAAAAGCAGACTTTCTTATGAAGAACTATAAGAAATGGGAGGAGTACATTTATCCTTGCAGTATTTATGGATCCCTGATTCAACAAAATCACATTGGCTTTATTTCACTGCTGTGAAGCCAACCTAGAATACTGAAGAAAGAAGATTCTTACCTATGAAGTTACTCCATGTCAGAATCGTGTAGAGAAATATACAAGATCCAGCTCTCTTGACTAGGAAGCAACAGCTTTTCAGCCGAAAGCAATGAGGCTGTTTTATCATATTGTTTACAGAAAGGTATATTATTCGAACCTCTGGGGGAAAAAATCACTCTTACAGAAACTAGAAAAAGATTTTGTTGAAAAGTAAAATATTTTTAAGTGAGACTATAAGCTAGTTATTGCAGGCAAATAACTTACTTTTATACCTTCCTGAGCATCTTGGTCTTGTGAGCCACGTCACAAATAAACTTTAAAAAAAAACCCAAAAAACCTCATTCTTGGCAGACCCTACTTTTTGATTGAGAAGCTTCTCAAATCCATAGTGAACTAACGCAAATCCTGTAGTATCTTTTTGTCTGAAAGATTTGTCCAGGAAAGAACTGTACATTATTGAAATTTACAAATCTGTACTATTCTAGATATGTCCATAATTTTTCTGAATGTTTCATGAAAAACAACTGATGGTTTGTTTCCCATCCTGGCTGAAGATTCCTACCCTAATTTGGAATTGATGAAGGAAGGGACAGAAAAACTCATTGTGCAATACTGCTAATATGCCTGTCACTCATTCTGGATTAGGGCAGAGGAAGGAGTGGAGAAAAATAAACTTCTCAAAATATCTCAAAACTTTTGCATCCTCCCTGCATTCTCTAGGACCTCTGTGAATCCTAGTTTCCAACCAGGCTCCAGAAACCTGGCACTTGATGTGTGGAGGCCTTTGGTCACCTCATTTCCTGAAAAACAAAAGTTCATTGAGTTCAAAAACCAAAATGCATTTCCTTTTCCAACAGTAGTTTTTGTGAATCTGATTCCAAGTCTTTGAAACCTTTTTTTTTTTTAATTCTGCATTTTCCCATGGCAATTGCATTCTTTCCAAGCTGTGATAACCATCTGCAAATATAGTACTCTGGATAACATCAGAACACTGCTTTTGTAATGGAGATACAAGTTGATTGGATTAATGTTATATTTCTTGATTTATCTGCATTATTTTTTCTGTGCAGTTGAATTCTGTCTCTAGCTACTAAATCTCACTCCAGAGCAGGCATGTTCATTTAGTATTTTTTGCATAAGTGAAACAAACAAGGAGCCCTGTGACCTAGACTAACACAGCCACCCCTTTGGAACTTCTGTATAAGAGAATACTATCCAGGCTACACAATTAGAGTCTGACCCCTTATTTAAACTCCTAGCACAAGTTTAAAAAACATGGCATCTGAACATATAACACATGTATTTTAACTACATTCATTAACAATGTGTTCTTTCAGAAAAAAAAGAAACAAGTAGTCAGAATGAAATCATAAATTGAGTTAAAGAAAAGTAATTATATGATTATCTCCCAATGCTTATGCTTAACTCAACTTTCTGAATAGGTTAAAATAAAAAATAAAAAAAGAACAAAAGAAAATAAAACTCATAGAATAATAGTAATTAGAACTGGAAAAGATATATTAAATTGTATTGTCAATTCCCTAAGGAACTTCTCACTGTCTGGGGGACAAAATGGTCACATCTATTGTTAATATCTATGGCTATGTCTACACTTACTAGAATTAGTTCGAATTAGTTAGTTCAAACTAACTAATTCGAACTAATTTTAGTTAGTTCGAATTAGCTTAATTCGAACTAGCATGGCCACAGTGGAACGTTAGTTCGAACTAAGCAAGCACTTGCTTAGTTCGAATTAGCGATCCCCATTCATTTCAATGGCCAGTTAATTCGAACTAATTTCTTAGTTCGAATTAACATGGCCACATTGGTTAATTCGAACTAGTTAGTTCTAATTAATCCCTTAGTTCAAATACCCTATTCAAACTTATTAGTTCAAATTAAGGAAGCCCTAACTAAAGCCTAGTGTAGCCATGACTTTAGTTAGTTCGAATTAAGCCTCCTTAATTCAAACTAACTTGCCAGTGTAGACATAGCCTATGATTTCTCCATTGCATGATGGTACTAATCTCCCACTCCAACAAATAAATTGTGTGCAACATCTTCTTTACAAAATAAATACTTCTCACACTTGACCATTTGGAATTTGTGAATGATTACTAAATTACCCAGAAGACAATACTTTTTCTGTTCTGAATTATTACAATCCAATAGATTAGTAAAATTCCAAAAAATACTGAAGATTTCATATATGAATAAGTAGAGATTCTGCAGTTATTCTAGCCAGGATACATTTACAAAGTCTTAAGCTGATCTCTAGCTAAGGTCAGAACTTCCTTTTGTGGTCTAATTCAGCACAACTGGCCAGGTATGTTATGTACAAAGCTTTTATTCCTTCACCTACACCCAGCATTCCCCAGTGGCAGGGATAGCAGCTCTGGATTAACTAAAACACTGAAATGTTGGCATTCCTTATATTACCACAGTTCTGTATTTCTCTGAATAGTCAAAATATATTATAGAGAACAGCAATGTATTCTTTGGGAAAACATATGACATTTCCATTTTATTTTGTTGATACAGAACAAATTGAGTTGGTACAGCATTAGAAATCTTAATGGTTGGGAAATGTCAGTCAAAAATTGTGAGACTCTTCATTAGCTGGAAAAGTAGCTGGTAGCATTAATATTAGTGAGATAGACATATCTTAAATAGCACCTTCCAAAAGTTCACAAGGAAAGGCTGGCCTCCGATTTAAAAATATATCTAAATGCAACTATGACTTGTGTGTGAACATGACTAAAATATTCACGTGGGCCAGTTGATATTGTTCATAAATGGCTAGGCAGTTGTCATGTTGTGACTGTTGCACATTATACCAAACTTAGTGTGTTCACTCTAAACCTTCCCTCCATTCCGTTGCTTCTTATCATATGCTTAGATTGTAAACTCTGTGAGGCAGGAGTGCTCTTTTTCTTTAAGTTTGTATATAGATCCTAGCACAACAGAGTCCCAATCCCTAACCGGTGCTTCTAGACACTATTGAAATACAAACATAAAAATAATGAATAAAAAGAGATGTGTGATACTGCTGAATCTATTTGTAAACTAAAACTGGGCAAAATATAGGAAAAATTTATCTATACTTTACTCAAAAATATATGGAAACATTATATATATTTAAAATGTATTCCCAGTTTTGTGAATTGGATGAATATTTTTTTAAGGGCTGCAAAATTTGTTATATACATTTTTCAGGAAGTATTAGGAACTGCTTAAGTCGACTTAATGAAAACCAGTTGTGGACGAGGCTTTATTTATGTCAATTTAAGCTTCCTTAAATCGACTTAATTTGCTAATGTAGACATACCCAAAGATAGTAAGAAGTGCAAGTCCTCTATACCCGCAGTATAGTACACCATGCACCTAAGGCTTCACCATCCATCCTGATGTCAAAGACTCCAGCCAACTCTCTTTCAGTAAAACCAAGGAATCCTCTTCTAGAGGATCTGGTAATTTACTCAAGTCCAGAGTCCCCCTGATTAAGTGTAGTATGATATATCAAAACATCATCCATCCACCACTCCCCATATCATAGCTGCATCAAAGCTATGGTAGAAGGGCGCTCTCCATGACCCATCTCTAGCTGCACCACCCTCAGACAAGTGACAATAATGGTCCCGCCACTTGATTGAGAGCAATCCTTGAAGGAGAAACAAGAGATGGAACCACTGGTTCCAACAAAGGTCTCACCATAACATCCTTGGCCTGATAGGACTTCCAGGGCTTCATAGAGACTCTCCCACATGTAGGATCAGTGATGAAGCACTGGTACTCATCATATGGTCCACCTATATATGCTTACAACTCTGCATGGTCACATTGGGGCACATGTGGCCTTTATCATTGGGTCTCGGAATTGGAATACTACAGATACCAACCTCAAGCACCAAGATTTAGAGAGGAAGCAGTGGCAGAATATCAAGAGGCACTGCTCGATTAACGACTGCTGACAGAATCACCTATGGCTTTGTCCTCATCCCCGGATGAGGGAGTGCTGCCAATCTTGTTCTCCACCTGATAATTACAGAAAGTACCAAGAACTGTTCAAAAAGATAGCCAACACTCTCCAAATTCCATTGGAGGAAGTGCTAAGCACAACATCTAAGCTGCTAGACATCTTCCACTTAGCAGCTCCTGCCAAGGTGACCTTAACTGCTAACAAAGCCATCATAGGACATTTGGCAGACCCCAGCCACCAATGCTGCTACTCCAGAGACAGCTGAAAAAAGATTTTTTTTCCCCCTGAAATGATGGAATATTTATTTTCACACCCCCACTTATTAGTAGACTGAACACAGTAGACTTCACTACCCAAAAGCCACTCCCTCAGCTAAAGAGGCCAAAAGGCTGGATCTACTGAGATGAAAGAAGTTTGCTTCAGCCAGGTGCTTCTTCAGGACTGTGAAATACCATGCCCTCATGTCGAACTCTGACGTCCTCAGTTACAACAGGCTAGTGGAGTTCACTGACAAACTTACCCCTCAAAGAATAAACTTCGATTTCAGGCCAAGCTTGATATGGGGAAGTGAGTATCCAGGTCACTAGTTTATAGGCATCACTTGATGTAACAGATGCAGTGTCTCCCTCACTAGCAATCTTGGTGGTCAGAAGACAACTTCCTGTTTACAGGCATCTGAGATCCCTAAGGAGATAGAAGCAACAGTGCATGTCTTCGAAGGGAACACCCTCTTGCATGAGAAGACAGATGAGGCACTCTAGTCACTGGAAGATTCTCGTGCCACCCTTTGTCCGATCTTCATGGAGAAAATTCTCAAAATAACCACAACAAAGACACTATTGCCACAGCCATTTTTCCATTAATGATTCTATGAGCCGAAGAAAATACCAAAGACTGCTACAAGGCCAGGTTCACAGCTCCATCACCATCTTCCCTCCAGGTTCATCAGCTCTCTATCAAGACATTTTGACAGATGGACCATGGGCTGTCAACCAGTTGTTTTGTTAACTTCATCATCATTCAGCCGTCACCAAGCCCATTTCCTTTCATGATAAGGCCTTAACCTCAGACAAATGGATTTAGACATTGTTTCTGTGGTTGCGCCGGGTGGCAGGTGTTCTTATTGATGTTATGCGTCCGACACAAATGTCCGCTTGGCTGCGTGTGTGAGTCTCTGTATGCCTGCTCCCTCAGGATTACCCCTGGCTCAGATCTTTAAGTGGGAACTCTGTTAGCCCAGTGATCTAGAGCCTGGCTTGGATCTTAAGCAGGCACTGAGTTAGTCTGGTGATCCTAAGCCAAGGTGCTTTTTGGTTAACACTTTGGATTACCTTTAGCTCAGATCTTTCGTGAGGACTCAGTTAGCTCAGTGACCTTAAGCTTAAGCGTACCTTGCATGCGAGAAGTAAATTGAGGCAACCCTCGTGATTGAAGAAACCAACACAACCACAGATCCTTGTAGAAACAAAGGTGCCAGGCTAGGCTTTATTGCAACATAGCACAATGGCAAACAATCTATCCCAACAGATTTGTTGGCAGCATTCGTACTCTCAATGCAATGGAACAGCGCAACTGACAACGGGACTCTCCGTCACCCTCTCGGGCTGCATGAAATCTGGGGTCTCGGGCTGCTGCTTTTATACCCTACTCGGACCTACTGACTTGGCTCCCTTTGGGATACAAGTGTATCTTGATTGGTTTAGATACCCCTTCTCTGATGTCACCCATAGATCTGATAGGTGTGCACATCACCGGACCTCTCCATTCAGCAAGGTGTCATATTTGACCGTGAGATTACCTTTAGACTTGGCCAGAACTTTCCCTTCAGGTTTGACCGAGATATTACCCTCAGGTCTGACCGAAACATCACCTTTATGTCCTTGGCACTAGACCGAACTCCTTCTCCCTTTCAGGTGCCTGTCCACTCTTGCTGTAGCTTCGGCTGACTTCTTGCCAATTTCTGTGTTGTCAGACTACTCCTGTCAACTTGACCATTTATCCAGCTCAGGCCTACTGGTTTGATCTGCTTCACTAGTCCTTGCGCCTTATTCCTGATCATTTCCACTTGTCTCTTTAATTTAACCTTTTACTTTCTGCTACAATTTCTACTGGCTATGCCATCAAGTTCCAGTCTACCCCATCTCCCAGACCTCCTTCTGCTTTCCCTCTTCTGGGACCCCTCTTATTATTTTAAATCACAACTTTTGACGCAAAACTCTGAAAAGGTGTTTCACTACAATTCCCATTGCTATATAACATTGCAGCTTGGTTCATAGAAAATGTAGGAAGTACTTACAGATAATTATCCAGTCAGATTACGGATTGGCAGAACATTAGTAATCCTGTAGTTTTGCATACAGATGGTACCTCATGCTGTGGAACTATCCTTACATTATTCTATTAACAGTTGGATTGCTCCATTTTAAGGTTGCATCAGGGAAAGAAACTTTCCTGAACTTATAACTATATAACTTTAAATCTGTTACTTTATTACTCCAGTAATTATTTTTGTTGGTTTTATATTAAATTGGTAAGACATCTTTGACCTCCCCCTCCTCTATGTGCTGTTCCCCAGTGTTTTGAATCCTAACATCTATTTTGATTTGCTGTTACAGCCTGACCTGATGCTATGTCATACACTCCCCTGCATTTAATTTCCTCCCACTCTGTAACTTTCCTATCTTCAAAGCGTCTGACGAAGTGGGATTTTCTCCCACGAAAGCTCATGCGATAAATAAATCTGTTAGTCTTTAAAAGTGCCACAGGACTCTGTTGTATTTTTCCTATTTCTCTTAAGTATGTCTGTGTTTCCTTCTCAGTGCATTTGCAAAGGCAGCTATTCAGATTTGCTCTGGAGTCTTGAAACCAGAACTGTTAATTAGAATTTATCATTTAAATTTACCATTGGGGATCATATACATGTAAAGAATGAGGACCAGAATGTGAGTGCTCCAAAGCTCATGAACAAGACAGTAGTAGTGATGATGTAAGGGATTGTCTACTCTCTAGTGTGTCCATGCAGTATACAACTACTTAAGTGAAAGAGTGAATACAGCTATTGTTACATACTCAAAGCAAGAATAACCAGAAAGGCCAAGGATATGGTCGGAGTCATCTCATGCCCCTGATATCACATGGAGGTCATCACTGGGTGGGAGCAGGTTCATTCCGTTTCTCCTAAATGTGTAGGTTGTGCTGTTGTTAAGCTATAAAACTCCCAGCTGGCTTCTGTCCAATCAGGCCCAGTGCCTCTGACAACATGTGATGATAGGTACCATGTCCCACGCTCTGCCCCTAGTGAGCCATCACAGGTAGATGGTATCATTTTAATCTCATCATACTTTCAGCACTAATATCCATGATTAATTCTGTTAACATGGTTACAGTACATCAGAAGCAGGAAACCTGCCAAACAATCAGTGGAATCACTGCACGATCGAGATGCTAAAAGGGCACGCATGGAAGACAAAGCCATTGTGGAACAGCTAAATAAACTCTTTACTTTCGTCTTCACTACAGAGGCTGTGAGGGAGATTCCCACACCTGAGCCATTCTTTTTAGATGGCATATTTGAGCAATTGTCCCAGACGAGGTGTCTTTAGAGCAGGGTTTGGAGCAAATTTGGAGCAAACTTTAGTAAGTCACTAGGATCAGAGGGTATTCACTCAAGAATTCAGAAGGAACTCAAATAAGAAATTGCCGAACTAACTGTGGTATGTAACCATTCACTTTAATCAGACTCTATAACAGATTACAGGCAGATAGCTAATGTGATGCCTATTTTTTTGAAAAGGCTTTGGAGGCAATCCTGGCAATTACAGGTTAGTACATCTGATTTCATTACCAGGCACATTGGTTGAAACTATAGTGAAGAACAGAATTATCAGATATCATACTCATCTATGCATGTTGGGGAAGAGTCAATACAGCTTTTGTAAAGGGAAATCATCCTTCCCAATCTATTAAAATTCTTTGAGGGTGCCAACAAATGTGTGGACAAGGGAGATCCAGTGACTGTAGTGTAACTTGACTTTCAAAAAGGTTTTGACAAGGTACTTCACCAAAGTCTCTTAAGTAAAGTAAGGAATGATGGGGTAAAAGGAAAGGTCTTAGATCAGTAACTCTTTAAAAGATAGGAAACAAGGATAGGTATAAACAGTTTTCAGAATGGAGAGAGATAAATAGTGTGGTACCCCAAGAATCTGTACTGGGACCAGTGCTCTTTAACATATTCATAAATGATCTGGAAAAGAAATAAATAGTGAAGTGCCAGTTTTCAGATGATACAAAATTACTCAAGAGACTTAAGGCCAAAGCAGACTCTGAAGAATTACAAGGGGATCTTACAAACCTGGTTGGCTGGGCAATAAAATAGCAGATGAAATTGTGTTGATAAATGCAAAATAATTCACATTGGAAAACATAACCCCAGATACATACAAAATGATGAGATCTAAATTAACCGTTAATGCTCAGGAAAGAGATCATGGCGTCATTGTGGATAATTCCCTGAAAACTTCTGCTCAGTGTGCAGAGGCAGTCAACAAAAATGTTACAGACCATTAGGAAAGGGAGAGATAATAAGACAAAAAGTATCATAATGCCACAATATAAATCTATGGTATGCCCACAGCTTGTATGCAGTTCTAGTCTCTCCATCTCAAAATATATATATTTAAATTGAACAAAATGCAGACAAAGGCAACAAAAATTATTAGAGATATGGAACAGCTTCCATAGAGGGAGAGATTAAAAAGGCTGGGGCTGTTCAGTATCGAAAAGAGACAAGGTGGTAGATGTTAGATGTCTATAAAATCATGAATGGTGTGGATAAAGTGAATAAGGAAGTGTTATTTGCTCCTTCACATAACACACGAAACAGGGTTTCCCTATTAAATTAGTAAGCAACAGGTTTAAAACATAAGGAATTACTTCTTCACACAATGCAAGCCAACCTATGGAATTCATTGCTAGAGGTTGCTCTGAAGGCCAAAAATATGGCTAGGTTCAAAAAAGAATTAAATAAGTTCATGAAGGATAGGTTGATCAGTGGCTGTTAGCCAAGGTTGACAGCGATGCAACCAGATGCTCTAGGTGTCCTTAAACATCTGACAACTATAAACTTGGACTGGACAATGGGCTGTATCACTTGATAAATTGCCCCATTCTGTTCACTCTCTCTGAAGCATCTGGCACCAGCCATCAGCCACTTTCAGAAGATAGTGTATTGGGCTAGGTAGGCTGTTGGTCTGCCCCATTATCGCCATTCTTATATGCTTATTGTTTATATTGTATCTTTTAATTTCTTATCTAACAAATGAAAAGCCAGTAATGTAAAATTACAAGCCCCAGTGTAAATATAATCTGGCTCAATGCAAACCCTTTTTCTTTTTAAGTTGAGAATTCAGAATGCAGCCGCCCCTTTTCTTTGTACCAAATCCCAGACCCAAATCCTGTGAACTGTGTGGGGAACTAAAACTCCCGGTGCAAATACTCCAGCTTAGAGAGCACTCTTTCCTAGGAATACAATACTTGACAATACCAAATCACTGTATTTGTATTCATGTCAGTCATAGGCTTTATATAAGGCTTGTGATGTACAGTGGCTCCATTTGCTTTTTTTATATCTATGCAGTTTGATATCAGTTTACTACTTGCTTCTCATTTCTTTCTGAACTGCAATATTCCACATTCCAGGTCTGTTTCTCTCTTAAAGTGTTCACCTGATTGAGTGAAAAATATCCAGTGTAGAAATTAGATGATACAATACTAAGCAGGATAGAAGAAAGATGCAGAAAGTCTTGGGAGTACAGTAAATCAGTTGTTAGGGTTTAAACTTCTTTAAAGCTGCATGATTTTTCACATCCTACTTTCTGTTTATCCTTTGAGACATGTCTGCTACTGGCAATACAGCAAATGGTCATTTTTCATGAAATTGCTCATATTGTTCGAGTTTTCTTTACTACTGCATTTAATGGTTTATTTGTGTTCCTACTTTCCTGTGCTTTGCACCTTCTAGTTGCATCAAGCAAGAACTCAGTTGCTGATTTTCTTCACAATAGAGATCTTTGATACCAACTACAATATCAACTATCAACTACGTAGATAATGTAATGTGGCAGAGGATTAATGTTATACAAATATAGTACCTTTCCTTCAGACCTTTTATGACCACAAGGGGGCAACTTCTGCTGAATAATCTTCTTGTATATTGTGGAAACATCTGTAAACTTTATTCTGATAACCATTATGGGCTCCTTCTCTCTCTTGAGTCCCCCCTCCCCCCCATCATGAGTCTCTGGATTCAAATAGTTCAGCTCTTGATGATAATAAATTCTACACCCCTGATACTTTTCAATTCTGTCTGGTGACAAAGTGACAGAATAATAATTTATTCAAGTGTCAGAAAATAATTTGAAAAATGTCAAGAAGAAAAGAAAAATAGGGTAGAAAAGAATTACTTTCAAAGACTTCAAGCTAGGTATATTTCCCCCTGCAATGTCCTGAATCTGAAAGAAGTTTGGAGGCTGGCTAGGTGGATGGATGTAGGAGGAAAACACTTTTAAAAATAAGTTGACTTCACTCCCATGCCTCCAGGCAATTTTAATTATCATTGTGTTACTATAGCAGACAAGAATGAGAAGAGCACACCTGACTTTGCAGAAGAGAACATTTCTCGCATCACTCATTCAGAGAAGAATGTGAGATAAAATTAAGCATAGTGCAGAAGAGTGAATGAGAAAACAAAGATGTTGAATTATGTTTGGATGAAAGTTTGATCCTGTTCATTTCCTATTGAAGCCATACTGGTTGCCATTAGGATTCTTGTTCTCTAAAAAATCTCTTTTAGCCTCATTTCCTTTATCATCTTTATTTCCCTCCTTCTTAAGAACAGAAAATGAAAAAATTCAAGAAGTGAGTGAATCTATTTCTTGGTTTAATTTGTGAGTTCAACACCTTAAATACAGAAGTCTTTAAACCCACAAGGAAAACACTATTTACTGGGGAAAAGATTCAAGTCTAGAATAAATAGTTGCAAAATATCAAAGAACCGTCAGTGAGCTACTCTCCTAAATTATGGTCCAAAAACCCTCTGTCACAGATGATCCTGTAGAAGGGGGGGAATTATTCTAAAAATACTCTGCATCTTGCTGGATTACCACTTCATTTACTCAGGGATGGTAGCTTCACAGAGAGGAAAGAAAACAGGCTTGCTTAGACAAAGGATGTGTGTCCCCAATCCCCACAGGTCCCAAAAAATGTAGCAGGTAAACCACTATATGATCTAGAGGTCTCCCATCCTCCTATAACAGCATGGACAGCTGCTGTGTTGTGCTTACATTTAAACCCCCACATCACTGCTAGATTTGGTTAAAAATTGGAATTTCTTTACCCTATGATGTTTTGACATTTGTGTTTTGCCCTGACTTGAGACAAAAAAAAGAAATATAAAAATAATTTCATGGAATGGAAATTTCAGAAAAAAAATTCATTTTAGAAATGTCGAAATATTTCAGTTTGACATTTGCACACAAACAAAAAGATTTCAGCATTCCCGAATTGAAATGTTTCATTTTTGTTCCATTCAGCATTGAGCTGCAGGGGAATTTCATGGGAATTTCTTGGTCAGGCAGGATCTTACATAGTCATTCTTCTCTATAGGCCAACCTAAATGGCTCAGGTTGCATCAGGGTCACATGATTCACATGGTGCAATAGTGGTGGTTTGCCCTGAGGTTCAGTAAGTTGAAATGTTTCAATATGGGTCAACCTGACCCAGAAAAAGCTATTTTGATTCCATTTTCCCAACAGAAAATCAAAAAAAATCAACTAAATCAAAATTTTCCATAGAAAACATTTTTATTTTCCAGAAACTATATTTTCCCATCAATAAAATATTTTGGTGAAAAATTCCCAACTAGCTCTACCCAGCATAGTTTCACATTGCTACCTCTTCTTGGAGAGCCAATGCCAAGAGCACTAATATCCATTGTACCATACCCAATAGTCCCTGCACACCTTCTTCCAGCTAGTGCCCATTATTATTGTGCCATAGGGCATGTCTACAATACAATGTAAGCCTAAGATTAGTAGAATTTGAGTTAGCGGATCGTGGGCCTGTTAACCTAGGGCTTGAGCATCTGCAGTCTTTTGTAATCCCAGTTTACAAATTGTTGAACCCTGGATCCCAGCCTGGGGCTCCAGCTCCTACACTGTGTTATGAGGGTGGAAGTCCAACCACCCATATATCATATTTACTAGTAGCCTCCCCAAAATGTGGCCACTTTAGCCCATTGTTCGTGGTGCAGTGTGGGAAAGCCTAATTGTCCCCCAAACTTGACTGTCTAAAAGAAAAGAAAGTCAGCCCGTGACAGGGTGGACTAGGTCTGGAGGCCCCCCTATTGGAGGCTGCATGGTTCTGCTTCATCCTGTGCCAGAAAAGAGCAGAGGAAAAATCCTAGCCTAGAGAGGCTGCAGAAGGGCAGCCAATCAGCAGGACTGCTGGAATGACCTATTAGGTGTCAGAAGGGCCATATAAAAGGAAGCAGCAGGGGCAGAACAGTCAGTTGCTATCTGGATCTCAAAGAGTGGCTAGGTAGGTAGAAGAGCATCAGGACCATGGACAGGTCAGTGTGGGTAGGCTTTGTCCAGGAAATTGGGGCCAGAACCTATCCAGATGTGGTGAGGGTACCATCATAGATCCTCCTGAACCCCGGCGGGGTTCCAAAAGGACACCAACTGAGGGTGCAGGATAGGCTTCTGTTGGGCTGTTAAAGAAGGCAGTGCCTCCAGGAAGGAATCCTGATGCTATGGCCCTATACCAGGGAACAGTGTGTGTGACGTGGTTGAAGGGCTGAGTCACTGAAGACCCGCCAAACGATTATTGGTTGTGGCGGGGGGGGGGGGGGAGAGGGCAAGGCATGCAAGAAGCTGTTGTAAGACCTGAAAGAAAAGCAGGTTTAGAGCCGACAAGAAACCAGGTGTACAAGAGCCGGGTGCACACAAAAACTTGTTGCAAAGTGATTGCAGGCACATATCGACCAAATGCAGGGGGTGCTCACAAGAGGCAGGTACCAACCCCATTACACAGCCCATGGGATTGTGAAATACTTTTGGTAGACTCTCAAACCGCAAATCCAGAGAGGTTGCATAAACACTGCAAAGCAATAACTTTTGAATCCTGGGTCTTGGCTTGACTCCGGCTTGGAGTCTCCACCTCCATGGGGTCTTGGGTCCCAGGGTTAGTATAATTTGTGTGTAGACAAAAGCATGGGTTAGACTTGAGCTTGAGTTCGAACTTGGACTTACATTGCAGTGTAGACATACCTAGAGGGTATGTCTACACGCAGTAGAAGACCCACAGCACATCAGTAGCTGGCCCATCAGCTAACTCAGGCTCATTGGACTCAGGCTGCAGGACTATAAAATTGCAGTGTAGATGTTCACACTTGGACTGGAGACCACACTTTGAGTCCACAGAAGCAAGGAGGGTCTCAGAGCCCCGAGTCTACATTTTTTTTTACTCTTGCAGCCCTAGCCAGCTGCCCCAGCCTCTGAGACAGTACCACAGGTTTTTTTATCACAGGGTAGATATACCTAGACAATCTGCAGCAATTTGTCGTGGACATTCAGATCCCTTCCCAGGGAATCATTCTACACAGAGTGGCCTTTCCCTGTTTCTGTCCCTAGCCACATCCCCACCAATATTTGTGGAAATTCCCACAAATGGTATTATTGCAGAAGGGTTGTTGAGGGCTTGAGAAGAGGGAAAGCATCATACAGAATTGTTGGTTTTCTCCATGCAGTAGCAGCATTCTCACAGTCTTCATTTCCCTGGGTGTAAAAACAGAACAGCATACCCAGATGAGGTGGCCCAGGTTTATACGATTCTCCTTGTGGATTATCATTCAGTATTGACACTCGAAGTTCGTACAGCACTTTTTGTCATTAAAGTTCTTTACAAACATTAACTTGGCCTCCCATTGCTGCTGTCGTGCAGGTGAGCATTAATATTTCCATTTTACAAATGAGCTGCAGCCAGAAAGGTTAAGTGATACATTGAAGGACATAGAGACAGCTACTATTAGCAGGCTGTGCGGGGAGAGGCAGGAGGATAAACAGGGGAATGAGGGGAGGTACTGAGACTTTAGGTGGGAGGGAGCTGGGTCCAGATTGGTAAGGAAGGTTCCAGGAGTTCCTACCTGCTCCTGGGCCCATTCCAGCCTCTCTGGGTCCTGCTCACTGTTCCCTGCCCAATCCCAGGCCCTGCAGAAACCACTCCAGCCCCTCTGGATCTGAATCCCACTCTCACCACTGCCTTCCCCTGTGCAAATGTATGCATGGGTGAGTCCTCACAGCATTGTCACTGCAGAAGTATTACCCCCCCCCCCATGTCCTTTCCTGCCCTTGAATCTGCCTGGTGGTGTCAAGCCATGAGTAAAGCTCATGACTTCTTGGCCCCTTGTCCTGTGCTCAGATACTACACTGCAGAGTGAAATCAATCTATTTTAATTTGACTTTCACCTGCTGAACTCTGGGAGTCGCAAAACCATGATCATACCATGCTCCTTCCTTCAGGTTCTTGCATTCCCACTCATCACAGTTGGGTTGACATTCAAAGCAGTGCACTATGGTAGCGGTACCACAGGGCAACTAGATGCAGAGGCTTGTGGGAAGGTTGTCATCCTCCCATGATGCAATGTACTTCCTCCCCTTTCCTGTTTGTGACAAGAAGGGAACAGTTTTTCCTCTGCCGCGTGCACAGAGAGACATTGAGCCCACTCAGCTCTATGCTGTCGTCGTGAATATTACAAATACATCATGCCTTATCCTGCAGTATTTTCAAGGGCAAGACGGGAGGTGCCATCCAGAAAATAGTGATGTCACTGAAGCTACCCTGCTACAAGCTATAAAGCGAAACAATTCACAATTGCTGAAGGCTGCCACACATTATCTTCAGTCGGTGGAGCACTGACTGGTGGGATAGCATCATGATGATCGTATGGGATGATGAGCAGGGGATGCAGAACTTTGATATGCAGAAGGCCACTTTTCTTGAACTTTGCACAGAGCTGTCCCCAGCCCTGAAGCACATGAATACTCGCTAGATATCAGCTCCAGCAGGGGAGAAACTAGTGGCCATCACTCTGTGGAAGCTAGCAATGCTGGACTGCTACCAGTCAGTTAGAAATCAATTCAGAATCAGTAAATCCACCAGGGGAGCTGCTGTGATGCAAGTGTGCAGGGCCATTAATAGATTTCTACTACGAAGAGTAGTGACTCTGGGAAATGTGCAGGACATAGTGGATGGGCTTGCTACAATGAGGTTCTCAAACTGGGGAGGGATCATAGATGGGACGCATATCCCTATCTTAGTTCCAGACCACCTTGTCATAGAGTACATAAATCACAAGGTACTCATTGGTCTCGTAAGTCCTTGTGGGTTGCAGGGGATCTTTCACCAACATCAGTGTGAGGTGGTCTGGAAAGGTGCATAATGCACATATCTTTGGGAACTCAGGTCTGTTCAAAAAGATGCTTGCAGGCATTTTCTTCCCTGACCAAAAAATAAATATAGGTTATGTTGATGCCAGTAGTGATTCTGGGAGAGGCAAAAGTTTCTCTGAGTTAACTACATACCTCCTCCCATCCTGAACTTGGGGCGGAGAGACTGAATTGGCCCATGACACAAGTTGTGGCAACGATAGGGCTGTTCCAACATAAACTCCCTGAAACAATGCCGAAAGGGGCCATTCCACTGAGTGGGGATTGGCAGAGCACATTCAGACCCCTCCCAGTAATCAGCCAGCTGTGACATGCCCCTTGAGTCTTGAATATTCTTAGTTGCCCGATTAGAGAAGCCACATGTCACTTTCCACCTCTCCAGCAATATCAAGCAACATGGTGGACCTTAAGTTTGGTCCAAGTATGTTCTGATTTTTTTAGTCGAAAAAATTATATTGAATCTTACATTATATAAAAATATAAAAACAAAACAAATAAAAAATTTACCCATAATGTACAGTATCCCAATGGAACATAGAAAAATGGAATACAGATCAATACTGAATAATATATACATGATACTTCTGGGGTGAAATATTCAGCTTCAGGATTCCAAATGCTAAGGAATAATTTCAGCTTGTCATGTGTGAGAACACAGTGTATCTCAGAAGTATCAGACATTCTGCATGTTAAATTAAAAATGGACTTTGGTTTTTAAGAGACACCATCATCTTAGAATCTAGAAAATTTCAAAAACTGAAGTAGACATAAATAGATTCAGGTGTAGATTCATTTACTATACCTGCCTCAAGATGTTTTTGCTTTACACTCACATTTTCCTGTTATTTTAAATGCCTTTTTCTCCTGTAATGTTACATGAAACACCTACACAAGTAAAGGGAAAACTGACTGCCTGTAGGGAAAACAGTAAAACTGGCTATACACAAAGTGCTGTCAAATGCACAATGCAGACAAAGTGGAGAGCTGTAGAAAACAATTTTTATAATAATCTTTGTGTATTAAAGAAAATAATTATAGTGCTTTTAAATGTCACTGTGAAATTAAGTTTTAAAAACATTATACAGAGAAGTGTGTTTTTTAAGTTGATACTGTCTTTTTAAACATTGCTCTCCAGCTAGTCACATCACCATTGAGATGTGATTAGTAGAGCAGAGTGGAATTTCAACTGCTATAAAATTATTATTTTACTAATAAAATGTTCCAATTCTGAGCATAGTAATGACAACAATTTCAAAAGTAGCCTAAAGTTGTCAAAACTTTCCATCAACTGGACACAGCCCTACTTGAAAAACAAATAAATGCCTCAGGCATGTAGGTCTCTTTCTGTTTTGGAGAAGAAGGTGGATAATTTTCTCCATTTGTCTCTTATTGAATAAATTAATGGCACTCTCCTGAATAAGCAACTAATTGCTTACTGCAGTGCAGAGGTGCTGTAGATGAGTCAGTGTGGAAGCTAGGTTTTTTTAGTAATTAACAGTATTTTGTAACTCTTTATTCTCTTTGCCTTGAAGTGATTTCAGATCCAAAAGCTGGAATGAACACTATATGTAATAGAAAAAATGTAGAAGTAAATGAAAATAGTGACGTGGGTTTTCTAATGTATCTGTCATTACTACTTACAATACCACAATGGACTGACACCTCACAGTGCAGTGCTGCAAGACTTGAGTATGCAGGGTGTTGAAGACTGAAGGACAATGATTTTTCAAGGTCATTCTTCAGAATAAGTGCTGCAGAATAATCTATTGTCATGTCATGCCACAGAGCGTTACCATTTCCCCCCGTTTTAAAAACTATATACTGCAGCCAAAAAAACTCTAACTTCTGCTTCCCTTCAGAAAGTACAATTTAGGAAATGGGCTAATTTGATAGTCATCACCAAGAAAAATATTTGATATCAGCAAACAGAGAGAGAGAGGCCCCTGAGGCTCATTTTATTCCATATGCACTTTTCCCAGAATATCATCAACTAGTTACCAGAACAAGTAATGTTATCCATTTTTATAATGCCAGGTCTGGGCATTATGGTGATAAACATCTAAATACTGGAGAACAAACTTTCTTACACAGCATTGTTTCAGGGGGAAAAAACTTAAATACTGGTGGTTTGGATGTCAAGAAAAATTCAACCCTAAATGAAAAATATGACAATACTGATATGTATGATATGATAGAAACAGTCTATCTTTCAAAAGTCCCTGGAGATAAGCTTCCAATCCCAAGTCTTTCAGAAAGTAATCTTTCCTTTGATATATTATTTCAGGACCAATGCAGGAGACGATATATGATTTCTGGAGAATGGTGTGGCATGAAAACACAGCCAGCATAGTCATGGTGACAAATCTAGTGGAAGTAGGACGGGTAAGTAACTTTTGTACCTAAAATGATGAAAGTCTTTTGTGAGGTTTACTTTTGGATATTAAATAACATACTCACAAAATGATTGTACATAGACTATAGCACATAAAATATTTACGCTTCTGCTAAAAGGTGTATCATTAATTATTTTTATAATAAAGGTTGATGCTCGACCTTGATAATGTTCACATGATGCCAAAAAAAACCCCCATAGCACAGCCAGCAAAGACTGTCTCAGCAGAAAAATATTGTAACTATCTACATCTAATTAATAAAAATAATAATAATTACAAGAAGCATCAAGGAAACCCTTCTGAGGCAATTGACATGGTCTTCTTTCAGATTAATTCTGCAAGTGATGGTTTGAACAACAAGCTAAACTTTGAGACTGGATATGTTGCGCAGAACTGTGCTGTGATACATTCGTTAAAATCCATCTGTGTTTTTACTTCTCTAACCCTTTTAAAATATGACTCCCCTTTTATCCTGTAACTTATCAAGTTGCATATCCAGGTTATTGTCTTGTGCTTACCTGAGCATCTAGGAGTGGCTCAGCACAGCTATGACTTAAGTTTGTTTGGATGGGGGAATAATAAGAAGACGCTGTTTTAGCCTGTGCATCATGGGTGCGTCTACACTTGTAAATTAAGTCGACTTAAGCTTGCTTAAGTCGACTTAATTTACCCTGAGTCTACACTATACAGTTTCCTTAAGTCGACTTTCAGCAGGTATTCAAAAGAGCCACTCTCTTTTTAAGAAGCACCAATAATGGACTCATTTTATTTGCTACTTTGCTCTACCATCAAACCTTAGCTGGGATTTTTCTAAGGGTAATTCAATAGGAGTTGGACATCTAACTCCCCTATGTCCCATTGAAAATCCTATCTGAAATCAGCAGAAACATTGGCTACGCTAAGTCCAGCATTTTCATTAACTGCTGAAGCATGGTGTGAGCCACAATGGTTTTGATGCATGTTTTTAATTTCTTGGTAAAAGAGGGGTTGATGTTTTCTGCTGAAAAATATTTGTATTATAGGGAGATCAATTTTTAGGTATTATGAATCAGATTCCCAGATCTGGCCTCTTGTTTGCAGGTTTTGTTTTACATTCTCAATTTATTGTGCCTGTATTTTGAGTCATGGTTAATCGTTAGTTTAAATTTTACCATTTAGACATCTCGGTACTACATTCAGCCCAAAAATCAGATACCAATACTGTACTTAGACATCAAAATGATAGGATTTATGACTGCAATTAACACTAGCTACAAAAAACACACCATTAGTTGCAGAGATAAAAAGACCAAGTTGAGGCCACTTTACAAATCTAGCCCCATGAATCAAATATAGGACTTGAACAATGTAACAACCACACTTAAATTCAAAACAAAATGAAAGAAATATATTTGTAATAATAAGAGACGCTTCAGTATGCTTTATGTGTTGCCACGTTATGTAAAAATCATGAAGGGATGTTTTAAGGGGCTATTTCTGCTCCAACTTTAGGGCTTCTCTACATAAGGACATACAGAAAATTAATCCAAATTACTAAAGGTGTGAATTTAAAGTAGATTAATTAAACTGCATTAAATCCCTGTATGTACACTGTTGTTCAGAAATAAAGTGGCCTTAATTCAGGTTAGTTTAGTTCACTTTGGAATTGAATCAAACTAAACTGAATTAAGACCCCTTCATTTCTGAACAAGGGTTTCCACAGAGGGGTTTAATGTGGTTTAAATAATCCACTTCAAATTCAAACCTTCAGTTAATTTGTATTAGCTTTCCTGAATGTCCCCATCTGGGCAAGCCCATATAAGTTAAAACAATTTATTAGATGAAACGGTATATTCTCCTAGAATCGTTTCTGAAGCATAAACTCAAGTGCATTATCAGGCTTCACTCAGAGAGTGTAAAAATCTTGGCCACAATCCCTTTAGACCTCTCAACAGCCCTTCTTAACTCAACACATCCTTCTACTGGCAGGGATCCTACTGTGCTTCTATACAGGTAAAAGCAGAAACCCCAAAAGCAAGCAGGCAGCTATGCCATCATCCATCCGTCCTCAGGCAAATTACACAAGGGTACAACAGTCCAGCTGGGACACCAAGTTGTGGCTTGTAAAGAGTTATAGCCACTGGGTAAGGGAGTAGTAATATTGGGGGGTGAGTTGGTTCGTTGGTTTGTTTTAAGGAATTAAAATTGCATTTTAAGAACAGTGAAATTGTGACAAACAACTAAATGAGTTAATCACTCCTAGAGTTTGGTCTGGGACTAATATCACCCAGGTGTTGAAAGACAGGTGGCATATCTGTAATTTAACACCTAGCACAAAGGGCTGTGCCACCTTGATCACTAATTATTTTGATGGGCCTCTGTCCTTGAGGAGTTCTCATCATTTTCTGTTTTGACAATAGATCAGATTCCTTCACAGCAAACCCAATAACCTTTTCCAACTTCCAAGTTTTACATTATTGTTGTGGTTGCTGTTATTAGATTGACAGGTTTGTTTACAGATCGCTTGTCCTATTTAAGTCAAAAGCAAAGAGAAGTACCCTATTTTAAGGAAAAAAGAGCATCTATATAACGAGTTTGCGACATAATGTGTGTCCTTCATGAATTAATCATTAAAGGGGGCGGTGTATTTGTTTATCAAGCTCGCTGGATAGTCATTAAATCAGTACTAGACACTTGCTTTTTGCCCCGGAGCATTATGCATCAGGCCTTTTTTAATTGCTAGTGGAGGACCTACCATGAGGCTTTCCCTAATGCAAGCACCTGCTGCAGATGACTCATCCCCTGCATTCCCCTCCAGCAGGGTCTGGGTACATCTGCCAATACCTGTCATTATCTGAGGCACACTTGTCAAAACCATGCATCCCTTTAAGCTCTTGTGTGTTCCAGCAAGGGACCCTTGTCAGTTTTTCTGGCACCTGCAGACTGCTGTGCACCTGGTATTTAAATGGCACAGAAATGTGTTTTGATTGTTTTACCTCTTTAATGAACCTACTTGAGGGACATTTAGCTCTTTATCTAGTAGCCTGTTACCCCAGTCACTCACATTTACATTGTTTGTGCGGAGATTCAAAACTCACTTGTCTTGTTATATCAATCCATCTGCCAGAAGTCTTATCACAAAATCTGCAGGACTCCCAAAGGAGACTTTTGCACTGGTAATTTAAGCTAATGATTGCTAAACATATTTAGTCAGTTTTATGAAGACCTCATTATAATGTGACTGTTTATTAAAAAATCTTAATGAGGTCTCACAGTCATTTAGAAAAATTGTTTTTGAGTTGCCATGAACAGTTCTCTGATAAGAGGTGATGAAGTGATTTGAAGCTAAGAAAGGCTGAAGCAGATGTGAGAGCCTTCACCAAAAAACCCCAAGTCCTTCATCAGCCAGGGATCAAAATCTTTTTTCCTCATTAGGTTGGTTTTGGTCAGCTTTTCCTTTTAAAAAGAAGTTTTGCATAAAAGAAATGACACACAGTTTAAGGAATAAGATATAGACAGCTTTAGTACAAGAATCCAAATTTTCCAAGCAACCGATTAGGGGGTAAAAATGAAGCAAAGACCCATAAAAAATGCTCCAGAGACACAAAGCTATTCTAAATTGGTAGGCTGATTGAAGAGCTCTCTATTTTTTCTGTATTTAAAGTGTGTAAACTACTAAATTCTTTAATTTAAATCAAGTTATTTTCTTGAGTTGAAGTTATCTTGACATGGGGATTTTTCTTCTAGCAACTGGCCTGTTTATTAAAAAATAATATGGATAGTTGACAAATAGGCAACAAACCATCATTGTCAATTCTCAGAGACTGTATGTAGAGCTTGGGCCTCCCATTGAAGTGGGAGTTGGACGAAGACTTTACGCCAAAATCAAACTGGCCAACGTCCCCTTCTGATTCTTGTTGGAGGCCAGCATAGAATCTCACAACTTGAAATATCACTTCCTTCCCAAACGTTTTATGGTGAAGATTTGGAAAGCAAGTGAGCTCTGCCCATATAGCTCTATCAGTTTCATGTAATCTCCTACTTTGCACTCACTGATCTGTTGCTGATATTTTGTTGGGCACGCAGAATCCAGTTTGGCATGGCACATCACTTCACATTAGATTCTTTCAGTAGTCTTTCTCCACCCCTTTTGCTTGATGGAGGAGTTTAGAAATAAATAAATGATGAAAGCCATTGATGAAACACAACAGAAACAGCTGATATATAAATTCACTGCTAGGTATCGTGTTTTTCTTGAAGGTAGAAGATTTTTACCTGCCAGGAGCTGCACACAAGCCCTTCATCACCGTCAGCTGCCCAAGAAGCTATTGTAGGTTAATATCTGACAAAAAAAAGGTAGTTCCTTTTAGAGAAGATTTGATGTGTATATATACCCAACCTCCATCAATCATGTTTCCATGCACTTGGCGCTCATCAATCAAGCTTGGATGCACAGCACATACATTTTTATTATAATGTAATAATAGTTAAAAATAACCCTAAATTCAGAATCTGTGTGGTTTTCTTTCTTTTCCTTTTAAATCTCATTACACCAGATGTTCTCAGGATCCACTTACTTACAAATTTTTCTTTAGACAGACATCAGTTTATAAAAGATACCAGTCAACAGTGAAAAATAGGACTGCCAAGGAAAAATGTCAGCCAGATCCCTATTCTAAAGGCATTGTGTTATAAATGTATGATGAAACTCCAGGTACAAACTACATGCAAAATTCAAAAGGCATAAAACTCACCACATGTGAAATTTCACACCAATTAGCCACCTGCTGTTCAAGTAAAACAGGAATGTATAGTCCACATTTGAATACAACTCCAACTATGGACCGGCTTTGAGATACCTCCGTAATATTGCTCCTTACATTCAAAAGGATCCTGAAGCACTTTTCCTACTTATAACAGAGTACGTGCAAACGATACACGGGATTCACTTCATCTGCTCTTGAAGTGCAGTCACTGTTAGGAGGAAACGTGGTAACTCTTTAATAGCCCCCCAAACTCTACATTAATATTTAGGATAAAGTATAGAATATGTTATCTAATTGAAACTGTAGGGAAATGCAAAAAACTTTTTATAATTACATAGGTTGGAATTAGTTCAGGACATTGGGGCTAATACACCTGTTCTTATGAGAAGTACCACAGATTTTTTTGTGACCATTGGTGACTAAGATTCTTCTTAACCATGAAAAACAGAAACCCAAATATAGAGATGGGGGAAAAACAATAGATGCATTAAATCCAGTCCCTATCTCAGGGCTTTCTAATCTGTGCTCCTAAAACAAAAATATTTTAATTCCATATTTAGAGTTTATTTTATTCTTAAATAGATATTCTTCTTGTTAACTTCTATATATGCTCAAGCATCGTGGTTGTTGTTTTTAACAGAACATGTTGGCAAATATTTTTTTAACAGACTGCAAAACAAAAAAATATAAAATCTAGTATTTTAAAACCATTATTAATCCGGCAAATCAGTGTATAAAATCATATGTCTAATGATCAAAATGCATTTCTGCTTTCAAAACTTATAACTAGAAATAACAAGTTGGCCTTATTCCATCATGCGTAGCAGGAGAGGAGTCCTCAGGGGAAAGAATTGGCTGTTATTCTCTAGGAAACTAGAAGGACTCTTTTGTAATCATTTAATAAAGATGTCCACAAATCAACAATGTTTGCCTCATTGAACAGAACAGCAGCATACATGTGCACCACCATTGCCCTGTGTAACGTCAAGCAGGGATGAATTCAGTTGTCAGTGTTCTGTTGCATTCCCTTCTTTGCAGTAGAATGGATGCGCTAGAAAATATCCATTAATTAAGATTAATATCTTAATTCTCACTAATCCAAATGAGACAGATCAATATGAGAAGTAAACACAAGTGGTTTAAGAAAACAACAAATACATGGATAAATGTGTTGGGACAGATGTTTGGATGCAGCCCACATGCACGGAGCAAAAGTTAAAGGATATAAAGATGGCATAAAGCTCACCTTTTCACTATTCTGAGCATCTGTCTGGTTTAGGTACTATATGACCCCCATCAGCATAATATATGCATGCCTTACAATCTTTAAAGTATTTATCCTTTTAGCATTCCTGTGAGTTAAGGAAGTACTATTATCCCCATTTTTCAGATGAAAACTGAGGCCCAGATCTTCAAAGATATTTATGCACCTAACTTGTATTGATTTCAGTGGGAGTTAATTGCCTAAATACCTTTTGAGGATGTGGGCCAAAGAGGCTAAGTGACTTGTGCAAGTCACAAAGGATGCCTGTGGTGGAGCGGGGAATTGAATCTAGGTTTCCTGAATCCCCAATTAATGATCTAACCACTAGAGTGTCCTTTCTCTTTCTGCTGAATCACAATCCATAAATGTAATACTTCATTAGACCATCCTTTCTTTTGAGGCTGCTTTGTTCTAGACCAGTTTTCTAAAGGCACTCTTCTTTGGAGAACCATTTCATGGCTTCAGGGGGCCAAAATCACCCCAAGATAAGCAATGACATAGAGGCATCCAGCTACACAATTTCTTCCTGCTGTGCCAGCAATGGGGAGAGGGCATGTGGCATATAAACTCATTTGTCAGCTCTAACTTGGATCACCTAAGAGGTAGAATGATCTTTCCTGGAACTACTCACCATGTCTTCTGGATGGATTATGTGAGCAGTGCAGTCACATCACGCCAGAGAACTGTACATTTATTTTCCTGATTTGATGTAAAAGACCATCAAATAAGTGAAAGCATTTTGTTTTAAATCAATTTGAAACAAAAATATGTATTGTTATTAAGAATGTTTCAACCCCCTAGGTTTGAAAGAAAATAAAATTTAATCTTTTCTTTTTTCCACAATATTTAACTTGTCTACTTTGTGGATATTTTGTTCTGAATGACTTAATGTAGGTACTAGTGGTTGGAGTAAAAAACCAGGGAATCAAGGACCACGTCTCTGAGATTTAAACAAATATCCTCCATTAGTTGTAATGATAGATATGTGTAAAAATTCTCTAGGCTCTTTTGAAAACCTCAGTCAAGATTTCTGAGTTATATTCCCACCTCTGGTGCAAACTTGCTGTTTGGTCTGGGCAAGTCAATTATCTGTCTGTGCCTCCTTTTACACACCTGTAAAAGAGTTAAGAATGCTAGTGCCATGAGGCTTAAATAATACTTACGGTGTGCTTCGGGATCACCATATGAAAGATGCTGTGTAAAGGTACGGTATTTTTCTTTCTACTGTACTCCTAGATTGGGTGAGAGTCAATGAATGCTGCTGGTGAAGGTTCCATACACACGATGGCAGACAAATTCTGCTTGGAGTAAAGACTCAGGGCTGAAAGCTATCTCCAGCCTCTGTTGGACTGGGGGCCAGAACCTGCCAATGCTATACCCAAAGTGGCAGTGCCAGCCAGTATAGGGGGGCCCTGACCGCTCACCTGTGAGACGCACTACGATCCAATACCCATCCAAGACAATCTCCAACAACTGATTGGCCTGGCTGGAATTTAAAGCTGACTTAACTCAGTTCTCAGTTCAACGCACCACCTGTTTTACCCTTAAGGAGCTGAATCTTGTCCATTGTCGTTAGAGTCAATGTGTAATTTTTAGCATGCAATATACATAGTCACTCAGTTAACTAAAATCTACACGATGGGCTATTTACATCAGTAAAAAGTACAAGAAGTTTTCACAGGTGACTTTAGGTGGCTGTTTTCATTTGACTTCTGTGAGATTCTGTTTCAAACTTTGCCTGTTTTATCATCTTTACTTAGTTCAGGATTAATTTTAAATGAGAATGTATAAACCTCTTCTGCATTAACAATAAGCCATGCAGTGCACAGGCAACAGCTTAGCTTTATTACATCTTGTTAAGGAGATTTTAGAACCAAAGCGAATTAGGAAATCTGAATGTTATTTAAACTGCTGAATACTAACTATGAGGTTTATTTCCCTGCCAGTTCACATATCGCTTCTGTAATGCTCCTATTCCAAACCTGCAAAGATGAGTGAATTGAAGTACTTGCTTTTCATGGCCACAGCTTCAAAGCAAGTCACTTGCCTAGGGCCAAATACACTGTTTCAAAGCAATCAAGCTTAATCGCTATTCCTACTCCTTGTTTATATGCCTCCCATTTTTGTTTGCCATATTTACAAGTAGTGAGCACAATGTGCCAGCCTTCTCTTTATCTTTTAGACTCCACCTTTACCCCATTTTTCCAGCTTTGAGATGTAAGGAGATGATGATCTGCTTATGTATCCCTAAACCTATTAGTAAAATAAATATATATGTAACAGATGGAGAAGTGCACTTTAGGATTAATATTTTACACCCATAGAGTGGTTATGACTTCCCTCCAATCACTCTTTTACCTTCTAAGGTGTTGTACACGTTATTTTTAGCAACGTAATTAGAAATAAAGCAGGATAATCTCAAAGCTACCTCTCAGTCTTTGTCCTATTTATACAAGCATTGAAAATTATATTTCCTACCTTGTGGCTGATATTTACAAGTATTTTACTAGTGTGAAAGTCAGTTTTACTATTTATTTTAACTGCACACACACACCCCTACCTAAATCTTCTATTCAACTTTGCTTTAAAATATGATCCAAATATTTCCAAATATTTATATAAAACCAAAGAAATGCATTCATTTGCAGTAACTAAAGATGCTCTTGTAAAATTTTTCACCTATACATTTTGGTATTTTTATTAGCAGTGTTTTTTATGGCTCTGTAAAACTATTTCTGACCTCATTGGAAAAGTATTTACTTCATACAAATAAAGATCCTGATGCAACAAACAATTTAGACTATCTTGTTGGCCTTACTGTAGATGAGAATCAGGCCCTAATGCACTTGCTTAACTTTCAACGCACTAAGCAGTCCGTTGAGGTAACATACATAAAGGTTAGCCCATGCCTAAATGGTTGCAGGATTGGAGCCAAAATGATTAAAAAAATTATAAAAATAAAATGTTGTCTTCTTTCAGCCTGAGAAAGACTTAGCAGAGTCACTCAATGACTACAGCTGCAACCTGGCACTGTTCCCACAGCTGAGGCATATTTCTCCCGTCCGTCCCCCCACTAGCGAGAATTGTCAGGGAATTGTTTTGTCATGGATCTATCAACACTTCTCCCAATCCACCCCACATCCAAAATCCCTTGTGTGATAGGAAGCAAAAAGCAGAGCTGCGTGGGGCACAGAGGTTCTGTTTGGGGTCCCCCAATCCTACCACAATGGTTCCACTAGGTCATCTTAAATAAAAATGTAAAAGAAAACAAAATCCAGCCAGTAAGACAATGAAAGGGGGAGATGTGCACCACTAAATCTGCCACAGAAGTGGTCTTTCTAAATGTCCCTATTACTTAATCCTAATCCAGGTTGCCTAGACTGCACCTGTGACATGAAGAAGAGCTCCATGTAGCTCAGAAACTTGTCTCTTTTCACCAATGGAAGTTGCTCCAATAACCTTGTCTGTCTTCTAGACTGTACCAGTTTAGAAATGTGCCTGTTTTCCTTCAGAGCCAATCAATTTAGGTGAATCTGTTTTTTAAATAGTTTATTTTACTAACCACCTCTGTTTTGAGATGGCTGGAACCCACTGGACAGGAGCTGAGCTAAAATTAGAAACATGATGTTGTGTTCTGACTAGGGCCACTGCTGCAGCTGCTTCCTCTTTCATACGTGCCTTGGACATGCTTGTGTGTATCAGATTCCACCTATGCCAAGGATAAAGCTACAGGCAGGAAGGGAAAATTAAGTGCTAGGTGCCACTAAAGGAGGACTGATTGATATGCCAAGCCAGCATGGGATACACTTACTCTGCATAGGACACAGGAAAACATGTTCGCTGTGTAAAGAAAAAGCTATTTCAAATAGTTCCCTAACAACAAATGTAACGGTTCACTCAACCTGAGTCAGGGATTTGAACAAAACTAGTGGCCTGGATTATCAAATAGAACAGGCAGATAGATAAACTATGAGCCTCCAATATGTTTCTTATGGTTTCCATTCTCCTAACTTCAGGGCTTTTGGAAATTCTTCTAAATGGAATTTAAAAAATAAAATTACAGACTATAGAATAAAAGTAACAGCAGCATGAATTGCATGCAACTATTTTTAATGTTCTATAGGCCTTGTATCCATTGCTGGCAACAGATATTTAGGTATATTTTTCTAGTGAAGAAGGAGACTAAACATAGCCTGTACTTTAGTGCTGTTCTTTTCCTTTCCAGTGTAAAATCTGCAGTTATTTTTTGTATACAACAATCAAGAATTGTATATTTATACAAAACTATATACTTGCATATTAAAAGATTAATGTTGCATTTCTCCTTCATGAGAAGAGAGAAGTATCGTGTAACAGATGCATAACAGATGTTAGACTTATCATTTAATGTCCTACTGGAACATGCCCACATACCACAATGATGTTTGTGAAATAAGAACCTGAATAAAGAAGAATAGAATTTAAATATTTAATTAATCAATATGTAATATTCCTCACCAATCACGTCATCCACAAAAATTAGAGAAAGGAGATAATTTTTTAGTATTTATAGCCATATGTTTCTTCTTGTAGTAGTGCCTCTATGGGTCACTTGCACCCCCTGTGCCTTTGAGCAGAGAGTTTTCATAGCAGTATCCATTGAGCCCATGAGTGAGTGCTAGTCAGCCTCATGCCCTGTATTGTTGTTATATGGCTTTGCATAAGCAAACTTGCCCAGAGTGCCTTCTCAGCTACCTCAGCCTGAGCTCTGACAGTTGTCCCTTTTGAGATTACTTTTACTGTGTCCAAGTTTTTATTCTTATACTTAGTTTATAAAAGTTCTTAGTATGAATGTAATTAGCTACTAAGTAGTAGCAGCTCTAGCGTCTTAGTTTAAAAAAAAATTAACATTTCAGATAAGATAAGATAGTTCTCTGGGAGGTTATGCCCAGTTCCCCCAGTTTCAAACATTGTCTATCATGTTAGAAGGCAATCCCAGTAAGCAACAGGCACCCCCAGTCTAGCCATTCCTTGGGGAATTGCATATTGCCCAGATGTGTAACTTCTATCTGGCATTGAGATGTAGAATCAGAAAAAGCAAGGAGCTCAAACTTTGTTTCTTTGTGATGGAGAGCTTGTTGCGTGTGGCTTCTGACACAGGCCAAAGCACCCCGTTAGACCAGTCTTCAAGCAAGTCTGCTGCCTCCACTATCTCTGACCACACTTATCAGTGGCATTTAAGAAGAAAACCCAAGACTCCTTTCATACGTTTTCCAAGGACCCTGCTCCAAGTTCACCAAATAGGGAATCTACCTCAAGAAAGCTGAGGTTGTCAGTGTCTTCAGCTACTTCAGCACCATCTGTTCTCCAGCCTGGTACCCACAAGGCTGGAGGTTCTTCAAATATGAAGGGTACCATTTGACCAAAGAAAAGCAGCAAAACCTTGGACCTAGAGTAATCATTGGTATTGTCAGCAAACCACAGCACCAAGATCATCTCTTCCTTGGTACCAAAGAAGCCCTCTTGGTCTCCAATTGCATTACTCTCAGAGTGGGTGAGGCTTACAGTACTGTCAGCTCCTTCATCCACTGTTGCCTCAGTGTAGACCATAGACTTGATAATGACAGGAGGCTCACTACCATAAGAGCTTCATTTGCCCCAAAACCTGGCTGTATCTGAGATTCCTGATTCTCTGCTGATCGACTCTGACATATTTTCAGTACCGAGGAAATCAGGATCACCAAAAAGTTGTTCAATACTGACAGTTTCACCTCAGATTTCTCTGGGTGCTCCACTATTTCTTAGTGAGTTTGATTCTGGTGAAGAATACTAGAGTACTATTATATGGCAGAAACAAGTCTACTCTCTCTATATATTCTTAAAAATGGGTAAGATTTATCTGTTAGTGTGACTTCAAATACATTCCACTGATGACTTCGCTGCTGCCACATATACTGGACTGTAAAAGCTCAGGTTATCACTGAGCTCCATTAGAGACCACCTGGCAGAATTCATGGCTTTCCATTCTCCAAGAGAGGGTTATTCTATTTTTGCACTCCAATAACCGTGAGGTTCCTCAGAGGGCTTGGAAATCTCTTTCTAATAGTCAAGCATCGTAATCTGGTTTGGCAGCTCCATTCTAGTTCTTAAATACCTTACAGGACCATCATTTGAACCAATGGCTATCTGCTCAATTATTAATGAAAAAGGCATTCCTGATGGCCATCACATGGGTGGGATAGGTTAGAGAAATACAGGCACTTAGTGCATGCCTCTCCACAGTATTTTTAAGGACACGATAACATTGTAACCACACCCCAAATTTTTACCTAAAGTCTCCTCCAACTTCCACGTTAACTAGCTCATTTATCTGTCAGTCTTCTTCTCTAAACTTCACCTAGATAACCAAGAGGCATTGTTGTATGCCCTTGATGTCAGGAAAGCCCTGGCCTTCAATCTAGATTGAATCCTTCAGAAAGACTCCCGAATTGTTTCTTGCTCACAGATAGAGCAAAAGGGTCTGCAGTGTCTAATCAAAGACTTTCCAAGTGGATACCAGACTACATACTTTCTTGCTATGTCTCTCGTAATATCAAAGATCTTTGGACATACGAACTCACTTTACAAGGTTCATTTCCACGTCTATGGCATTTCTCAAAAATGTGCCTGTTATTGAAATATATAAAGCACCTGCTTGTGTTTCTATACGTTCATTCACTGACCATTATGCAATAACTCATGACGATGCTGTGTTTGGCCTGCTTGTACTGTCTTCCATATTGGGCTCAACTCCAAAGCCCCCTTTCCTTAAAGGGGAACTGCTCAATTGTCACCTAGAGTGGACCACCCATAGGGACACTACTTGAAAAAATAAAAATGCTATTCACCCTGTTGAGTAACTGTAGTGCCACAGGATTCCTGGTTTGTTTTGTAGTTCTTCAAGATGTGTCTCTCTGTGGGTGCTCCACTACCCACCCTCCTTACCTTCTGCTTCGAAGTTCTCTCCTATGGGGCTTTGCTGTAGAGAAGGAAGTGAGGGTGGTTCACCCATACAATGCTACCGTATATGACAATAGCACAGAGCATGAGGCTGATGAGTGCACATGCACAGCCTGAACAAACATTGCTATGAGAAACCTCCAATCAAAGGCACAGAAGATACAAGCACGCTCTGGCTATGTCTACACTTGAAAAGTTAAGTCGACTTTAAGTAGACAAAGTGGATCTTATTAAGTTGACTTAACAAAAGTCGACTTAACTTTTCAAGTGTAAATGTGGCCCCTTTTTGGTCTTATTAAGTTGACTTAACTTTTTAAGTCAACTTAAAAAGGTCCACCTAGGCACTACTCCGCGTCTCCACTGGCTTAAGTCGACTTAAGTGCTAGTTCGAATTAAAACAAGGTGTTATTAATTCGAACTAACTTTTCCTTAATTCGACTTAAGGAGCAGTTTAAGTCGAATTAAGGAAAGCCCAGTGTAGACGCGGAGTAAATTAAGTCGACTTAAGCCTCAAGTCGACTTAATTTCTAAGTGTAGACGCACCCATAGACTGGAGCACATCTCCAGGGCCGGATTAAGGCAGGGGCTGCAGCCCTGGACTAAAGGGGGGCCCATAGCCCCCCCCAAAATCTGGCCTGGACGGCCTGAGTGGCATGCTGCCACAGCTCACCTTCAGCCTGTCCACCCAGCCCTTGGGTGGGGCAGGAACTCCATACCCTCTGACTTGCGGGCCTCCCCCCAGAGTTCTCAGCAGCAGCGCTAGCCCCCTGCACTGCAGAGTACCCTGGAGCCCCCTCTCCCTGACTCCGTCCAGCAACAGTGCTGCTGTGTAGGACCTCCCACCCCCACCCAGATCCCTCTCCACAGCAGTGCTGGCCCACAAGCCCCCAGTGCTCCTGACTCTACCTTCCAGGACTGGTGGGGCTGGGCGCCACCATGGTGAGGGAGGTCCCCGTAAGAGTGGGTTGCCCCAGGCCTTAATCCAGCTCTGTACATCTCTCGAAGAAGTACACTTACTAGACATTTCGAGAGGGGTAGCCGTGTTAGTCTGTAGTACAGCAAAAACCAACGAGAGACCTGTGGCACCTTATAGACTAACAGATTTTCTTTGGCATAAACTTTCGTGGACTATAACCCACCATCTGACAAAGTGTGTTATAGTCGACGAAAGCTTATGCCAAAGAAAATCTGTTAGTCTATAAGGTGCCACAGGACTCTCGTTGGTTTTTACTTACTAGACAGGGTGAGTAACCATTTCATCACAATACACAATTCATCTTACCCCACCCCAGCCCTCAAAAAGTTCACGAGCACAAAGATGATTCTTATTTTAATTTTACATACTTTAAACATTGTGAAGGCTGCACAGGGCCACACCAATACCCAGTAACATTTGAACAGAGTTCATGCAAGCTGCCTCCCCTTTTTTCCTCTTTCCTCCAGCTCACTGAAATCAATAATCCTCCGAAGTCACCCAGAGGGTCAGTGGTAAAGTCAGGAATAGAACCTATCTCCTGATTCCCAGTCCTGTGCTTTATCTATATGGCCAACCTTCCTCTGGCCAGTTCTTGTGAGACGTTGTCTATGTCTAAGTTGGAGAAACAGATGCTTTCCGTTCCAGCATTAGACAAAGCCTCATGTCTGCAGAATGCACTGTCATTTTAAAAGAACACAAGGTATTTTTGAAACAAGTAACAACTGCAGGTGGAAGAAAAGGTCCTGAGGAGCTTGATTTACCCAAGCTTCTATTTGTAGCTTTTCCCTCTGGTTACACCCTGACGTGGAAAGAACAAGAAATTAATGGTTATTGTAACTGAGCTATGCACAATTTAAACACCCTTCACGTCACATAGAAATTTGCCTTATTTTACTGAATTTTACTCCCACCTAGAACTCCAAAACTGTCCTTTAAAAAGAAGGTGTGTGTCCTTTAAATCATCAGTGTAGTGATTTAAAAAAAAAAAGAAAAGAGTAGGTTAACTAAGGAAACAAAACTCCATATTCCTCTGATGAGAAGTTGGCTTTTACCCACATTTATCGTCGACTACCGCTTTAAACAGACGAATCATTTCCTTGTGTAAGCAGCATGACCGTTTTATGTGTTTTTGAATTTTATACCATAAATCACTGCAAAGGATACAGAACAGATTTAGATGCTGAAAAATATAAATGTTAATTTCTTTCGTATTTTTAAAAGGTCAAGTGCTGCAAATACTGGCCAGATGACACAGAGATATATAAAGACATTAAAGTTACTCTCATAGAAACAGAACTTCTGGCTGAATATGTGATTCGAACATTTGCAGTAGAAAAGGTAAGTTTTCCAAAATATACTTTCTAGATATGATGGTGTTTTTCAGTACAAATTAAATAAATATAATTTTGTTACTTGGGAAAGTTCCCAGATTTCATTGGCTAACAGCCCATTTTTCATAGCAAATCACTTTTTAGGTAGTCTTGCAGTGCTCCCTTATGGAAGATTAGGTTTTCCCTTTCCTTTAAATGTGGATCCTTTCTGCCCTCCCCTGGCCCTGGCTTGAAATGGAAGAAGAAATTCCATTCCCTTGAGGAACTAAAGGAGAGGGCTCTTACCCAGCCATCAATCAAACAGGACATTGATGATATTTTCCTATCTTCTATTCACCACAATTATACCAGTTTGTGTCCAAAAAAGAAGTCTCTTCATATACTATTATTATTTAGAGGTCTAGGGTGGTTACAACTGCTCTAGTCCACTGAGCCAATATATTTCCTGGTCTACAGGACAACTCTATATAATGAAGTAATTTTTTTAACAAGAGTTTAAGTGGGGGAGGAGGTGCTCCTTTACAAGCATAGGCAAAATGGGCATATTGTATTGTCATTTACTTTATTTGAATAATGCCCTTCATTTGATTGTCACTAGTAGATAACAAGTAAGCGGCATTAAAACCAGGTAGTTGTTTCAGATGGTTTACAACCTAGAAAGACAATATACAAAACTACCAACGGGATGTGCTGAGAGAAGAGACGAAAGCAGCATGGTCAATGCTGAGATTTAGCATGGCTCTTGGTTGTTCCATGACTTTTGATCACTCAGGAGTCGGTCTTGAATAACAAATGACTTAAATTCTTTTTGGTTATGTATTGTTCCTGTGTCATGCCATCAATTTTTCTTTAAACCAGGGGTTTGAAGGTGTTCCCATCAGGTTCTGAATCATCTAATCTCAGTTTATGCTAGAGCACCTTGTCCATGATCTCACAATGCATGACAAAGGTGGAGTCAGAAAGATGAACAATTCATTATTCCTGTTGCATTCTTCAATCTATTTGTTAAATATATAACAGTCTAGAAAACAGAATCTAATATTAGCAATACTTTTTCTTCAGTTCATTCAAACCTGTCGTCTCCTACTATTTAGATATTTTTAAATAAATAGATGAGAAGGGGGTAGCTAGCCTTTGAAGAAGATGTGATTTTTGGTTTATTTCTATTCATCAAGTTCTAAGCTCATGCTTTGAAGTTAGCTTTTCACTTCTTAGCCAGGACTCAGAAAAAAAACATGGAGGATTTTACAGTTACTCATGGCCAAAAGCTCATGAATCGGTGAATTGAAACAGACAGAGATAAAAGTTCCTAACTATTTTATTTCTAAACATTTTCTCCTTTTGAAAATACCTCATTTAGATACTGGGGTTTTTTTTTTAACAATAGGCAGCTTTTCAATAAGCTGCTAAATGCAGCTTTTGTGTAGTTTAGGAAGAAATGTGTTTGGTTTTTCCTCCTTTTATTTTAGTTTATTTTTAAGTTTTTCTTATTGTGCTAAAAGGTCAAGGCTACCCATATCTTCCACCTTAGTGTTCCTGAATTTAGGTTGTGTAAAATGCACTAATTGTGACCCAGCCTAATTATTTAGGTCATTTTTTTCTCCTTGTATCCTCCAAACAGAAAACTACGGAGTTTATCTGTTGGGAGGGAGTTGATTGAAGCATTTTTTAAAAGAAATGACAATGTAGTAGATGTCAAGGAGTGGTGGTTGTAATCTTGCTCCTGTGTAATTTAAAACTTAAAGAAATTTAGATCCAGACCCTGTAAACACTTTCACATGTGCTTAATTTTGTGCACAGGTAGTTTTACAGGAACTACTCGTCAATAGGACTGTTCATGTGTGTAGCTTTGAGCAGCTGAGTGTTTCTAGGAGCAAGGCCGAAATCATTAACAGTCCAGGGACTGTAAATAGTATGACAGATTTTTCTTCTTTTTTATTTCAGAGAGAAGGTGAAAAACACTGTCTTTACAAACTGAGCATATGCTTTCATGATTCACGCAGATGTGATTCTATTTTGGATCTAAAACCCAGCAGGGAAGCTACAGAGTGATGAAAATGGGTCTTTGTAGATGCAATAAGAAAACTCATTATAGGAGTATGCTATATGCAAAACCCTTTCTAAAATAGTGAAGCACTAGCACAAATGGTAGACAAAAATGGGACTTGAAATATTTAAGTGTGAATCCATTGCGTGCGCACAACTCATGTTTATGAAGGTACTTTGTCATTCGCACTTGCCAGACAAGTAAGTGTGCTTGCAGACAGGCACTTACATGTACAGCTGCCCCATTCTACATGTGAAAATGGAGGTTTGCATTTGCAGTGGATGTACACTGTAATTTTGGAAGTGCAGTTTAGGAGGCCTGTTTTGAAAAGTGCTTTGGGAATTAAGAGTATTTCTCCTACTTGTAACTTTACTGTTGGGTTCTTTCAGCCCTCCTTCAAAATGTCTGTAATGTTAATATTGCATTTTGCATGCTTTTTGTTTCCTAATCTGCACTGGCAATAAAAAAGTATTATAGCACGAACACCCATTTATGCCAGTGCACAAAATGGTCCATTCTCCTTAATAGCCACATCTCTGTCTTCTGGTCCCTGTTCCTGCTCCCACTCCCATTCCCATTGAAGCCAATTGAAGTGTTGCTGTTGGGAACAGTGGGAACAGGAATGGGCCCTCTGACACATTGCTTGTTTCCAAAGCCCCTCTGAGGTACAAATTTTCCTAAAAGTTGGAAACCCCTGCCTTCATTCTTGCATACTATTAATAAAGTTAAACAACAACATTATAGTACTTCATTACTATGTAAATAGAGTTAGGCCTTTTATATGCAAAGTAGTTCAAGACAGAGAAATATATCACATCCATAAGAAGAATAAATACAGAATACTAGTTATTAAAATCATCAATATTTATTCCACAGATAACCTTTATGTCTGTCCAAGCTGGACACCATCTGTCATAATACTGTTTGCTTTTGAAATGTGTATGATGGCCTCTGGTGTATAGAAAAAATATAAAAGATTCTTTTATACTGGCAGATACACACGGCTGCAATTTTACAGAGAAGAAAATAGATTTTTTTTTTTAAATCTAGTTACCTAGATGCCCTAGAGGTTGATGTTTTAAATTACATTAACCAGGGGCGTTGCTGGATAGCAAAAAGATCCAGGGCTCTGGCCCCCAGCCCACCCCTGCCCCCAAACCCCCACTCCAGCCCTCCTAACTCCCCAGCTTCCCCCATCTTCACTCCACCCCCCTTCAGCCCTCAAACCCCCTCCACACCTCCCCAGGCCCCTCTGTCCCTAGCCCCCACTCATCCCCCAACCTCCTCCATCCCTCCCCAGCCCCCCACCTAGTCCCCCTCCAGCCATCCATAATCCCCTCCACCACTACCCAGCCCCCACCAGTCTCCTTGTCCCCATGTCCCCTCCTCCCCTCTCCAGGCCTCTAACTCCATCCATCCCTCCCCAGCTCCCCACCCAGTCCCCCTCCAGCTGCCCATAGTCCTCTCCACTGCTACCCAGCCCCCAGCCAGTCTCCTTCTCCCCATGCCCCCTCCACAGGCCTCTAACTTCATCCATCCCTCCCCAGCCCCCCACAAAGTCCCCACTCCTGCCATGCATAGTCCCCTCCACCACTACCCAGCCCCCAGCCAGTCTCCTTGCCCCCTCCACCCCTCTAACCCAGCCAGTCTCCTTGTCCCCTCCACCCCTCTCCAGGCCTCCCTCCAGCCCCCTTACCTGGTCGGAGGCTCGGGGCTGCAGGGACGGCCAGCAGAGCTGCTTCTGGGCCAGGCCGCTCCCACCCTGAGCACGCTCTGTCTGAGCATGCTCAGGGCGGGAGATTTGAATCTCCTCAGCCTGGCCGCAGCAGGAGTCTGCGGCTTTGCTGGGGCCCCTGGGCGGAACGCAGCATCCGCCTGGGTGCGCATGTGCCTGCTGGGGAAAATAGATTCGGGGCTCAGGATTTTCTACCCGGGGCTGGCGCCCTGCCAGCCCGACGACAACGACACCTCTGACATTAACGTTTGGCTTCTCAGCAAATACGATTCCAGTAAGCCATCTGTAGGCGTATCACTGTATCCATGCAGTACAAAAGTTAAGTTACTATGGGCTCAGTGGTGGCTGAGAAATGAAGGGGAAGTAAAGAACCCTGCCCCATCCCCAATGATGGCCACCGAAGATTGCGACCTTAGTGGTTGGAGGAATACTGGCAGAGGTGCAGCGACAACTGGGTTGCTTCCCTCGGAACAGGGAATAAGAGAAAAGAATATCAGAAGATCTAGGGTGAAATCCTGACTTCATTGAAGTCAACAGGAGTTTGCCACATAATTTCTGTTCCTGATTTTTTTTGTTGACTTACACCCTTAAGACTGAATGATTGAAACTGTTAAGGTAACTAAGGATGCAGGCAGGCTTTTAGTAGGATGTTCAAAAACACCCAAGCAGGTTAATATTAAACCAACCTATTTTATGCTAAGGTTTTGAATCCAGTCAAAAATCCACACTGCATCTTGCCTTTTAAAGATCTCAAGTAGTTATTTTAAGCAAGGCCCAAGTTTTTTAAACTCATGTTCAGATGAAGTCTCTCTCCTAACTTCTTTCTCATTTTCATTCCTCCGTTTTTTCTTCTTCTTCTTCTCATTTTTTTGATTATGGACAGAGAGGTGCTCATGAAATCCGGGAAATCAGACAGTTTCACTTCACAGGCTGGCCAGACCATGGTGTACCATACCATGCAACAGGACTGCTGGGATTTGTACGGCAGGTGAAGTCCAAGAGCCCACCTAATGCCGGCCCACTGGTAGTACACTGCAGGTAAGCAGAATAAACATGTTTCCTTTGTTAAATAAATTTGTTAGTCTTTAAAAGTGCCACAGGACTCCTCGTTTATGTTTCCTTTCAGTTTTTGCACTAGGACTCTAGGCCTAATTTCCACTCCACCCCACCCCTTTACGCTGTGGAATCACTCCATAGGTAGTTGAAGTCACGGGAGCTACTTGCATAATAACATACTATTTAATATAAGTAAAAATAGCAAAATCAAACCTGAGTCTTGCAAAGCCCTGTTCCATTATTGCCTTCAATAGGTCTCCCACACCTAAAGCGCTCACAGAATCAGATAACCTTATATTTTCCAAGTCTTCATACAGCGTGGCCTGTCCTTTTTTGCTTTTAGTGCTGGTGCTGGTAGAACTGGATGCTTCATTGTCATTGACATCATGCTGGATATGGCAGAAAGAGAAGGTGTTGTCGATATATACAACTGTGTCAGGGAGCTTCGATCTAGAAGAGTTAACATGGTGCAAACTGAGGTATTGACATCTTTCTTTGAATGTTATTGTATCAGTTTCAGGATAAGTACTGCTCTTTATAGCAGTCACAGCCTGCCATGACGTGGAAAATACCTCATATGCTGCCATTAAGAATAATAAAGCTCACTATGTATTTAAACAAACAAGCATAAGGGTGTCCATTATTTGATTCTGATTTGGAGTGAGATAAATGTTTTTTAAAAGATAGTCTGGTGAATATTATTTAGTAAGATCCGAGACGCATTCTGGGATTTGCCACTTTGGGTATTTAAGAGTTGTGCAAAAAACAAAAATGCAAGGTGATGCAACTATGAAAACTGTATTTTGTAGTTGTGTGCAGGTTGGTTGGCTTATTTATCCTTATAACTAATTTGGCCCAACCCCTCCACATCTTTTTTCTATGTGTATAAGTATATTTCTTGAAATACTTTTGCTCCCTAGAGGGTCTACTCAGTGTACATTGATGTTAATTAGAGAATGAATATATTATTTACTATTTACTTGAGAACTAACACTGTGCTCCTTCCTAAGTCAGTAACTGTGTTGCTTGCTTTACCAGGAGCAGTATGTATTTATCCATGATGCAATACTGGAAGCCTGTCTTTGTGGAGATACTTCTATTCCAGCTTCTCAAGTTAGGTCTGTATACTACGAAATGAATAAACTGGATCCTCAGACTAACTCAAGTCAGATCAAAGAAGAATTTAGGGTAAGTTATGGACAGCAATATGTGGATACTTGCAATATGATGCCTTGTTCCATGCTTTTGAAGTCAATAGAGAACTTCCATTGATTTCAGTGGGTTTTAGATCAGGCCCATGAGCAAAGAACTACAAGACAGCAATAATAGGTCACAAATTTCTGTTGAAATACATAAAATACTAAAGACATGCAATACGGTAGTTGTAAAATTCTCTCTTTCCACATAAACAGAGGTTGGAATCTTAAGAACATAAGAAAGGCCGTACTGGGTCAGACCAGAGGTCCATCCAGCCCAGTATCTGTCTACCGACAGTGGCCAGTGCCAGGTGCCCCAGAGGGAGTGAACCTAACAGGCAATGATCAAGTGATCACTCTCCTGCCATCCGTCTCCATCCTCTGATAAACAGAGGCTAGGGACACCATTCTTAACCCCTTTCTGGCTAATAGCCATTTATGGACTTAGCCACCATGAACTTATCTTATGTGGTTTCCCTCCATTATCCTTTCTCCAGAATAGAGGTAACTTTGCAACCATCCTTCAGGTCCTTCCTTCCTTCAGATGTGCTCATGTTCAGCAGTCCAAGGTTTTTGCTTCTGAATCCAGATGTCGTTTGTTTATTTTTCTTTTGGTTTTTTTTTTACACTTGTAAATTCCCTCAGAAACTGTAGCCCAAGTTGGTTTGAAATTCTATTATTTAAATATTTTAGGATGAGTTTACTGCTGAACTAAACTTCTTCTTGTTTTGTTTATTCTTCCTGGTAGACTCTAAACATGGTGACTCCAACACTACGTGTGGAAGATTGCAGCATAGCACTTTTGCCTCGTAATCATGAAAAGAACCGCTGTATGGATGTTTTGCCTCCAGACAGATGCCTACCTTTCCTCATAACAATAGATGGGGAGAGCAGTAACTACATTAATGCCGCACTGATGGATGTAAGCCTCCGTTATATCATGAATAATAAAGAGGGAATAAACTGTGCTCCAAACTGGAAAATACTGGGAAGTATAGCTAGCACCAGAGAACTCATCTTTTCTCTTCCCTTTCAAAAAATGACACAAAATCTTTAAAGCTCTGAGTCCATTAAGGATCCCATATATGTTTTGTCACAGCCAATGTTCCAAATACACACAGAGAGAGCCAGTCAGGGAGTGCTGGCAAATTAAAAATGTCTACATTTCTCACTAGCTTGTAAATGTTTAACCATCTGGCCTAAGAGAAGAAGAGTAACCTATTAAGTCACCAAGGCAGCTAAATTGGATGATAGGGTTTGCAGCAATATTTTAGTTCTCTTTACTTCTAATTTACGCAGTAATTAAAAGAAAAAATAATTGACTGTCAGCACAGATAGTACACAAGCCATTACTTCAGTCATTCTATTTTTATCTGTCTGAATGAACACTTCCTGTTCAGTTGATGAAAAAATGAATATTTTTAAATGCAGTATGGTAATTTTAATAGTACTAAGGGAGTATCAATAAAAAGACACTTTAATGTGTTCTACGCTCTCGAGAGATTTATAGTACATCTCTGATATTTCAGAACTGGAGTAATTAAAATTATGACATACACACAGACAACAAGGATATAGTGGTTAGGAAAGAATGAGCACATTTCAAATATTCTTTCTGGGAAGCAAAGCTCCAATAATAATAATAATCATTTTCACTCATATAGAACTTTTCATCCAAGATCTCAAATAGTTCACTAACGTGAATTGAGGCTCAAAACACCGCTTTTAATACTAAGTGTTGTTATCTGATCGAAAAGGGGATTCCTCAGTATTAGCTTTTGCAGCTTCTTATATATCATTAGCTGTTTACCTTTGAAATCACATTATTGGCCTGCATCCTCGGGTATACCTGAGCCATTCTTAGTCCTTTAGGGAAGGGTGTAGGAGTGAGTTCTGACACATTTCCATTCTCCTAGTCTTGGAGACAGCTGATGCATGGTACAGCTGCTTCCCCTTTCTACAAACGGAGCAGCGTTGGGACTCATAACCTTCGTTGGCTGATCTGGCCACATGGGGGGCTGATCCATTTCCCCAGAATTGCTGTGGCACTGTGTGCTCCAGCCAAACCCCCAGAATAGTCCCTATATTAGGAGCAGGTGGTTTGCTCTCTCTCGTATCCCAGTCTCCACCACCAGTGTTGCAAGTGCTCAGTTGCCCTCTCTTCACATTGTATCAGTTGAGATGGAAGTGCAAAGCTGTGCGACATCAATGTGCTTAAAGCACCATAACCCTTGTCTCTCATTAACTCCCCAATGGCTTCGTACAGGCTTTGAACAAGAGCGATGAAATTTGGAATCCTGCCTCACTCTACACAAGAGTTAGTCTGGTGAGCGGTTTCTCAATACAGCTCCCTAAGATCCTTCAGTAAGGAAGGAATGGACCCATTCAAGAATAGCCCCCTCCAGTTCAGCATATGACTTCTGGCAAGTCAAAACACCCTCTCATGATCAATGATGTTGAAGGCAGCTGATTGATCTAATAGTTACAGCATAGTTATCTGGTGATTATACTTTGCTAAAAAGAGATCACTGACCAAAGGGGGAAAAAAGGGCATTTCTGGCACCATGTCCAAGTCTGTAATAAGAATGAAAAGCTATATTTTGTAAGAGTCCTCTTGCCCCATTAACCTTCTCAGTTACCCTACCATAAAGGGAAGAGTCAAGCAGCTAGGCAGATTGCCAGGATCAAGCCATGGTTTCTTGAGCACAGGATACATACAAGCTTCTTTCAAAGCAGATGGCTTCTTCTTAATGGCCTTATGGCCTTCAGCAGCCAGGAAGAATCTAGGTCTAAATCAAAGGCCATGGATGAAAGTGTAGCCATTGCCACCAGTCAGTGACATCGGCTAGTAGCTAGTATTTGAAGAGAGAAAGAATTGCACATTTACCCCTTGAAGAGATTGCTGTGCTGCTAGTTAGACTAGAATTTGAGCAAAATTTCTTGAACAAATAACTAGGTATCTAGCACCTTACACAGGAATCGCTCACATTAACAATGAAGTACAGTCAACTTAGATTAATCTGTCTCTCAACAACTCAAAACAAACCTACTCCTCAAACTTTATGGATGCTACACTGGAAGCAAGAATCTCCCCTTCCCCCCCTGTCCGTATGCCTATGGCATAAAGTTTTTTAAATTATGATTTGTTAAATTCATATTGTCTCCAGCTGTAAAGTCACAGTTTATTTGATTGCATACAAACCTCTCAGGGAAGATCTGAAAACACTGTGAGAATAATCTTCAAAATAACAATACTTAATATCCTTGGGTTTGGGGTCATTACTGACATTTTGTTGGATGGATTTTTTCTCATCATTTTCATTTTCTCACCTGTTGCTATTGTTTTGCAGAGCTATAAGCAACCCTCAGCTTTTATAGTTACCCAGCATCCTTTACCAAATACTGTCAAAGATTTCTGGAGGCTGGTCCTAGACTACCATTGTACATCAATCGTTATGCTGAATGATGTGGATCCAGCACAAGTAAGTCGTAGGAAGTGCTCCAATCAAACTGTACTTTACAAAATAATGCTTTGTGGTTATGTACTATAATACATGTGTGCTTCAAAAGAGCTTTAGGACATAATTAGGTTTATAAAACATCATTGACACTAGAAAATTGGTTCATAACTCATAAATAGGCAAAGGGAAGAAGGAATGAATGAAACCATTGTAAGCTTTTCTACCAAAATGTAAATAAACACACTTATCTACCTTAATCATGGGGAGGTGGGAGGGAGAGGGAGACTCCTTGGGAATTAGTAAATAGAATGTGGAAGTTTCAGGTATGTCTACACTAGCAATTTAGATCGACTTATGGACTCTTAAATCAACCTAAATTACTCCCTGTCTACAGTAGACTTTCATTAAGTCAACTCGCGAAATTCCTTAAATTGACTTAATGAAAGCTTAAGTCCACTTAATAAGAACCACCCATTAGGTCAACTTAAGCCTTAAGTCAACTCCTTAAGTTGACTTAAGGACAGTGTGGACGTGGAGTAATACTTAAGTCGACTTTATTAAGTTGACTTAACAAAGTCGACTTAACATTTTCTAGTGTAGACATAGCCTTCAGTTCTGGGACTTGGCTCAAGATTTAAACAAGTTCATAGCAGCCAGTATTGAACAGAAAGTCACAGTTTTACCATGACTTGTCTGAAATGAGTCTGTGGTCTCTGGCCACCTACTACTAGACAGTTATTCTCAGAAAACAAAAATCACATTTGACACGGATTGGGTATTTTATTGGCAACTTCATGGAGATGTCAAAAAGTGAACAGGAATAGAGACTGGACTACCTCCATAGAGGGATACTGTCCAGAACAGAGATAAGGCAAATGTATGGAGCACTTTTAGTTAACTTACAATATAGCTGCTCATTGTTTGTTAGAAAGATGTATCTGTTCTTAAGATTTAGTTAACATTAAGTTTTTGTTTTAAAAAAATGAAACAGTCTTTACCCTGGTCTTTCTGTCTACAAAATTTCAAACACCATCTTAAATACTGAACTTCTGAATCTCTAACAACTCTTACCTGTCTGTAGGGGAAAAGATAGAAATAAAACACAAAATTTTTATTCATGAGTCTGAGGTTATTTTCAGAGTGAATGAGGAAAGACTCCAGAGAGTCAGACTTTTAGAAACTGCTGCACACAGTTTTTGATTTTTGTGGGCTGTGTTTTGAATGTATAATAGTGTTTGTTTATTTTATGCATGTATTGGCCTTACTCACTATTAAAAGCTATTGGGATATGCCTTGGATCACGTAGTACGCAATGCAATTCATTAAATTTTTTTTTTCCTCCAGTGTAAGTGACAAGCTTTTTGTTGGGAATGAATCTCAAAACTCAACGAGCAAAAACAAGGGAAAAGAGGGCTTGGTTTATTGAAAATCAGGCATTGTCATTCAGCTTTATTATTGTTATCATAACTGTTATTTATTTAGTTATCTTTCATGTTATATATATTACAATAATATACTGCCTCAGATACTCTATTAGAATATTAAATTACATGGGTGAGAGAAAGCAGCCCTGGTGCACCTCTGAGTCTACTGAGACCCAGTCTGTAATACAGCCATTGACCTTCATATTGCTAAATGTTAATGTACCGTGGTAATTTGTTCACTGGGCACACACAGTCCTCAGGCACCCCATACTACAGTATCCGTACCCACAGGGGTGATTGATTCACTGAGTCAAAACTAGCTGCAAAGTCTGTAAATACAATGTTAACTCTCTTTTGTTGCCCTAATTGTTTTTCAGTAACATTGCACAGAGTATGTATAGCGTAGATTGACCAATATGGAAACCACCCTAGTCAACTCATATTTGGTTCAAAACACAATTTCAGTCTCTTCAACAGTATTACCATAAGTACCTTTCCTGACACTGACAGGAGCATTATTGCCCTATAATTTGAGCAAGTTATTCAGTCTCCTTTTTTGAAAAAAGGATCCTACTGTCCCTCTTCCAGGCCAAAACTTTGAGGCCCAAGTAGGAATTACAAATTTTAAAGATTCATCTTTAGAGGATCTTGAGTATGCAGATAACATTACCTTATGTGAAAAAAATTATTGACCAACTTCAGCCAATGCTGGAAGAGCTGCAAAAAACTGCAGAATTCATGGGATTTAAGATCAGTGGTGATAAAACCAAAGTTATACATACCTCCTGTAAAATCAAAGTGAATGGCCTGCGGATGCTGCATGCAGATAGCAGCGACATTGAATGGATAAATAGTTTGATCTATCCGGGTAGTCGGTTGACAGCAGGAAGTTCTAAAACCAAAGACATTACATGTCATATTGATCTTACATCAATAGTATTTCAGAATCTTCAAAGTCCTCTGTGTGGCAGGATGTCTCTGTGAGAACTACGTTATGATAGTGATGACAACCCTCTTATAGGGCACAGAATTATGGCCTTTAATAAAAGCTGAGTAGAGGAAATTAAACAGGTTTTGGCAACAAAAGTTACGACACATTTTTAAAATATGCTGAGATGGTTTGCTCACAAACAGGGCTGGATTAAGGTCCCTGGGAGGCCAGGGCTGCCCACTCTTGTGGGCCCCCGTCCAGCCCCCATGGCAGTGCCTAGTCTGGAGGTGGGGTGGTGCTGGGGAGGCCTGCCTAGTGCTCAGGACCCTGAGACACTGGCACCAGAGGCTGCAGCGCTTCTGCCCTGCCTCAGAAGGTGGGGGCGGGGCAACAGGTGCTCAGCTTCCAGCGGTGGCTCCATGGCCAGAAACGGTGGAGCGCTGTCAGTCTCTGCGCCAGGGTACCTGGGAGCCTGGCAAAGGAGACCAGCCTGAGCCATGGGAGCCCTGGTGTGGTGGCCTGACAGCACTCCACCGCTCCTGCCCCTGCACCCACCACTGGAGGCTGCACTGCGTACCAGCTGACCCCAACCTCCCCATGCAGCTGCCATGTGCCAGCCCACCCCGCTGCAGGGCGGGAGCGCTTGGCCTCTGGCCCCAGGGCTCCAGCCTTTCCCGCCAGCGCCAGCCATCCCCCAGTCCTTACCCAGGCTTAGCCGGTGCTGTGCTGGCCTGAGTGGGGCCAGGTTTTTGCAGGGTGGGGAGCAGGGGCAGATCAATTTAGAGGCTGCAGCCATGGGGCCCCTCTTTAGCAGCCCCCTAAAGCCCCTGCATCGATCCAGGCTTGGTCACACATGAAGAGATACGTAGATGGTCACAGCAAGTTGCAGTCTTCCCCAGTTCAGAACAGGACAAGTGAAGTGGCGGGGTCACATCCAACATGCAGAAGAAGGTACGCTTTTATAGAAGGCTGGTACAGCTGAGGTCAAAACAAGCAGACATGAGGCTGACCACGCATGAGGTTGGAAGATGCAATTTTGAAAGCTTTAAGAAGCCTAAATCTTCCCATACTGACTCTTGCCAAAAGAAGATTTGCAAGGAACCATTCAAGGTAGAAGTCCATTTTATCCAGGGGCTACATACATGTGGATCTGTAGCTGCTGCATATATATTGCAGTTTAGGGGGAATGCTGTGCCTTCCTGAGAAATCAAACCTAAACCAGTTTACACCATTGCATACTTCCAACCACTCACAATCAGAAAAAACCTTCAATCCATATGTCCTAGCTATTTTTTAAAACTTGAAAATCATGGATTCCTACAACTGCTGTGCCAAACATCTTAGCCTTGATATGATTGTTAAGTATTTTTCAAAAAAGCCATTGGAATGATATTACTCTATAATGCAAGGACCTACAGGGAGGTGTACAGTCTGTTGGAAATCTACCTTACCTGTCTCTATTCATTGTATTTTGCTATTCAATACAGTGCATTTCATAATGAAAACATATTTAAGATTCAGAGCACAGTCTAAAAGTAATTTGCTTATCAGTGTGAGCTGTGAATGTAGAGTGTTTTTGAAAAGGAAAATACATTTTCCTAATTGGAATTTTTTGTTTTTAATTTGTTAAATTGAACTGATATGCAAATCAGACTTTGTCCTATTTTTACTCCATTTTAAATGGCCACATTTCCCTAAAACGCAGTAATTTGTGAGAGGCTCTGTTGAAGGATGAATGTTATAAGAAGTACAAAGCAACAGCTGTAGCGTGTCTGATTTGTCAGCTTAGTTGTGGGTCACCAGCAGCAGTGCTGCAGAATGAAGACCACTGCGACTTTATTGAATAAAATGAAGTTCCAAAATATAAGATTAGTGCTCCTGCAAGCAAGCATATGTTTCTTCATCCTCATACTTCATTTTGCTGCATGCTTGCTTGCCTGGCCAGGAACTACCTGGTAGGTCAGGTCATGTATTTTATTGAACTGACTTCATTTGGTGAAAAAGAAATATTTCTGCGCTTATAGGCTGCATCTACACTGGTAAATTAAGTCGACTTAAGCTTGGCCTAAGTCGACTTAATTGGCCCTGCATCTACACTACACTTTGCTTAAGTCGACTTAAGGAAAATAAAGTCGACTTAAGGAAAATTAAGTCGACTTTATTAAACCACCTTTCTACTCAACCTAAGGCTTAATTCAACTTTTTAAAGTCGAATTAAACCAGTGTAGCCCTGGGGTAGCTCTAAGTCGACTTAGGGCTGCCCCAGGATTACACCAATGCCCTCCCTGCCGGGGCGGGCACAGGGGGAGCCTGGCATGCCCCCCAAAGGGCAGGGCATGTGGGCAGGGTGTGATGCTGTCTGGATTTAGGGAGATAACAGAGTCCTGTGGCACTTTTAAAGACTAACAGATTTATTGTGTCCTAATGGCTCATCAGGTAACTCTCTGGGACCATTGTCCTGGCACATTCCTAAACATTAAGGGCACAATGCTTTTAACATAAGTTAAAGTATGGATATAACACCAAATTTTAACTTCTAATCGCAATAGAATTCCTAGACATAAACTATATAATCATTCCCAGCAAATTACTACCTTTCTATTGATACCAAACATGACATAGTTCCTATGGATTATAGAGCATTTATGAGATATCCATTGAAAATAATATCATAAATGCTTCCTAAATCCAGACAGCGTCACACCCTGCCCACATGCCCTGCCAGGGTCCCTGTCCCCCTTTGCCCCATTGCACACAAGGGGTGCCCCCCCTGCCACCGTGGACCTACGCAAGGTCCCTCTAGCCCCACAAAGTCGACCTAGAGCATCCAGTGTGGACGCTCTAGGTCGACTTCGTAAATTCCCCTTTAAGTCGACTTTAATTTTAAGTATAGACACACTAAGTCGACTTAAAAGTGCAAGTGTAGACATAGCCGTACAGTGGTCTTCTTCAGTAAGCTTGAAAGCTTGTCTCTTTCCACAATAGAAGTTGGGCCAATAAAAAATAGTACTTCACCCACTTTGTCTCTCTTATATCCTGGAACCAATATAGCTATAACAGCGCTGCAAATGTAGATAACCCAGAAAAATCATTTGATTTTCTCTTCGAAAGCACACTGTATAGAGAGCAACTCCATTATGAAGAATCTCCAGCAAAGTGTTGCACTAGTCTTTACAGTATTAGTGGGTAAAGCCTGGGGGTCAGGTGATTCATTTGAGAATTGTCAGAAAAATCTTATTGGACACTTAAATTGTCCAAGATACATATTAATATCCTTCCTTGATTGCTAGGCATCCACAGCTAACATAGTTCTTGGCCTAAGTGAGATGACATTTTCTACTGTAAAGAGGCATTCAGAAATATAAGGCTGACTGGTCATTGAAAATTTCAAGCAACACATTTTAGCCAGTTCACTGATCTGGAGCAGAACGGAGAACAAAATTTAGTCACTGAAGTTTTGAGAATAGCTACATCATTTATAACAGCAATAACACATTCCACTGTGGTTATGAACTGTATCAGTGTGCTTAGAACACTTTAATATATCAGGCCTTTGGTGTTGTGCCTCATAGCATACCCTGTGATGTTCAGCTGCATCCCCACATCCCATCATATCTGAATGTTTGAGATTGAGTGTCAGAAATGTGTGACTACAAACACCAAAGAGTCAGCAGTGATCAATATGAGGTTCAATTACTTAAGAATATATTTGGTTAAATTTGTTCTGGGGTAAAGTCAGAATACTGAAAAAACTGGCCCTGAGTTAGGGAAACTACACTTTCATAATAATATGTGTGGGAATTTTAGTACACTTTAAAACAGAAGAATTTAAATGAAGCAATACATATTCAAAAATAAGAAAAATGCATTCTCTGAGACTGTTACAAGATGTCAAAGTTCTTATAAATAACTGTGCTTGTCTATTATTTTGATCTTCTGCAGTTGTGTCCCCAATACTGGCCAGAGAATGGGGTACATCGACATGGTCCCATTCAAGTAGAATTTGTATCAGCTGATTTGGAAGAAGATATAATCAGCCGGATATTCCGAATTTACAATGCAGCCAGAGTAAGGATCTTTTTCACTTTCCTCTTTTATTAAACTTAATCATTTAGATTGACAGAGGGAAAATGTTGACTAAGAAATCATTCCTTCAGATATCAGTTAACTTTAATCAAGATTCTATTAATACAATGAAATGTGTATATCTCAATAAAATAGAAGATAATGAGTAAACCTTACTGAGCTTAAAAGTAAAGGTTAAACAAAATGTAAAGGTTAAACATTAATAAAGCACATCACACTCCTAAGTCTATTTGTTTGAGGACAGGGATATAGCTATACGGTTCATACATATAATCAGAATAAGGCCACATATATAGAATTAAAAAAATTGTACCACATCCCTTTGTTATGTTTATTACACGCAAATGAGAAGAATACAGCATTAATATTGTCCTGTTGGCCAGGAAATGCAGCAGTTAATGTTATTACAGCAGTATTAGCGCACACTGCATATTTGGTTGTGCATATAATTCTGTTTGTTTTAAAATATGTTGTGTTAATTTACTGAATAAATGTAACAAAAAAATAAAAACTAGGAATAGAAAATGGTGCTTAATGAGCAAAATTACTTTGATGCAAGAATCTTGGCCTAAATTTTCAAAAATGAGTAGTGATATGGGGTACCTGAACTTTTAGGTTTCCAACTTGAGACATATTAAAGGAATGTGATTGCTAGAAAGCTTTGAACTCCTACTCCTGTAAAACAGGTTCTTTTAAGATGTCTCAAGTTGAGCACACAAAAATCAGTAGTCATTTTTGAAAATGAGTCCTTTAACTTCTGCTTTTTCTTTCTTTTTTTCTTTTTTTTTTCACTTGTATTTGAAGAGTGCAGCTTTCATAGAATGATAGTTTATTAGGGTTAGAAGGGACCTCAGGAGATCATCTAGTGTTCCAACCCCCTGCTCAAAGCTGGACCAACCCCAGCTAAATCATCCCAGCTGGGGCTTTGTCAAGCCAGGCCTTAACAACCGTTAAGGATGGAGATTCCACCACCTCCCTAGGTAACCCATTCTAGTGGTTCACCACCCTCCCAGTGAAAAAGTTTTCCTAATATCCAACCTAGATCTCCCTCACTCCAACTTGAGACCATTTCTCCTTGTTTTGTCATCTGCCACCACTGAGAACAGCCTCGCTCCATCCTCTATGGAACCCCCCTTCAGGTAGTTGAAGGCTAATATCAAGTCTTCTGTCACTTTTCTCTTCTGCAGGCTAAATAAGTCCAGCTCCCTCATAAGCCACGTGCCTCAGCCCTCTAATCAGTTTTGTTGCCCTTGCTGGACTCTCTCCAGCTTGTCCACATCCTTTCTGCAGTGGGGAGTCCAAAACTGGACACAGTACTCCACATGTGGCCTCACCAATGTGAAATAGTCTTATCATAGTCTGTGCTGAATGTCCTAGCTTTTTAAATTAAAAAAAAGTAAAAACCCCCCACAATGCACCAATACCAATTCTTTGAGAGAGAGGTTTCTTGCTTGTAAATACCGTACCAGGATGTCTATTAAGTGCACACCCCTTTAAGTGTACCTTTTAATACAAGGGCATTTCAAAGAAGTGAGTCCTTTATAAAAATGTGGTGTGCTCATGTACTGCACCCATACCTCCATGAAGTCACTAGACAACCCCTTCAACCAAGCTGAGCAAGACCGTCGAGCAGATCAGGTTTCCCATCCCATCGCATCGAGGCATAGAAGTCCCAATGAAATGGACTGGCATCTCCTCCCAAAACTGACGAGAGATTGTAAAGAATGGGTGGTACTCCCTAATCAGTCAGAGAGGCCATGGACTGCACTGTGGATCAGTTCTCACCTTAACAAGCAAAGGCAGGTCCTGTCACCCTCTCCCCATCAGGAGCGAAAAGAGACAAAGAGATACCTACTTTCCAGCCCAAAGAGCCAGGGAATAAGCCCCCCCCCCCCGATTCTTTCAGATTTCTATGGCCTTGATGTCCCCAATGACTTTTGAGGTGTAAAATCCAAAAACCCATGAGATGTTAATAGGATGTGTGATTTAATAGTCACTGGTCATTATCAATCTATTTTGAAGAGAGGGAGGATAGTCAGATGAAAGGGATCGATCAGGGGTACAATAGGTTCCACGTTTAGATAGAAAGCAGGCAAAGCCCATATAAGCTTTGAGTGCAGGGGACTGGATGACCTATTCAGATCCCTTCCAGTTCTACACCTCTGTGGTGCTGAGAGAATCATAATTTACTTTGTCTTAGCTCTGTTGTAATCGAACACTTTCTTTATTAGTACTGTGTAGTAGCAGTTACAACAAAATTGTAATGTAAACACTTCTGGGCTTTTTGTTCCATGCACTCATTGATGTAGCAAAGCCACTCTACAGAACTATTTCCCATGAGAATGTGAGCAGAGCCCAGTTAAATAAATTGCACTTCGATTTGTTTTTAACAGAAGTTTAATTTTTTTCACTCTTGCATTCCTCAAAATGGCTTGAAAGTTTTTGCTCAAACTTTCTTTTTAAAATGAGAGAAATGTGCAAAGCTACTTCCGAAAAGTCGGAAGTTATGAGCATGTGAAAAACCAGAGGTTATCATTGAAATTGTATTGTGACTTTCACTTTGCTACCGAGTGACTACTGTGATATTAAATCATCATTTACTTGACTCTTGAAGCTATCCCATTGTTCTACTCTAGTCTCTTTGTATATCCTGCTATTTAAAAAATCTTGTGCTTAATAACTCTGTTGGAGATTAAAAGGCATAACTCTCAAAGGCGGTTGAAATTACTTTGGTAATTTATAAGCAGTGATGTCCTTTAACAACTTTCAACTTTGATGAGAGTGTCTAAATCATATGCCTTATGAGTATAGTGTAAATAATGCTTACATTTTTTCTTGCTTCTTGGTTGGATCTTTGCAGCCCCAAGATGGATATCGGATGGTGCAGCAGTTTCAGTTCCTGGGATGGCCCATGTACAGAGATACTCCAGTGTCCAAACGCTCTTTCTTGAAACAAATACGTCAGGTGGAGAAATGGCAGGAAGAATACAATGGAGGAGAAGGACGTACCGTTGTACATTGTTTGTAAGTATTTGAAATGAAGATAGAAAAGCAAGGGAGTAGTATGAATATTTAGTGTACGCTGGGTTTTAAAGAATCTGAAAGTAAGAGGCATTCTTGTAATTTATCCTATAATTTGGAACTGACTTACACAGCAGCTTATTGAAAAGCAGTGGAAACTCATGATGTTTTTCATTTATGGGAAGTTGAGGGTTTCATTCACGTTTTTTGGAAGAAACCTGTAAGCCTCTTGCCTGTGGGTCCTGTCTACATGCATGAAAGCCACAAATTTACACTTCTCAGGTGGAGGTAAAAGGTCTTCTTGAGCTGAGATTTATGGTGATTTGTATATGCTCCAAACCACACATGGAGTGTATAAAAAAACTCAGGACCTTGGTCAAAGCATAATACTTTTTATCTCCATGAGTTAAGATTGCATGTCAGTCTAATTCATAACTGACATGACATAAAATCAAGACAAAAGTTGTGAATAATTGCCTCCAAATTTGAAACAACTGAATTATTTGAGAAGTGATGGACCATGTGGGATGATCTAGTTAAAATATGTCTGTAATTTATTTTTATAATAACAGCATGTAGATTTATGATATTGTAACCCAGAGTATACAGTCTATAATCTACTATTTTTCTTTATTTTATATATCTGCCCACCATTCTCCTCTTAGGACTTCAAGTTTCTAGGTGCTGCTTGCCCTCAGCTTCCACTGAGGAGTGAATCCTCATTAAATGAGGGTGCAGTTCCTGTTCACAGGACTGGCCCAAGAATATAGGTGAACTAGGCAGTCACGTAGGACCCGAGGCTTTAAAAGGAGCTAAATTAGATGGAAGAGAATTTTTTACATGTTATCTCTTATAACATGTGGAGGGGGAGGCGCCAAAATCATAGTTTGCCTAGAGCACCAAAAATCCTTGGGCCCGCCCTGCCTGTTCAGTAAGCATTGGTTTAAGTGCATCCCTGATTAGTGATGGCCTTAAGCACATCCTTAAGAACTTTCCTGAATTGTGGCCTATATTAGAAAATAACTTCTGGACCATTCTGTTTATATTTAATACAAATTAGTAACTACAGATGAAAACAGCAAGTTTACTACCGTTGCCCCCTTGAACAGGGCACTCAACCTCTTTGTGCTTTAATTTCCCCATCTGTAGGATGGGGATAATACTGGCATCAAAGGAGTATTGTGTGGTTTAACTAATTAATGTTTTGAGATCCTCATCTGAAAGGCCCTTTTGAAGTGTAAATTATTGTTATCGCTATAGTTGCTGGTGATATTAAACAGTTGTACCACATCACACATGCGTCACTTCCAGGCAGCAGAGAAAAAAAAAGGCTTCAACATAATCCTTTTAAATTACTTCCGTTAAATTAGAATTCTCAGAGTCTCACAGTATCAACCAATGTTTTGGCAGCAGAGGGCATTCTTTTTATCCTGCCTGGATGTGACAGATGTGTGACTTTGTAGCTTCCTTTGAAAATCAACCATTTGTGAGTGCTAGTTTGAAAGACATGCTAGCTAACTAGTCTGCACTCTGGTAATTATTAAGGTTTATTATTTCCAACAAAGTGCAGCCTAAAGACTCTGATTAAAATAGCTGCAGAAATAATAGGGTTTTCAGAAAGAGATTCTCTTGAAGATTAAAAATAACTGAAGATAAAGCACTGTTAAATACTGTATTTGATAATGCCTGTGAACATTTATGCCAACTGTTTGGATTCTCATCCTCTGAAACTATGAATGTTGGGGGAACGTACAGCTGTAAAAGCATTCATTCCCATACACTAGTGTAATGCTTGTACCTAATGCCACAAGGCACAGATAAAATGTACTGGGATATTGCATCACCACCTAATGGCTATGTTAAGGGTACAGTCATCGAAACAAATTACGAGAGAAGTTGGGCAGTGCTTTTACCATTACCTGGGAACTTTTGATTCCAGAAATAAGGCACTATACCCTAGAATAGAAAACATTGTAACCAGCTCAAAACCAAATTCCAAAATCTGTGTAATATTTTAATCTTTCTAAGTGTGATTCTCATGACTCTTAGGTTGCCATGTAAGTGTAAAGGAGCCTTAAACTGAAGATAAATATAATTTACCTCATTGTAAAGCTCTTCTGCACTGCCAGAGGAAGGTAAAGGAGCCTTAGCCTCGATGTCAATCAGGCTCCCTCTGTCTCTATTCTGTTTTCTAAACAGTTACTTTGTTCTTCAGATTTATGAATTAATAGAAAAGACTACAAAATTGAAACACTCTGTGACCCTCAGGCTTCCAAGCTGGTGGATTCTGTAGCATACATTTTGGATAATTCAGGGCCCTTGCTAGAGATCAGAGACATCAATGGCTATCGGTTCACCAGAATTACGTTCCGAAAAACATTCCCACACAGTATGAGAACTAGTAGCCTACAGTCTTGAGTAATGGAGCCATTTTATCACTTTTATTGTAGAAATGGAGGTGGCCGCAGTGGGACATTTTGTGCAATCAGCATTGTTTGCGAAATGCTTCGACACCAGAGAGCAGTTGATGTATTCCATGCTGTGAAGACACTGAGGAATAATAAGCCTAACATGGTGGACCTTCTGGTATGAGCTTTTCTAACTGCCCCACTAAATAGAAAATGTTCCCTATTATCATAAGACTCAGTGAGATTTCCAAGATTTGCAGTGGAAGTTGTTCAACAAGCATGCAAGTCGTTTTCTAAGGGGATAATGAAATAACCTCACCACTTCTAAAGAGTATTTTTACACTGCTTTCTTCCCGAGGAGACTTTGTCTCTGATCATTTGAATTTTTGAAATAGCTGAAAACTTTCAGCAGAACATCTTTATTAATTTGCCTTTCTGGCATGTGGAGAGCAGTCATTGCCCAACAGAAATAATAGTCATGTAAAATGAAATGCCAGATTTTCAAATTATATATTTTATAAATAGCTTAATTGCCTAATATTTATCAAAGCCATGAATTTCAGTTTGACATCCAGAATATTGCATTTAATTATGGTTGCTCTACCTCATAAGAAGATTAAAGGAGTTCAGAAACAAAGGGCCATGTGCAATTATTTTCTTGTAGAGTGGTTTATGGAATCTTTTTAATGTAGAATTGTAGAAACACTAGCTGCTGTGACACGAGAGCTGTAGGACAGCCTAAAGCAGCAGGCTGTTATGTTCTGCTTTGTAGTTGTCTATTGGGAGAAAGATATACAGTTCTACTCAATTCATATGGTGGTCTCAGGACCCCCAAAACCTATCTAGAAACAGTATTTAGAATTGAGGCAACAGTGCCAGTGGGTTTTAAAAGTCATGCTTTTAAAGCACATAATCATAAGGCATCTCGCCTGGCTTTTTGAAAGCTGATTGGCTTCAAATTGTCACTGACAGATGTATTTATGGGATTTCAGGAATCATAACCTAGTATGAGATAACGGTGTAAGCTCTGGACAATAGGGGTTTGGTTAATTGGGACTGAACGATGCTTGGGCATCTTTTCCACTCATCAGTCCCAGGGAGAAGATGAGGGACCCCACAGAACTATGACACCCTTCCCCTCCATTCCTGTACTCTGAGGAAAGATCCCCACTCGCAGTCTGACCTCAAGTGTTGAACACCTTGAGAAATAGTGGATGCTCGTAGTTTGGCTAAGCTACTAAGGGGTGATATGCTAGGAACAGGGAGGGTTTGTGACTTCAGTGAGGGACGGCCAGGTCCATATTCTTGATTGCAGCAAATCCCAGTGTACCTACCTCTCTTTTGAAGGAACTCTTTCTCCTCGCACCTATCTTCCCAAGGTGCCCCACCTTCATTGCTGTGAATTCCTACCCCTTCCTCAGGGCAGGCATGAGTAAGAGAGAGACTGTGCACAGCTGGTATCTAGGTGGGGACATGAGGACATGCCAGCAGCATGAGATGAGCAGGGAGTTTGAGGCTATGCTGCTATGAGGAGGCAAGCTAGTAAGCAATACTGTCAGCCATCTGGAGGTGAGGGACCTACCAGCTTTCATTATGATCAGAGCGGGTGGTTCATTTGGCTCCTGTCCCTCCATTTAGAGCTCTCAGGACAGTCCTAATTTTTTATTTGCTAGGTATAAAAAGAAATGTCCTACTTTTCCACTCAGTCCATGCAGAAGTGGATATATATCTGAAATGCCTGCTGTTTTCAGATCACTTTGAGATTAAATTCACAGATCTCAGAGATTTCAGATTCATTTATTTTACCGGAATTAAAATAAAGTGGGGCAGAGATGTAGGGTTGTAGAAAATTCTAGCTATAAATCGCAGTTTGTGATGGGCCTTCAGGAGCAGATTTCTCAGCCAGCCATCTGAGAATGTATTGGCACACTGGTCTCCATATTTTTTTTAATTTAATTTAATTTAATTTAATTTTTACCAAATAGCAATTTTTTCTTTATCAGATAACAGCTTTTTAAACTAATAATAATATGCCTGCATCTTCTACAGTGCTTTTCATCAGTCAATCTCAAATGGCATTAGAAAGATCAGACTTATTACCTCCATTTTACATGTGAGAAAATTGGGGCACAGAGTGGTGAAGAGACTTGCTCCCAGTGACCCATCAGGCCAGTGGCGAGCCAGGAATAGATTCCCCAATCTCCTGAATCCCAGTCCAGCACTCTGTTGGAAGATATAGTTTAATAAATGGCAACAGTTCAAAGGAATTGGTTTGAAAACATGCATGAGGACCAGCACTGTGTAGTGGTGGAAAGTTGGAACCTACTGTCAGGGGATCTGGGTTTTCTTCCTGATGCTGCCTCTCACCGTTTGCTTTGTGATCTCAAAGAAGTGAACAGCTCTTTGCCTCAGTTTCCCCATCTGTAAAATAAGGGTATTAACACTTATTCACCTTTGCAAAGTGATTTGATATCCTTTGAGAAATGGCAGTCTACAAATGCATGAGATTGTTAATGCTACGGTGTTTCATGAGAGGCATTCCCAGTTTTCTGTATAAATATTGTTACACGTTTTCTCACAGGATTAAGAATAGTCTGCGGTGCATATTAACAGGTTCATCTCTTCATTTCATTGAACCATTCAAATTTACTGGAATTACAAAAATCTGAGTGATACATTCAGCTAACAAACAGAAAAGATATAAAATTCTATAGCCATAAAATGCATGTAACATTTAGTACTAGAGTATCTTTACTGATTCATATCTAAAGAGTTTCATAATAAATGTGACTGAGTCTACCAGTGTGTACTCCATATAAATATTCCTCTCTGAAGCTTGGTAACAAAAAGGTTTTTAATATTTATCATGAAACAAATAGTAAAATGTGCAAAGGACACACAGCAGTGAGCAAGGGGGAATAATAACATCTATTCTATAAGGCAGTTATCTAGGGCTGGAAATGCCAGTTAGTCTGCTGAATCAGTAAATCACTAGGAAATGATTAGGAAAAACAGAAATGGCTAGAAATGTGTGTTACATAATGATAGTGTAGCTGTGATTTAGTCACTTATGCATAGGAAATAAAAATAGTAAAGATATAATTTACCCCGGATTTCTAGATTTTTTTTTTCTCATTCAAAAGAGATCCAAATATATTCTAGTTAATGTGACCTGGCAGGATCTTAAAACCTCCAGTACATTCACTCACAACTGTTGTTATTTAAGTCCAAACAACTTTGTTTCTTAACTTTTAAAGTGGCAGCTGCAAAATGGAGGTAGCAGGAAAATGCATCTTTGTTTTAAACAATTGCTTTCCTTTTCTTCTTTTGATTCAGAAGCAGGCCCAGATTAAGGGGCCTCGGGGCCCCAGGCTGCCCTACCACTGGGAGATCCTCTCACCACTGTGGGGGGCCCCCGCCTGGTCCAGAGCTGAGGGGAAGGGCAGAGGCCATGCTCCCGTCCGTCCCCAGGGGCAGGGCAAGCCAGCCTGTTCGTTCCGGGGGTGGGGCTGGGGCTGTTGGCCCGCAGTATGGCTCCAGTGTGGCCCTGTGGGAGGCCATGCCAGAGCCACACCACGCCAGTGGCCCCAGCCTTGTCCCTGGAACAGAGCAGAGTGAACAGGCCCTCTTTCAGGCTGGGGCCTGGGGCTTAAGCCCTTCTAGCCCCTTTGTTAATCCGGCCCTGTTCAGAAGTACCTATTTAAATCATTCGGGTACATTTTCTTCCAAATAAACACGTGACTCTAAATTGCATGAATGATTTGAGTGTAGAATATTCAAAGTCCCCTCCACTTTGCTTTAAGCAAAAGAAGACTATTACTGAAGTAAAATCATATCTTGCCTAGATATGGCATTCCAGAGAAAGGGAAAGCCTGAGTGCTGTCAGCCATCTAGCTTTATCATTATTTCTACACAACACCACATGATCTGTTGTGTTTTATTACTTAATTAAAGTCCATATGAGAGAGGCAGTGCTTATGCCATTGACAGAAAATGTAATATAATCTACTTGGCAGTACATTTAATTTTTGGAAATCAGAACAGTGCACATTTGGATTTGATGGAATACGAGCTGTGTTTTCATCAGCTTTTTGTTGCATTTTAAATGTTTATAATTTTACAAAATAAAGTTAGAGACCGGCAGAACCATAAAAAGAGATGGACACAAAACAGCGCCCACGGAGTTACCTTACATGTCACATAGGCCTGCTCGGAGGACTAGATTGTGCCTTGTTCATACATGGATGAGCAGTCATCCGGGGGGGTATAAGAGCCAGGCCCTTACAGTCCCTCCGTACAAATGGTGAGTGTGGTAACAGGATGCTCCTTTGGGGACTAGTTCCACCTCACTATAAACACAAGCCTGCATACAAAGACATAGAGTTTGGTAGCTGAAAAGACACAGCCTGTGACAGGAAAACTTAGTATCTGATGTATGTTGTTCAGGGTGAGAAAACTAGTTACTGCAGTGTGGGCTTGGGGGATTTTGAATTAAGTGTGGAGGAGGGGTAATAAAGAAATGGAATGAGTTCATGGACAAAAGTAAAAGAAACCTTACGAACTGGAACAGCAGAAACCAGGCCTATTTTACCACCCGAGAGTTCTCTACTGCATTTTTGAGAGGTTACTCAAGTTTTACAAGGCTGTTTGTTTACTTGTTTCCAAATTTCCCAATATAGGCCGGTGTGGGTCGCTAAACGCAGTATTGCTATAGTATGATCAATAATGTCAGTTACTGTGTGTGCTGTTGAGTGGTAAGTGTGAAGCTTTTCTTATCTGAATACAAATTAGTTCTGTGACCTGATTCACCCTAACCATTTCTGATAATAAATAATTTTACTAGAACACAAATACTGAGGTTCTTAATTAAATTTCTTCTGTGAATGACTTGGGGTGGGGGGTTTCTCTATTGATTTTTTTCAGGATCAATACAAATTCTGCTATGAAGTGGCTTTGGAATACTTGAATTCTGGCTGATCGCACAAACCGCAGTGATAAAGCTCCGCCACCACAAAGAAAGAAAGTTGTTTCATAATATTTGTGTATATGAGATGAAGACTTCTTAGTGTTATGCTTATATTGCTTTGTATAATTGGCTCTTTTTAAGAGCCTGAGAAAGTGTTTATAAAAATGGCTTGCACTGCCCACTTTCCACTGTAATGCCGCTGCTTGACACACACACAAACACACACACATGGTGGTGTTGGAAACTGCATTTATGCAAAACCATCAATTTGGTAGAGCAGCATAGTCATCTGGTAAATTAAAGAGCACAATTATATTCTTATGAAGGAATTTGTACTTTTCTGTTATATTTTGTTGCCTGTGATCCTCTGTTATCGTCACAGCCCAGTGTACATTTCTGTTTTGTGGAGAATGCTGTCTAACATTTTGATAATATATGATTTTAGTTATATTCGTATTCTAACACGTGCATAATGAAGCATATGTAGCTTATTTCGACTAACGGATACACATGTAACAAACCACATTAACTTTGTTGAGTTGCAGTTTGTATCATTTCAGAGGTAGTCTTGATAGAAATACAGTTAGAAAATGCAGGATGCTCAGATTAATATATCCAAAGCTTTTTTTCATTTGTCTATATTGTAAATATTTTTTGATTTTCATCAAATTATTTATTCATTAAAAGAAAATTTTTGTGAAGCACGATGAGTGACAATCATTTTTATTAAAGCCCTGGAAATGCTTACTGTATGATATTGTAAACATTTGTTTACCTTCTATGGATTCTTAGCTCAATAAATAACTGCATCCATGATAACATCTTGTTTCATTTACGGTATCTATAGCATGTAATTGCCTTCAGTTGAACCCCATAAAAGGCTCAGCTCTCAAAAGTGCCGAGCCCCCTCTAAAGATGATTAGATACATCAAAAAGCAGCAGCAACAGCAGTCAAGCCAATAACTGTCATGCCCCATGCAATATAAATAAAAATAAAAAAGTTTTTAAAAGACAGGAGCACATATTAAGGAGCTGGGAACTATGTCACTTCATGAGAGAAGAATGGTGGTGTGGTTCAATTCCCATGCCTGCCACAAGCTTCTTATGTGACCATGGGTAAGTCATGTGATTGCTCTGTGCCTCAGTTTCCCCAGGTATAAAATGGAGATGAAAATACATACCTATTGGGAATAATGAATGTTATGAAAATAAATAATTCATGTTGGTGAAGTGCTCCCATATGATGGTGATTATGCTTTGATAAGTAAAAAGAGCTTCCCTTGCTAACTGGGACACTGTCTGATCTGCTCCCTGACAGCTTTGTTACTACCAAGGTGGGGGGCTGTCACTGGTTTTTGTTTGTCAAATACCATCAGCATTTTCAGGGGAATGGACTTGTGGAGCTGCTGTGCATACATGGATGACAAATGTACATTAAGTGCAGTAGAGAGCCAGCAAGAGGGACTAATTCAAGATGAAAAAGGTTCTGCACATAGTCTTTCGCTTTCTCATTGGGATAAGTAAGACATTCCAGAGTAATGTCTTGATTTATACTGAAGTCTTCCAAAAACTTAGATTAAGCAACAACTATGTAGAAATCATGATAAAGGAAGATGGCTGACCACCTTCAAGTGGTAACATTTTGGTACTTGGGAAAGTGGCCACTTCTAATGAATATCCATCCTATACGCCCCAAGCCTGTGAAGCAAAATTTATTTTGCATCTTCTGATTTAAAGGGATCCAGTTTGGATCGAATGAGCCACAGGTGGTGACACACAGACCAAAGCCCATGCAAAATTCAGGTCTTGGTACTGCTTGGGCAGCCCTTCTCCCCAGCTAGAACTAACATCTAAAATGGAATCTCTCATAAAGATCCCATAGCAGCCAAAACAATTTCCTTAAAGAAAATATCTACAAAATATATGGTGGCACCAGAAAAACAGTGATAGAAAAACACACTAGCACTGCAACGGATGATCTCCAGGGCCTTACCAGAGATAGCTCTATTCTGATAGCTCTGAAGCTACTGAAGATTTGTGTGACAAAATGCAGCACCTGATGTACTGTATTTTAAGCTATGTACTGTAACTTGTGTGTATTTTCACATAACCTCTAAAATCTGCCATAAAATGATAACTTCATAGGGATAATCCTATACAAAAAAAAGTACTAATATTGTCTCTGCACTTCTTGTGTGCCAGCTGATTTTACCATTTGTACAGGATAAGATAGTACCTACACCAATGACATACGATCATAGGCTATGCCTACACTAGGAAAAGTTAGGTCGACTGTGTTAAGTCGATTTAATAAGGTCGACTTTAAGTCGACCTCATTAAAGCGACTTAAAGTGGTTTCCCTTAACTGGGACTTAGTAAGTCGACCTAAGAAAGTGGACTTATGCATCCACACTGGCCTTAGGTCAACCTAAGGAAGGGTTAGGTCGACGTAAGCAGGGTTAGTTCGAATACCCCGCGGATCTTATTAAGTTGACCTAAGCATTCATTAGGTCAACTTAAGGAAGCTCCTGAAGTCGACCTAATGAAATCCTAGTGTGCACAAGGATTGAGTTAGGTCAACTTAAGCCTCCTTAAGTCGACCTAACTTGCCAGTGTAGGCATAGACATAATGATAGATAGCTAGATAGAGAAAAGGTTCTTTCTTTAATTTCAGGAGAAATATATGTAAGAAAAATGAGTGTGCTTAAAGGGTCATAAAAGTTCAAAGGTGGTAAGGAACAGTGGTCACAATAAGAATCACCAAGAAGCAGGAGGGAGGTGATGGGAGGAGAGCTGTACAATTTTAACACCAATATAATTACCGGATCTGTGTACTAATGCTAGTGTGAGGAGCTGATTGCTCCAATTCCTAACATGTAATAAGATATATAAACAGAGAGAGCCATTTAAAGGGTTTAGTAATGTTTTTAGCCATATTGCCAGATTTATGGGCTTCATATGATGTGAGAGGTGGATGCTTTTGCTAAGCTTTCTGAAACTGGTGATGAGCTGTAGAGATAGGGCTTATCAGTTGCAGGTAGTTACCTCAGCCCATTTTTACAGCTATCTGACTCCTTCTCAGAAAAAAATAAAAAAATCCATGCTGTGTTTGTTTGATATAGCACTTATACAATATCTAGGTGCTGCACAAAATTACCATAAGGTAAAATATCTTTCACAGAATTTAAATTCAAATATAAGAACACCCACAAAATCATATACCGCAATAATCAGGACATCACAGTGCATAGCTAATGTGCCCATAGAGCAAGCCAAATCCCCATTTTTGTTTTGATTTTCTGCCTCAGTTGGGTGGGTTTCAGTCAGTATATTTGACAACCTTGCTAATTATTTCACTGTGATGTATGGGTATTCTCCTCCTGCTAAAAGATACATACTATTGTGTCAACTGAAAATAAAATAGGCCTATGCAAGTCATTTAATAGAGTGAAATAAGAATTAAATGTATCTTATTCTTTTAATTGTGACATGCTTTAACAAGGACAAGTAGATTATCAATTAACTTAGAAAATCTGGTACCCCATTCAGCTTCCTTACATAACCCAAAAGCTTAGTTTTGGAACTGTATAACTTTAAATATCAAGTCAAAGTCCTAACAGTCAAACTTGGGCATCCCAAAATATTCATACCAACGGCAATCACTGAAATGAAATCACAAAGCACAATTGAGTCTGGTTTGGTTGTTGTTTTTCTCTGAAGATAACTAAATAATAGAGAAAGTGAGAAATTTCAACTCTTATTTGTAACTTTATTTGAGGTTTAACAGCTATATTAGTTCAGTGATTCAAATATGATTTACCTGCTCTGCCTCCCATGAGTAACATCTTCAAGTGGTAGCATTTTTGGCTGTAGAAAAATATCTAGGCAGATCGCTGGAAGAAGTTGACAGTGTCACTGGATTTTCTTCTGCCTTAACCACAGTTTTACCTTTATAGCTGTTTTTAAGATTATTATATCAGACAGGAGCCTTGTTAAACATAAAAAAAGCTTTACACATTTTCAAAAAATGCTTGCAGTACTTGAATAAAAAAGAATCTGATTGGCGCTTTTGAGAAGTAAATTCCCAGGTGGGATTTCCGAGAACTACTTGAACGCTTAAGCTAGAAACAAACAGTTCTTCTTCGAGTGATTGCTCCTGTCCATTCCATATTAGGTGTGTG
>ML685766.1:21515366-21546084 GCA_007922175.1 Pelusios castaneus
CTGGAGCACGGAACTCCAGCTCTTCCTCCTGGCCCGGACCACTCGGGTCCAGGGAAGTTGTCCCCAGGACCCCAGTGGTCCAGGCTAGGAGGATTCCCTTCTGCCCGGGATGTGGGAAGTCCCGAGCAGAAGGGAGCCAAGTGGTCCGGGGCAGAAGGGAGCTTCTCGCTCCCTTCTCCCCTGGACCGCTCAGGGGCTTGCTGCCCCGGGGAGAGCCAGCCCCATATGGGGCTGGCTCTCCCTGGAGCAAACAAGTCGACTTAGAGAGTCCAGTGTGGACTCTCTAAGTTGACTTAATAAGGTCGACTTAAAGTCAACTTATTAAAGTCGACCTTTTTAAAGTCGACCTTAATTCCCTAGTGTAGACATAGCCTTAGTGTGGCATGCCTCCACGCCCCACTCCTACTAGTCCAGCCAGGGCCACCGCTGAGTTTTTAGATGGTTGCCACTGCCTGAGAGTCAGGGAGGAAGGGCCAGCAGAGGGGGGTAGGCAAAGGTTGCCAACCCCTGGTTTAGCAGCAGACTGATGATGTTCAATTGTATCTAGTGCTGCTTTGCGTTTGTGGGTCTGTAGGGAATTTGCTACTATGATAGGCTGAAGGCCAGAAGAAGGGGTTTGGGAAAGATTTCTTTGAGGATGGGTCCCCATCAAGCATGGGTTGTAGTTGATGATACCCCATGTGGGTTCCAGTGTGATGTGGTAGGTGATACCTTGGGTGTGTAGTCAGAGGTGTTTTATTTCCATATTGAAGCAGGTTCTCTTGGGGTATTTGGATGGCCCATTCCATGACACAAGCCATATCCATGGTAGAGCATCCTTGTTTGATGAAGGCAATTTTAAGGGCTATAGCCAAGCCTTTCTCCTCAGAGAAAGTCTGCGGTATCTATTTCCAGAGGGGTAGCTGTGTTAGTCTGTGTACAGCACAAAGAACGAGAATCCTGTAGCACCTTAAAGCCTAACAAATTTCTTCCAAGTGTGCACATTTGCCTTCCTTCACCCTGGTATGTGTATATATACCTCTCGACTGTAGTTTCCACTTCATGCATCTGACGAAGTGGATTGGAGCCCATGAAAACTTATGCCTGAAGAAATTTATTAGTCTTTAAGGTGCCACAGGTGTTGTTTCTGTGGTACCTGAGTGCCTGGTGGTAGACATCAGATTTCTTGATGCGATTACTGGATCTGTGAAGGTAGGTGTAGTGATCTGTGGATAACAATTTTACATTAAAAAATAAACACTTTGTGCAAATCATGGAAATAGCCACGGATACTAGGACAGCTCTCCAATATGCCAACCTCTGTAATGGGCCAACTCAAGGAAGACTTTCTGGATAAATGAAACCAACTATATACCCGAGATATAGCTGATATTTTCATCATTTGGAAAGATGACCTAAACTCCCTCATAGATTTCCAACAAAACGTCAACAACCATCATCCATCCATCAGACACTCTCTAGCACGCTCCTGTACCAGCAGCAACTTCCTGGACTCTGCAATCTGCTTCATCAAGGGAATTTGACAGACAACTGCATACAAGAAACCATGGATTACCACACCTATGTTCACAGATCCAGTAACCACCCAAAACACACCAAGAAATGTGTTACTGGCAGCCAGGCACTCAGACACAACAGAATATGCTCCAAGGAAACCGTTAACTTCAGTGGGATTTGGGACACCTTGCAGGACTGGGAACTCAAAGCTCATGTGTTCCATTTGGTGTTAGAGCTCATAGCTTCAAAATAGATATGGGAGTATATCTGTTCCCAAATTGTTGTGTTGGTAATCTTTTCCAAGCCCTGCAGTCAAATTTTGGTCACATTTTTGGCGAGCTTTACTCATATAGAACTAGTCCTTTGTGTTGTCCCTGAGCAATCCTGATTTATGGCAATAAATATAAAATATAGAGCTCACTGAGGTTGAGAAGTTTTGAGAGTGAGTTATAGATAGTGCCTTGCCTTGCCATTTCAGAAGGGAAATGAAATTTGATGTAAGTCCTTGAAGGCTTCATTATCTGCTACTCTTTCGTAGTGTTCTTTATTCTGTGCACTTCTGTGTGGATTCCTGTGAAACTCTTGCAGGCAAGGAGAATGACCTTTGTTGGTCATATACAGTAATTTTCTGAGCATCACACACAACATAAAACTAAATGTATCCCTATTGTTTCTGTAGTAACTTCAATGGAGTTACAAGAGGGATAGACCTGAATGTAACCACATCCATAGATGTTTTGGGCTTTATTACAGTAAGTAAGCCCATCAGAACTAAGAATATGTAAAATAAATGGACATATTACAACTCTTCTGAGGCTAATTACATATGATAAACCATCACATTGTTCCTCTTCTCAACTCTTGAATTAAAATGACTCATTTGCCCTGTGTTAATAGTGAAATGTTAGTTTTAAGGTCAATTGGGACCTAGATCTTTTATCCTATTCTAATCAACTATTGGTATTATAGTTATAAGGCATTTAATAATATAATCACAGGAATTCTGAAGCTGACACCTTTATTATGTGAGTTCAAAATAATCACATAACAGTAAAAAGTTCTGTCAAACTTTACAAAATCTCTGAGCTATGAGCTTCAGGGCTAAATTTTCTCTTTTTTCCACTGAAATGAAGATCTCTTCAAACTTGTCAGTAAGTTTAAAGCCCTGCTCTGTTTCTCTATAAACTGTAAAAGAACCTTCTTTTTCTTTTCCAAATCAGTGATACTCCTGTGCTGGAAACAATTAGTTCCCTAAATAATGCCAAATGTTAGCATTACTAGGGGAAAAAAAGTCTGCTTTTTGCTTGCAACTCTTTGTGCATATTATATCTAATTTCTGCATGCAGTGGTCTTACCTCTACTGGACAGGAACTAACAGACACAATGCCATTCTGCAAAACTTTAGTCTTCGTCCAGATGTGCTTGAAATCACTGAGTTGTTAGCACCTGGACAAAGCTAAATCCTTTCAATAAAAATAAATGAATCCATAAAAAACTGGCTTCTGCCACCTTTATGCAACAAGTGTTGATCTCTGCTTTATTTCTACGGATAATATCCACTTGGTTCTTGAAAAAGATCACATGTAGAAGCAATCTTTATTGCTTTGAAAAACAAGACTTTTGATACGTTGAACAGTACCATCATATCGTCAGTACTCAAAGGCTATTTTCCAGATCCTGCTTCTCTTTCATTTTTACCTTTCCTACTTTACCTTTACCAGGATGTTTTCTTGCAAAGTTGTGATTTCTATATCTCAACAATCACTTCTTGGCTCTCTTTTGTTTATTCTTTAATAATAAATAGTCTTGACAAATGCTTGCACTCAGAGTAAGACTTTAATTCATGTTGATGGCATTCTTCTTATTCCGAAACTTCTTTCCTTTTTTCAGCAGTATCCTGAGCCAGATCTTCATCTGGCATAAGTGGGTGTTCATCTTCTTCATTGTTATACCTAGCACACACCTTGAAATCTTTCTTGCCAATACGATCTTTCAGCTTTCACATTGATTACATGAGATTTCTACTTAACAGAATCTCTTGTGAAGAATTACACACTGTCTCATAACTGATACTGCTAGTACAATTGTAAATTAATTTGTTACACTTCATCTAGACTAGTGGGATATAATTTGGTCAAACCTTTCACATAATTAAATGCTCTTTATAACCAAGCAGCCAGAACAATACTGCAATGTAATTTCCGTGATCAGCATTGTAAAATGCATTACGGTAATGCTGGTTACTGCTGAGAGGCAGACAGGCAAGAGAAACATCTTCCCATTACAATTTATAAATGCTGCCATGATTTGGCACCAAATTATTCAACAGACAAATGAACTTAAAATATTCATACATTCAACAGTGGGCCAAACAAACTGCATATTCTAATGTTCCAGAGTAAACATCAAAGGTTTACTTTTGCTTTTAGGACAGCCAGTCTTTAGACAACTTCCAATAATTCCAGTGATCTGATAAACAATAGGATTTTCATTCTTTGCTCAAATAAAAAGGCATTCCCCACCTTCAGCATGGGCCAATGCCCATCAGGCACAATGGAAAGCGTGTTTGAAACTCCCACATTTAGTGATGAGTAAATTTAAAATATATTTCTCATGATAATAACTTTAACAATTAGGGAAATTCAATGATTACTTTTTTTAAAAAACACAGTCTCGATTAATGGGAATGAATATTCCCGGATAACTTTAACTTTTACCTTTTATCATTTAAGTTTTTAAACAGTTCTTTGAGAGCTGCTTTTTTAAAGGGTGTTAGTAACATAGAAAGTTTAATTCTTCCTGTAAAATGAATACAGATTTCAAAATCAAATCTATAACTGCAGTGTTTCATGGGATCCAATATGCTAAAAAAAAAAGATATGAAATTAATATTGTTTGAATAATCTTCTTTTGGGCTCACTCAGTTGTAGCTGTGATTTAGCTTTGAAAACCTGTTCCAGAAAGGAAATGTAACAAGAAAGAAAGCCTTTGGTGGTGAGAATGCAACCACCACAACTCCAAGGTGAAGGGTGCTTTATCTGGATTGTTGGGAAAAAAGAGTAGTGGCTCCTTTAAGGATTGGGAGATGGGGGGGGGGTTGAGAGAGGGAAGGCAGCATTGGACCTGGTGGGCTGGTTGCTGGGACTCAGGGAAGCCACTGGCCCCAGCGCCTGTGGAGGAGGCTAGCTAAATCCAGTCTCCAGCCTGAGCCCCATGTCACAGACAATTAACAGCTCCCACCCGCCATACATGGAATTAGAGTAATAGTTATTTATGGGTTTTTTGGTTTGCTGTGGTCATTGCACTAGCTTTCTTTTTTGGGATTAGAAAGGAATTTTTCATTTCACTACATCAGTGAGGGCAAGGAGGGGTTATTTTGCCTCCCCAGAGATGCTCAAGGACTCAATTGGGTAGGCCAGGACATAAAGTTCAAGTTATCACAATTTAGGAAATAGCAAGTGTCCAATGGAAGTATTTGGTCCAGAGAGGGTCCAGTTCCCTGATAAACTGGAATTAGAAGTGGATTTAGGGGGAAGGCATCTCCTAAAGAAGCTGAGGAACGGGGTCAAGGGCTCCTACTATCTGGTACAGCAGATAGACAAGGCCCTTTCCTGGTCCCTTAACCCTTGTATGGTGGGGGGGGGGGGGGTTGGTCCAGATGTGGAGGGTTGGGGATCTATCAGCAGCCCTCTTCGAGGGATGTTGGCAATCCTATTGAGTCCTGACTCAAAGGGAAAGACCGCCTTTGCCATCCCCAGTGAACAATATCACTTTACCTGAATGCCTTTTGGTCTTCATGAAGTGCCCACTACCTTTCAGCAGCTGAGGGACTAGCTCCTCTTACTCCCCTTGAGTACGTGGCCCTGTACTTGGATGATCTGGCAATATATAGTTGTCACTGGAAAGAGCATCTGAACGAAGTAACTACCACCCTGAGGACCCTCCAGGAACCAGTCTGACTGAAAACCCCAATACGTGCCAGATTGACTGGCAGGAAGCAACTTACATGGGGATATAATCTAGGACAGAGCAAGCTATACCCCCTTATTGGGAAGGTACAGGTGATCCACAGCCCCAACCAGCAAGAAGCAAGTCTGCCAGTTCCTGGGACTGGTGAGCTACAATAGATGTTTCATCCCTGATTTTGTGACAATCACCATCCCTTATCTGGACTGCTCCTCAAGAACCAACCTGTGCAGGTATGGTTGGATAGCCCAAAAGGTGGACTCACTTGGGCTACTGCTGGCAATGTACCCCAAGGAGGCAGAGGAGGCCCCTTGGCTGCAGGTACACAGGCACTGGGGGAGAGAAAATAGCCCAGAAGTAGCCGACTTTGGTCCAGCAGCGCTCACACTTGAATGACTATCAGTGGCTGTGGTTGGAGTCCTGCTAACCCAGCAGTGGCACACTGCCACTGATAGGGTCCTGGGCTGGGAGGTGGAGGAGTCAGGAAGGCCTGAACATCCTCCCTCTTTGGCCGTGCCACCCCTGAGGTGGTAACCTCACTCTGGCCTTAGAAGCCTTGTTGGGGTACAAACTGCTTGTCTGCCCCAGCTGAGGGCCAGGGCCTGAGGACCCAGGGCAATAGACTGTGGAGAGCTAATCCTTTGCCTAAAGTTTTCCCACTCAGCTGCGGCTGTGAGGGGGCATGGCCTCCCTCCAAGACTGACAGAGAAGGAGAGGACACCTTTTCTACATCACCACAAAAGTGTCCTCAATTTTGATTTTTGAGATTGTCACTTCGATAATACCATCAAGTTGCCTAGGGATGATTCTTAAATTGTATTTTCTGTGATACCTGTGCTGATTATCTGTGCGAATCACCTTTGCCTTGTAACAATCCATACTAGAGAGCAAGAGGAAGCGGCTAGAAATTGAACCCATGTCTCTCACAAGGCAGCGTAAACACTGTCTCTCTGGGTGGTAATTCCAAATTCTGAACATTTTGAGCCAGAAATCTATTGAGTTTAAAAGTTTAATATAGGCTGCTGTATAATTTTATCATCTCAGCTATTCAGAGCTGACGTTAGTTATATAGATGAAAACCAGACGTGGTAAATTAGAGGAAGTGGATTTTAATCGGAGAGAAGCCACTGAAATCTTAAGAGAGCTCAAGTTAGCCTCTTACTGAGTGTGCAACCGACACAGAAATCCCAGCTCTCTGAGCGAGATGGCTGCCCACAAAAAGCTGTATGTCTTCTTGACTTTGACATCAGCTCACAGGTCTTTAACAACCTAACATTCCCTTAGAGGGTCTTAAATCACACAAATAGCCATCATCCTTTCCCAATGTAAGAGCTGATCACTGACTCTCATAAGGAACTAGCACAACTCCTTAGCTTATTCAGCATCCTACAAATAGCTGCTGGATAAAGCACTTCTGATGAGAGAAAGTGAACAACAGGCAGGCACATTTTCCTCCCAGTATCAGAGTAAAGTTAATCAATTAAGAGATTTGTTTTGTATCCAAAACAGAATCTCATCACTCTCTATAAAAAGAAAATTAGTCTCTTTGTGTGGCAAGGTTTTACTTACCATCATGCATAGTTTGCTATGGTCCTTGCATAGCGATTGGTAAACACCTGAAAAATGAACAGCAAAAGGTCCAAGGTCTCTAGAACACAAATTTCTAGGACAGTTACACAAGAATAAAAGGCACTCTCCACATCTGCAAATGACTGCAATCCACAAAATTGCAGGTTGAATGCTAACAAAAGTCAGGCTGTATGGCAGAAAATTATGTTTTAAAATAGGCAAGAAGAAGCTTGGTTAGCTTCATAGTTCAGTGGCTTGAGCCTAGTAGGAGGAATCAGAAGGCCGGCTCTGCAACTGTCTTACTGTGGTCAAATGGCCTAATCTCTCTGCACCCATTCCTCCAATTGCAAATTGAGAAAATAACACTGCTTCGGTTTGGTAAAGCACTGTAAAATGTCTAGGTGAAAAAGCACTTTAGGTGCTAGGAAGAGAAATGGTATTTATTACTGAAACCAAAGGGACAGGCTCAGAAGCTGTATTTTAACTGAAGTCTCATCGCAGCTCACCTGAAAGAGAAGCTTTCGCCTTTCTGTTATATAATGCAGATCCTCTGTATGGGCAACTAAAGTCACGTTTATCTTCTTGTTCCATGTACATTGCATATCTAATTTACTCTCCCTAATTCCCACACCTTCAAGTCTCTTTTGGCATTACAGCTTTCTAGTTATTATTATTAGTGACTCCTTTCCATTAAATACTATCAACTTATTTTGAATCTTTTTCAACTGTATTAGCTTCTATTTACCCAGGTTGATTTTACTGATAATTTCCGCATCTATTTCTAATCTTGGTAACTCCCTTTCTAGTATTTCTTTATTCCCACAGGTGCTTATACCACCTACTACTTTAATATTACCTTGATTATCAAATCATTAATGTGATGTTAAATAAGACTAAAACAAACACCTATCTTTGCAGAATTTCACACTAATTCTTTGCCAATTATCCTTAGCCCTTGTTTATGGTCCTTCATCCCATCTTCAATTCACACGGGAGTAAATGCCAAACTAAACTGGTATTAATTTTTCAAATGAAAATTTGTGACACTCCATATCAAATGCTTTGCTGAAAGCAAGATCTGTTTCATCAACTGAGTTCCTTTCATCTACTAAATTAGTAATTATATGAAAACAACCAGTCTAGTTTGTGTGGTAAATTTGTTCTTTATAATGCTGAGCTTTTTTCTCATAATTCTATTATCTTCCAGCCATTTAGAGAAGTTTTTTTCCTGTTAGTATTCCATTATTTAGCTAGAAATTGAAATTGGTCTTACCAGAGGCTATAGTTCAAAAGCTTTAAATTCAATCTTCCAGGCAGGCAATGTCCTGTGGGACTAGCTCTATAACTGCCAGAATCATTCTTCATACTTTTTTTGAAACCCTACTATCACATACATTTTCTCCAATCTTCTTGTACCTCCCTAGTTCTTCCTGACTCTGCTAGTGCCTGCAAAAATCCCAGAGTGCAGTCTACTGTACTTCACTGTGCTTCCCCCGCACCACCCCTGTGCGTTAATATACAATATATTGAGAATGATGATGTCCTTCGATAACTTATTATAAATGAACAAGGAGTCTTGTGGCACTTTTAAAGACTAACAAATTTATTTAGCACATAAGCTTTCAGGGGAGAAAATCCCACTTCGTCAGGTGCTTGAAACTGGAAAAAAAGTATACAAAGGAGGGATAAATGCAGTGAAGTAAATGTATTCACAGGATCAGGTCAGATTACTGTAAATGGACAATGATCACAGAGCATGTGTGTTCCCGGTGAGGTCCCACAGGGACCACCTCTTGGCCTTAAGTTATTTAAAATTTTGGTCAATGATCTGGAAGAAAACATATAATCATCACTGATATAGTTTGCAAATAAAAGAAAAATTGGGTGAATGGTAAATAATGAAGAGCACAGGTCACTGATACTGGGTGAGCTAGAATACAGGATAAATTGGGCACATGCAAATAATATATATTTTAATATGGCTAAATGTATATGTATGCAACTCAGAATAACAAATGTAGGCCATACCGATAGGATTTTGGAAAGCAGTGACCCTCAAAAAGATTTGGGAGTCATTTTGGATAATCAGCTGACAATGAGTTCCCACTGTAGTGCTGTGGCCAAAAGAATTCATGTGGGAAGCATTAACAGGAGACTTAGATGGTGACTGAAATCATCAATCAATTCCAAATATACCATGATTTCCAGTTCACATGACATTACAAAAGCTATAGTCATGTGATCCTTGGTCTTTTATTTCTTACTCAAGACATTAAGAAGTTGAGTCGTTTTGCACATGGGGTTTTAGATTGTGTTTATCAGTTTGTAATTTTATCTGTAGTAATTCAGTTTGGATTTCACGTGTGCTGATCATTGGGACAATTTAACCTGCTGCCGAAGATGATCAGTGAGCATAGTTAATGCGCTATTTCCTTTGAAAGCCCATAGAGAACACAAAATGTAATTAACAATTTTCAAGCCCAGTTACTCAAATGGCAGGTCTGAAATAGAGCATTTTCCATTTAGCTTATCACCTGTTTGCAGGTGGACAAACTCAGGCTGAAGTGGTTTGTTTAGCATCTTACCAATAGTGGTCTTTTGTGCAAAGGATAGAAAATGCAGGGGGAGAGAGAAACTTTGTAGCAGGAGTGGCTGCCTCCTGAGCTAGAGGTCAACATTCATCACTCTACCTCTGTTCCCTTTCCATGGCCATTTAAGAACTCACCCAACTCAAATAAAGGTTCAAAGAAGCCCCAAAAGGGATCCTTTAGTCTTCTAGGTACCCACATCCCCTCTAGCTCTCAACCCCAGTTCAGTGTCTCACCCACTAGTCCAAAATAACACAAAGACTCTGGAAAAAAACAAGCAAACTTAGACTCATACAAGTTCGAGAGGGTAGCCATGTTAGTCTATATACAGCAAAAACAACAAGAGTTACATCTGACAAAGTGGGTTGGAGCCCATGAAAGCTTATGCCCAAAGACCTTTGTTAGGCTTTAAGGTGCCACAGGATTCTTGTTGTACAGACGCATACAGTCTTTATGCCAATTTTTGCTAGGCACAGCCCACTCCTCTCTGTCAGACTCTCCCCTGCTTCTTGGGCAGGGTCCTTCCCTACCTTGAGTGGTTTCTCCTGCTTATTGTCAGGCTCAGCTACTCTCTCAGCCAGATACCGCTGGCAGGTTCCTGCTGCCTTTTGTATTAGATCAGATGAGTCAACCCAGGTTCTCCCACCCATGGGACAAGTCACCTTGTTACTAGCTTTTTTTGTGGTGGCTCCTCTAATTTTGCTAGTATGGACACTAGATCTCATTAGTACCAGGGGATGCGTCTACGCTTACAAATTAGGTCGACTTAAGGAGACTTAAGTCGACCTAACTTACTCCATGTCCACACTGGACTTTCCTTAAGTTGACGTAAGCTGTTCCTTAAGTCGACTTAAGGAAAACTTAATTCGTCCTAATAAAACCCCCTTTTAGGTCAAATTAAAGCTTATGTCGACTTCTTAAATTGACTTAAGCCAGTGTGGACGCCCTAAGTCGATTTAAGACATAAGTCGATTTAGGGCAGGGGGACAAGGGAGCCCCTGCTCCCTTCTCCCCAGACCCGCGGCTTGTCTGCAAGAGAAGCCGCGGTCCTGGGGAGAAGGGCTCCCCAACCAGGGTTCCAGCCAGAGGGAATCCCCTGCTGGAGCCCTGGCTGGAGAGCCCGGGGGGCTCCCTTCTCCCAAGGAAGCTGCTAGCGGCTCGTCGTGGGGAGAGCCAGCCCCGCGCAGGGCTGGTTCTCCCTGAGACCGGCAAGCCTCAGCTCCCCCTTAGCCTACCCAGTCAACTTAGATAGTCTAGTGTGGACTCTCTAGGTTGACTTAATAAGGTCATCTTTAAGTCGACTTAAGAGTCTTGTGTAGACTCTTTAAGTCAACTTAATAAAGTCGACCTAGCTTTCTAAGTGTAGACATAGGCAGGGAAAGAGCTTACCAAAGACTGCAGAAGTAGAATAGGAATGGTTAGAGGAAAGATGAATGACTAAACTCTTAATGCATGTTCTCAGCCTGGGGATTGAAACAGATTTCAGAGTCGTTCTATATGACTAGATGGGGAAGGGGTCCCAAAACATTTATATATTGTAAAACGGGGTCATAATGTGGAAAAGGTAGAGAACCATTACTCTGTAACATTCTTTGCCCCCTCTATGCCTTTTCCTCTCTTTCTACATGAGCTTGATCTCCATGCTCATTTAATGACTTCAGACAGGTGCCAGGCCCCAACCAGAATATTTGTATCCATGCCAGCCCAGCCCCCTGGGCCTAATCCGGACCTAGCACACAATCCGGCCCCAGCTCTGTGGCTGGAGCCCAGATTGGGCTCCTGCCGCTGCCAATCTGGCCCGGGTCAGGGCCTGCACTGGATTGGGCCACTGCTGTTGGCTGGACCCTGGGCAGATCCAGCTGCCATCAGGTCCTGGGTTCCCCGACCAGGTCCGGCACTGGATCACATGGCTCCTGGCGGCAGGGCCGGCGCCGGATTGGGAAGTCGCTGACTGGGCCCTGGGTTGAATGGCCCCCAGTGGGGGCCAGATTGCCAGATCACACGGCAGCTGGGCACTGGCTCCCTGCTGGACTCGGGGCACTGGTGCTGGGACTTGGGGCTCATGCCCTGTGCGCCCAGAGCCAGCAACACCTCTGTTTTTACCCCAGAGATCTGATTACCTAAAATCGAGTCAGATCTAAGCGGTAGTCATGGATACTGAGTAGAGATTGATGCAGCTGGAATAACAGGAGGAACAAAGGTAATAACAAGAGGAAAGAGAAAAGACTTGGAATATGGAGATTTCTGTAGTCTTGTTGCTATAATAATGTGAAAAGGGGATAGAAAATTTCCTTGAAAAGAACCATCAATTTTTTTCCAGGTTAATTTTCTCTAAATTTTATTGCAACAAGACCTGGGATATTTCATGTGAACTGCAGGGGCTGCCATTACAAATTGGGATATTGCTAATGCTAAACACTGTGTTTTAGTTCTACATATGTTCTGTTAGCGTCATACAGAGATATTATCAACACTTGTATATAGACCACAGGACCCAGCACAGCTAGTATTCCAATGTTAACAAATCTCATTTAACCTCCAGTCTGGTAGGAAATTATGAGATTCCAGGTAAATAGCATAATGGTTTATCTATATTAACTCTGAGAACAGTAATGCCAAGTATCTGTCTGATGAATAAATGGTGTGTTCCCTGTGAATTTCTATAGAAGATCCCCCTTGGACAAGCCACTGAGGGCCTTTTCCCTGATACTGGAAGCTCATGAATGCCAACTCTTTATCCCTTAGCCAGGATCTCAATTGTTTACACTGCAAAGTTCTTGAATGGCATCTTTCCTCTTAACCTATGTAATACCACTTCAGCCATTTGGAGAATCTAAATCCAATGTCTGTCATCCTGCTTCTCCTTGCATCTTACATAATTAAAATGTGTTCTAAGGACAACAAAAACCATTTCAGAGACCTGTGAGAATCCCTGGGGTAACAAAGAACATGGACTTTGCCTTCTCCAGTGCTTGGACTCTGTTTCCCTTACAGGACCTGTGCCTCACTACATGGCTGTCATTAGTGCTGGCCACTAGGCGAAAGCTTTGCCCAGAATGTACAAGAAAAGATGGAAGGTCCTGGTTGCTGTGGGAGTTAAAGGCAGCAAGCCATTAGTGTGTAGATCTTCCTCTTGTGTTTGAATGGCTAGGCTTGGTATGTAAAATGATTTAATATGATTAGTTTGTCCACAGAAACATTTACTATAGGGTTTCCATCTGGATTCCACCTGATTTTATTTAAGAAAAATAAAATAAAAAGCCCATAATATGGAGAGCTTAGAATGAGGTGCTGATTTATATTTATTTTAATAGCAAAATCCAAACCTTTAGGAAGGGAATAAAATCTTACTGCAAATAAGTGACAAAGCCTCACGTAAGAGGCTTTAACATTATAGTCATTTATAAGTATGTATTTGTATTCACGGTAACGCCAAACAATTCAAATAACCATGGTGATTTAAAATATGCCATTAGTAAAATAGAGGGAATATGTTAATTGAAGCCAATGTGTAGAAATACAGTATTTAGAACATTATCTTTGCAAATAACTATCTTCCAGGGTTATTATATAATGTGTCATTCTCCAAAAGGGGATGGTTGTTGACTGGCTATCCACAGATGGAACACCTAATTCGAAACAAACTGAAAAGTTGAGACTATTTGTGTACAATTTGTATATGAAAGCCAAGTTCAGAGATACCCTTGGTGTAACTCCATTGATCTCAGCGGCGGTGCAACCATATACATTATATCAGGTACAAATTTGGCTCACCGAACTATGAAAGTTTCCCCATGAATCCGTATCCCAGGTTTCAATAGCTCTGCTATTACATTCCTGGGCTGCTTTTGGTTCAGGGATTGCCGTTTGCACAGTTAGTTTCATAATTAAATAAATATTAAGGACTAGGATCAGGGATTATAACCTTAAATGTAGTTGTGAGAGCCTAATGCGCTAACTTGCTCTTCCTTCTAGTGTGTTGAGTAGGGTACGTTTGCGGGATGGGGGGGAAGGGGAAGAGGGGAATTGAATGGGATTACACAGGATCAAACCAATATTTTTAAAAACCACCCATATCTTCAAAACTTTGTGCACCTGACTGGCACTTGCATCAAAACTGATGCATCCTTGCCAGTCGAGAGTTTATGCAAATTCATATACATGCATAAGGGCTTTGCATGTTCATCATATGCAATAGTACATCTATACTTTTCATGTTCACTTTTGAAAATTTGAGCCAATGTGCACATAAGACACCTGGAGGTTAATTTATTCCTCTTCTTGCCTTGAGTCATGTTTCCCATTATTTGGTGATTGTGAAACAGGTTTTAGGATATTCAAGGAAGCTGAAGGTGGCGTTAATTTAGATAGGCTTTATCAGTCCCAGGAAAGAACACTGTATAACGACTCTTCCACAATCAACTCAGATTTTAGCCCTCTCTATAGCACAAAGCAGCCTGAAAACCGTCTTAACCCTGAGTCTATTCTAAGTTGCTCCTTGAGGCTGACCCAATTCCTGGCAGCCGAATGATGAGGCTTCAACCAACTCGAATGCTGCAGGACAAGGTTAGAGAGCAGAACATTAGTCTATGGTTCCAGCTAAAAGACGAGACTATGGCGTAGCTACTTTTCACAGTGAATTGCTTGTGACAAGGAGGGAGAGGATGTGGATACTTAACAGGATCTTCTTGCGCCAATGTTGGGACGTATAAAAAGTGATTGGCTCTGAGCTAATTCTGCTTTCATTGAAAAATCCATCCCAAATCACTCTCTTTTCATATTTACATGCAGCTCTGGCTCCTGATGACAACACAGGCTAGATTAATCAAAGATAACAAGTACATTTTAAATAGTGAGCAAATGAAATTCTTCTGTATCTACTTTAAAAAAATGCAATCAATAGTTATAGTGGCAATTTGCTAGTATTTTTTAATATGGAAAACTAGGACTTGTGAATATTGAATCATGCTCTTAACTATTGTACATATGTCAGTTTGAAAAAAAAACTGAAAAATTTAGTAATTATCACTAAAACTGTTTGTTAAAGTTTGAAAAGAAATAAATGATTAATAGGAATGTCATTTATTCATTACAGTTAAAATATATATATATCTACTTGTCACTTTGATGAATTCAGTTCCTTGTCTCATCTCAGCTTATTGACATCACAGAAGAAAGGAGCTTGTTCACTACATTCCTATTTGAGTTTTAAAGCCTTTACAATAGTTTTCTGATGAACTAAATATTTTAAAATTCAAGAGTTTTGATGCTTAATACCGTAGTGACAATAACATTTTGTTTTCTGTCGTTAAGCTAACAATTTGGGTGGCATAGTTTATTTTTCAACATTAAGCAAATCAAATATGGTACTACTATTCTAATTGGTGATAGAATTTTGTTGAAAACAAACCTATGGAGTTAGCGCACAGCTTTCCACTAATGTACTAGCGGTGCTGTAGACTCCATTCTGTTCAAAGCAGAATTTTTCCACTGATTTGCCAGAAACCTGCCCTTTACTGGTGTATGGCACAAATATAAGTCTTAAGGCTGCAAAGGTGTGAGTAACTTCAGCTGTGTGAGTAATCTCATTGAGGAATGTTTACCTGCCTGAAGATACTCCTGTGCCTAACTGTCTGCAGAATTGGCCCTGTTTGGCATGATATACTTATATTTGGCAACATACAATATAGAATACTACTATGGTTAGATGAAGAGATTTTTCAGGTGTTAAGACTGTTGCCTGAAATGCATCTTCAGTGGAAAACAAATGCAAAACTGCTGAATACATTGTACATTTTGTGGTATTCCACTGATTTCAATGGACTCTCTTAAAAATGTAGCAGAACAGCCTGAACTTGCTAAGCCATTCCTCCTGGAACACCAAATATCAGTAGTTTCATAACACTGCATTGAAGTTATGTCTAAAAAGCCCATGTAAGTCAGTCTATGGATATAAAACCATCGAAACAATTCAATTGATGCACAAAAACTACCAAGTATCAATGCGGTGCAAGAGTTTGACCCCCTAAAAGTCAGTGAATTCAAAATTATACTTCCCCCAGCAAATATTACTTTGGGCCTGTGTAAAAATGTCAGTGCTGGTGAATGTATGTTGTATATGTGTAGTGGGGCATCTGCCTAGGAGGGAAGGGGCTAAGAGGGCCCTGGGAGCGGCAGCCAATGGGAATGGGCTGCAGGAGAGCCAATCAGGGCCCAGGAGCCAAATATAAAAGGGAGCTGCCAAGCAGCACAATGTCAGTCACTTCTAGAAGCTTAGGAGGGAAGGCTGGCTGCTCTGTGAGCTAAAGAGAGACAGCACACTGAACAGAGCCCTGACTGACTGCTAGGGCTCTGGGTGAGCTGGAGGCTCTGATACAAGAGTGGTGAGGCTGCAGGGAAGTGGATCAGGGAAGACTGTGAAGGAGTTGGGGGAAGAGATGGGGAAAGTAAGCTGCACATAGAGTCCCTGGGCTGGGGCCTCGAGAAGTGGTGGGCCTGGGTACCGCCTAATATCTACACTTGTTAATTTAAATCAACTTTGTTAAGTCAACTTAGCATGGATACACTCAAAAATTAAGTTGACTTAAAGGGGACCCTGCCAAATCAACTTAGAGCATCTACACTGGATGCCTAAGTCAACTTGTAGGGGCTAGGTGGACCTGGGACTGGTCCACAGTGGCAGGGGGGCACCTATTGCCAAGTGCCAGTGGGCTCAGCATTTGCCCCATTGTACCTGGGTACAATGGGGGCTGAGCAGGACAGGGACACTGGCATAGGAGCAGGGTGGGCAGGGCTCTGTCCTGCCCTGTGGGGGGGGGGCATGCTAGGCTCTGTCTGTGCCAGCCACCCTGGCAGGGAGGGCAGTGGGGGAGCCCTGAAGCCCTTTAAGACGATTTAAAGTCGATTTAGGGCTAATCTGTATCTAGACTGGCTAAGTCAACTTCATAAAGTCGATTTAGCCAGTAAAGTCGACTTTAAATGAGGTTTTTTAAAGTCGACTTTAATTTTCCTTAAGTTGACTTAAGCTGCTGCTTAAGTCGACTTAAGGAAATGTAGTGTAGACACAGATTAAATTGTCAATTTAAGCAAGTTTAAGTCGACTTAATTTGTCAGTGAGGACGCACCCATGCAGACTGCCAGGAAGTGGTGGTGGACTGTGGAGGCCACTGAGGAGGATGGCGGACACCCTGGAAACAGGGAGAAATGTGGGTTGTGTTTCTGCCAGAGGCCCAAGTCCAGAAGAAGATGTGGTGGGTCTGGATGGTTTTGAGAGGGATTATCCATGAGGAAAACTGATGGAGCACAGACCTCAGATGCAAGTGCTGCCTTGAACTATTCCCTGGAAGACCAGCAGGAGGTACCCGCCTGAAAGTGAGTGCTCCCAGTTCATCACAATGTGCAATTAGCAGAATGCATTAATGTAAATTTTGCACTGTATTAGGCTTGGTTTTTAATACTATATATCACTCTTAAAGTGCTTCGTACACACTCAGGGCTAATTTTTGGCTTTTTTTGGTAGATGTATTAGTGGGAAAGATGATTCAGAGAGCCTTTTCTCAGCCCACCATAATGTGCTTGCTCAGAATGCTGATACCAACACTTCCTGAGTACTAGGGTCAGAGGGATTAGTTGAGGACATCTGATGTTGTGTCAGAATGGGTGTGCCTACACTGGCAACTTAGGCTGATTTAAGGAGGCTTAAGTCGACCTAAACAAAGCTACATCTACACTGGGCTTTTATTAAGTGACTTAAGCATTTCCTTAAGTCGACTTAAGGAAAGCTTAAATTGACTTAACACCTGGTTTTAGGTCAATTTAAGCCTTAAGTCGACTCCTTAAATCAATTTAAAGCCAGTGTGGATGGGGATCAGTGTCTATGTCGACCTTATTAAGTCGACTTAAAGCGTTAAGCTGACTTAATAAGGTCGAAAAGGGGCTATGTCTAAACTAGAAAAGTTAAGTTGACTTTGTTAAGTCAACTTAATAAGGTCAACTTTAAGTCGACTTAAAGTCGACCTTATTAAGTCGACTTAACTTTTCTAGTGTAGACATAGCCAATGGTATTTTGACCCTGGTATTTTGTACCTTTATCTGAACACCATCAGCATGGTGTTTGCCAAATCTCTTCTGGACAGGATTATCAGAGTCTCAATGCCCAGTATGGTTGGTTCCTTGTACCTCATAGTCAGAACCTGGACCTCTCCAGCTGCATCATCTCCATGAAGCTGCATTTTCCCTGTGGACTGAAATCATCACCAAGATTAATGGTGCTGTGTGTTATATTCTCTCTTTATAATTTGACATCTCTTGGTGAACCCTCTCAGCTGTAAAAATACAAACCCTCTGTAAGCAGGCACTGTGGCCTTCCCCTGCGCCGGGACCGCAGGACTGGCCCGAACGCCCCCCCCCGGTCAGACTGGGGTACTGTGGGTACCAGGACCCGGAAGCAGAAGGGCAGGGCCAGGCCAGGAAGTATAAAAAGCCAAGCGAGAGGCTCAGTTAGAGTAGAACCACAGAGGGGAAAGGACGTCCAAGCCGGGAGGCAGCCTGCGGGAAGGCGTCTGGCCCAGGCCAGACCACCCGCTCCGCTCGCCCCGGCCCCACAACCTTATGGTCCTCCCAGCCTGCCTGGACCTAGCGACTGTAGTCCCTTTCCCGTGGAGGAGCTCCCGCTGGCCGAGGGGGAGCCACTGGTGCCATATGGACCCCTGGACCTGGAGGAGATACCCCTTGCTGAGATGCCTGAGGAGCTGCCAGACCTACCTCCCATGGACATGGAGGGCTTCACCAGGCTCCCCAGAGCTACTTATGAGGGAGAGCCCAGCGATGACCAATATTCCCTCTAAGGTTTGGCGGCTTGTGTGCAAAATTTTCAAGCCATGTGCAAAACTTTTTCTGAATAAAATTTTTGTGTAAACTCACACGACAGAAATTATAGGCATTAATTGAAGTTAAAGTAATTGTAAATAGAATTAATTAATTGTGTTTAATTGAATTTGAATGAATTTTTGATTGAAATTTAATATTTAGAAAGGTTTTTATTTAAAATTAATTTTTTTAAAGTTTTTTTTTAAAACAAAGGAAAGAAGGAAGAGAGAAAAAAGAGAGAAGGAAGGAAGAGAGAGAAAAAGGAAGGAAGAGAAAAAGAAAGAGAAGGAAAGAAGAGGAAAGAAGGAAGAGAAAGAAGAAAAGAGAGAAAGAAGGAAGAGAAAGGAGAAAGAGGAAGGAAAGAAGAGAAGGAAGAGAAAGGAAAGAAGCAAAGAAAGAGAGAAAGAAGGAAAGAAAGAGAGAAAGAAAAAAGAGAAGGAAGAGAGAAAGAAAAAAGAGAAGGAAGAGAAAGGAAGGAAGGAAGCAAAGAAAGAGAGAAAGAAGGAAAGAAGAGGAAACAGGAAGAGAAAGAAGGAGAAAGGAAGGAAGAGGAAAGAAAGAAAGAAAAAAGAAGGAAGAGAAGAAAGAGGAAGGAAAGAAGAGAGACAAAAAGGAAAGAAAAAGGAAGACAAATAAGGAAAAAAGAGAAAGGAAGAGAAAGAGAGAAAGAAAGAAAAAAGAAGGCAGGCAAAGAAGAGAAAGAAGGAAGAGAAAGAAAGAGAGAAGCCAAGGCCGCTGGCGGGGGAGGACCTTACCGCGGCCCTGGGAAGCCACCGGTGGGGCGGAGCAGACCCCAGCCCCGGAGGCTGATCCCAGCCCCATGCTGGGAGGCCGAGGCCGTCGGATGAGCCCAGCCCCGGCCCCAGGCCGGGAAGTCGAGGCGGTTGGCGGGTGGGAGCCCGGGAGCCCGCCGAGGTTGCAGCCACCCCGCTGCCCCGGCCGCGTGGGGCAGGCAGGCAGGCCCGCGCACCTGAGCTGAGCCTGAGCCTGCCTGTCCCACCCTGGGGGCAGGGAGGGCAAACCCAGAGGCCGGGCACAGGCCGGGTCTGCTGCGGCAAAGCCGCAGCCCCGGGGGTCTGGAGGGAGCGGTGGGGGCTGCCGGGCTGCGCCGGGGTCCCTTGGTGCTGCGCGGGGGGTGCGACGGCCGCTGCGCGGCCGCACTCCTGCGCAGCTTAGAGGGAACACTGGCGATGACTACCCTCTGTGGAAGTAGGTACTCGGGCGATGGTAGGAGGAAGTAGCCCAGGGAGGGCAGGGTGCCAAACCCTGTGGAGTGCCAGCATGTTTCGGCTCGAGTCCTGCTGGCTCAGTGGCAAGTTCTGCTGCCACTGACTAGGGCCCTGGGCTGGGACGCAGTGGAGTGGGTGGGCCTGCGTCTCCCTCTTTCCCCTTTTATCCCTTTCAAACCACCCGGAGCACTCAAATCCCTGCCAATCCTGCTCAGAGGTTTGTGGCTCTCGTGCCTGCCCCGCCCCGCCTGGGGGCCGGGGGCAATTAACTCTGTGCCTGCCCTGCCCTGCCCCGCCCCACCTGGGGGTCGAGGGCAATTGATGCCAGGCCTGGAAGGGCGTCCTCCATCGCTAACTCCCCTGAGGCACCTAAAGGGGGCGCCCTCCCTGCCCACCAATGGCGCAGAGTGTTACACCCTCATAGAAAAAGATGGCTCTTTAGTCCTACATCAGCTCCCCTAGCATTGATCAGAGTGCAACACCATGCTAGAAATGGCCAGATCTGAAAGAATCTCATAGTTTCTTTGACAATCCATACACATATACATAAGTGAGTATGGCAGCCTTTTGGTGAGGTGTATTTGAATTAATAACTTTGCTCCAGCAACATAAAATACATTGGCTGTTGATCTGATGCCTTGAGAACACAGTTCACGCCTCATGCTGACTAGGGGCTTGACTACACAGGGACATCCAGAAAAAATAATCTGAATTAACAAACGGTAATTTGATGTCAATTATTTAAACCATATTAAATCCCAATGTGAACACTGCTGTTCAGAATCAATGTGGCCTCAATTTGCTTTTGGAACCCAGGCTGAAAGAGTTCTCAGCCCGCTGTTGCATTATTACTTTTGTGATATTTAATTCAATCACTTCACAAATCGGTCTATAAAAGATACCTGCTCTCTTTTCAGAACTGCAAAGATTTGACCAGCACAGTTTAGCATGGGAACATCACACATATACTATGCCCTATCATCTTCCAACAACCTCACTGGCATAGTAGAAGTAATGAAAGCTTTATAGTCCAGAAGCATGGGCAGATCTTATTGAAGGCATGGAGATGCTAGGCCTTCCCTGATTTGCTGTGGTGGACTTCACTCTCTGCTAGGCTTTCCCTGATTGGCTGTGGTGGACATCACTTCTGCTTATCACTGCCTTGCTGGGCTTGGGCAGTGTTACAGTGAAACTGCTCCTAGTCTAGTGCCCGCCTGTAATCTAAGTGGTTTGATTCCTGAGACTGGTTGTTCTTGCCTGCAGCTTGTTCAGTAATCAATTATGAGGTTTTTTTCAAAGACACTCATTTGTTTTCCAGATAAGGGGAATGGGAAGTACAATGTAAGGGAAGAATCAGAGTGAGGAACGTGAAGATTTGAGGGTTTATAATGGCCCCCTGTCAGACTTGCATTGTGTCATTGACCATCAGTCATTTAAGTCTTGATCTCAAGGGGAATCTTTCTGTTGATTTGAAAAGGCAATCAGCCTGTTCCTCAGTTTCTTCATTCAAAAACAGGGATAATACCTGCCATCTCAGAGTATTGTGTAGCTTATTTCATTGTTTTTGCTTAGGTGCCTTGAGGTCATCATCAGATGGGAAGTGAGTGCTAAGTGTTTCCACAATTAACATTTCATTCATATGCACTCTTCCTGGATCACGGGAGATTGGGATTTTATGGGACTCCTCCTCCCACTGATGCTGTCTGTTCCCCTCTCTCCGACTTGGGTCTGTCACTGCCCTAGTCAGCCAGGAAGGGAGGAACAGGCTAGTGAGTGAGTCATCCTACAGCAGCCCCAATCTAACACTGATCCAGTTCCTGCCTTTGGAAGGGCACATAGGCAGCTGCCTCTCATGCTGGGAGGGGAGCGAGGAGGATAGGTAGGCATGAGAGAAAAGGAGGGGAGGAGGAACTCAGCCATAGACCCATGCAGTGACTGTGGTAAGGGGTACGGAAAGAGGCCTGTGGGTGGGACCTTGGGTGGGCCTGGGGGGTGGGACTGGGGTGGGGCAGGAGTGGTAGGGAGCTTGCCTTCCCGCAGGGAAGCTTCAAAATCCTCCCATGTCCAGCAACATCTCTAACCTAAAGGGAAATCAGTAGATTAATTATGCTGAGTGGCCAAGTCAGGCTCTATGGTTTTAAATGTAAATATATGTTGAAAAATAGTGGAGCAAACGCTTTTTTTTTTTTAGTTAGATAGTGGAAACCTTTGTTACTCTCTTTGAAAATTAAATGTTGTGTTTACAGTGCAGGAGCAAGAATTTGTCATGCACCCTGAGTTGTGCAGTTTATAAAGTTTGCTGTGCATGGAGATCTAGTGTTTTTGTCTGTAGATTTGGTATGTGTGTGTGGGGAGGTGGGGAGTTCTATTAGCTTTGCCCTAAGGAAATTTTCCAACAACCACTCTTCCAAACACACCGGTTCAGCTCCAAAGGCAGTCGCATTGTTGGGAGCTCTGGTGTTGATATGCGACCAGTGTTTTAAGCACCGTGTCAGTTAGACCTGCCTTGAGCAGAGTGAGTTCAGTGACACACGAGTCCTTTTAAACTAGAGCTCCCAAGCAGTAATGGGAAATTTTTATACAATTAAACAGCGCGTTTGACCATTTCTCACCCAGAGCACTACTTAAGTTAGGAAGGAGCGCTGTATTGAGCCCACTGCTGAAGGGCTTCCTTCTAGCATGCAGGTATCATTGTGTCCTCTGCTGAGATTGGCGCTGCTAAGGAATGACCAAAAGCAGGAGCTGGTGCCAGGGACAACAGTGCTTGTCATGCAGTGTGTGAAAGGAGAAACAAAAAGCGCCATCTCCTGGTCTACACACTCAAAATAAGGTCTAATGCAAAGGAACGTGTGCAGTCCAAGGAGTCCTGCTCATCTTCTGAATGTGTGATGAAACTATTTCAGTGGGCGCAGGGTTCTATGTGCAGGGGGTCACCGTAACAAGACGTTGAACTGACAGGCAGTCCTGGGCCTTGCTGAGGGGGAAATAGAGAAAGCAAGTCATCTGGTTTCATACCAGCCACCAAACAGCCAACAGGTACTTCACAAATTCAAGAATTAACTAGCTGTTATCAAATGTCAGCTTCATGATTCTGTACCTTGAACATAAATTGTGTGCAATTTAGAGAGAAGCCCACACCAAAACCTCTGATCCAAACACCCTACATTTTGGAGAAGTCCAGATCCAAACTTTTTGCAACTGAGTCTCTCTCTAGAAATGAGAAAATCAATTATAAATCTGCAAATTCTATCCCCACACTTATGCATGCATGAATGCAAAACCTGCATTCGTGCATATAAATCTGGAAGTTAAGCACATAATTAACAGATTTCTATACACAAATGTGGGCTTGGAACCTGTCTGTGTTCCTTTCGAGCTTGTAGTCTAGAACAAGAAATGTATAAACAAGGTCCAAGGATCAATCACTTGTTGCTTTTTACCATTTATTGGATACAGATTACTCTGAAATGCTGCTTTGGTGAAAAATTTCAGAAGTGTCACTTTTAGTATCACTCTGCAATTCAAAGAAAATTCATATAACATATGCTGTAAAATATGGGGATTTGTGATTATTTAATATTGCACCTTTATAAGGAACTGTTTTATATTCTAGTTTCTCCCTTTAACATAATAACTATCTAGTGATACATTTGGTACTGTAAAGATATCTGAGATGAGTCAAATTCTCTTCAGTTCCAACAGCACCACGTGCAGGTTTCAGTGTGAACTATAGCCAACTACACTTCAGTGACTTATTTTACTAGCAATAGAGGCTGTAGTAGTATATTTGTTGTTAGAGAGCCATCTTATGGTACAATATATTATTACTACACATCACTAAAGTGGAAAGTTGCTGCTCAAAAATTGCAGGCTTACCAATGGAAGCTCTTGTCTCTTTATCCTATATGTAGCAACCCTTCACAAAGCCCCTTTTGAAATGGAAATGACATAATGTCACACTGCATTTCCAAATGGCAGCAATATTTGTTTAGGAGTGGGGAAGAAAATTCATTTTTCTCTGACATCATGGTTATTATTTATGGAATTGAATGGGTTTGGAGTTCTAATTAATATCTACAATGTACATTCAGCAGATTCACCTGGTCCTTAAGGAGTAATCTGTTGGTCAGAACAGGTTGGAAAGTTGACTAGCTTTGTCAGTGGAATAAAAACAATTTTTTCCAGCAGCAATAAGACCTTTTAAAATTTCTAGCAATCACTTAAATTCAGCTAACACCTGCTGTCACTGGAGTTGCATGGAAGATTGAGCTTTATAAGAACACCAAAAAGTATCTCTGAATTTCAGCTGATTATGGAGAGCACATGAATTTTATGATAGATGGGATTTTTAAAATGTGTTTAAATCCCAGGAGTTGGTGTCAGCAGAATAGGAATTGGTATGATTTAGCTGGGACAAAGATCCCTTCCCAAAAAGAATGAATCCATGTTGCTGTAAAATAAACAACACATAGTATAAAATCTTCATGGCTTCTGGAGGACTTTCTAGGAAAGACAAACTTTCCCACAAACAAAGATGAATCTTCATTTTAAAGAACTTTTTCCTAAAGGTTGAAATAATCCTCTAATATTTTTTCTTCAACTGCATATTACCATATTTCCTGCCCTTTTATAAGCTATAATTATCTATTGTCCTTTTACTGAAAAGAAAAAGAACAGCATGTAGTCAGAGGATCATAATTGATCCATCTTCAGCCATCAGCTGAGTCATAGAATATGAAAATGTAATTATAGAGGGTCCTTACAGAAACATACAATAATTAGCATCTTCTCTTAAAAGTTTAGTTCTATAATTTTAAGTCATTTTATTTTTCAGCGTAGTGTTTTGCAAGTGAGTTCTGCTGGGCTCATGAAGCAAATCACAGCTTGTCCGTCTTAGCTGAGGTTTGTTCCAGATGGTCAATAGGTTTTCAGAAAAGGAAAAGGGGGAGGATGCAGAGTTGCACATTGGGATCATGTTTAAACCAGCTGGACAATGATTAAAGTGGAAAAAGATAAAAAGGGGGGGGGGGAGAGTGACAATATAGAAAGAAGAGAAAAACTGTGGAGACACTTCATGGAAAGGGCTTCCTTAATTCGAACTAATAAATTCGAATATGCTATTCGAACGAAGGGTTAATTCAAACTAGTTAGTTCGAATTAACCAATGTGGCCATGTTAGTTCGAACTAATTGCTTAGTTCGAACTAACCAGCCCATTGAACTTGATGCAATTTGCTAATTCGAACTAAGCAAGTGCCATGAATGGCACTTACTTAGTTCAAATTAAATTTTGCTAGTTCTAATTAAGTTAATTCGAACTAACTAAAATTAGTTAGTTCGAATTAACTAATTTGAACTAACTTTAGTAAGTGTAGACATAGCCCAGGATACTAAACGTGGGAGAATTAAATAAATTCTATGGGGAGCCAAGAGCCCTAGTCAGCACTCCTACTTTTATGCTTGCCTGTTCAGAGCCACAACTAGCTAGACATTCTCCCTTCCTATATCCTCTAAGGCAGTGGTTCTCAACCACTCTGTCAGGACACATTACTGTGTCACCAGACAGTGGTAAGTGTGTCATGAAGGACTGGGGAAATAGCTGGATTCAGCCTGGGGTGGGTGAGCTCGTCTGTCCTGTAGGGTCGCGGTATGCACCCAAGCATGTCGTAACCCGCAAAAAGTTGAGAACTCTACAGGAAGAGAATAACACAACCATGCATCTTGTGACCTTACTCACCATTAGGGCTTTAGGTGATAATAGCACCCAAAACCCACATAAGAGCTGGGGGAAGAAACAGCTGGCTTAGCTTGGTAGGCCTCTGAGCCTCTAAATGGGAGATCGAGGAGGAATAAAGGAGCTGGCTAGATGCTGACAGTATCAAAGACTTACCTTTACCTTCCTCCTCAAGGCAATGAAAGAGGAGGAAAATCAAGGAATTATCAAAGAGAAGAGATTTTGTGGAGAGGATGGCTATTTGTATTTGTGGCTTTGAATAGCCAAATAAAGATATCTTCCCAATCTGAAAGTGGAGATCTTGCCCATCATTAATGAACATGACCATTTGGTCAAAGAAAGCAGCTGCAGAGGAAGTGGGGGGATGCTTGAAAAAATGCATGTATGAACTGCTTTTCTGGATAGCGTAGCAATGACCCACGTCTTCTGCCCTCCAGTAAGGAGCCTCCCCCCAGAAATTCATATGCTGAGAAACTGAAACAAGAAAGCCTATTCTTGGAGCTCAGGTGCAACTAAGGGCCTTCCATCAGCAAAAGGAATATTAGAGAAAAACCAAATGCAGGCAGGTCTCCCTGCCTCAGACTTCTTTCATTCATATGTGATCAGCTTAACAACCAGTGGACGGGGGCAGGAGGGAGTCCTACTACAGGAGCTATAAACAGACACTTTGGTTTGGGGAAAAAAGGCTATTTCTTTGATTTGTTCAATTGACTCTTTATACCGCTCATTTTTTGTCTTAAGTGGAGCTCAGTATATTAAAAACACCTTCACATGAAGGTACTCAGTAACTCATAATCACAGATGACACTTTGACAGGGCTAATGTAATGGAGTATATAGCTTTTCTCCACCAGAGAAAAGAGCTTAACTCTTCCTCTCTGGCTAGGGGAACCTTTACCATTGGCTGCCCTCAAAGCAGCAATTAGCAGCATCGTGTGTCGCTGGGCAAGTAAATCGATTCATTTTCAATAGCAAAGGAATAGTGTTGGAGAAACTGAGGGTTGATGCTGGTAGTGTCAGGGTGAGGCGGATGAAAAAGCCTAGAGCTGAGAAATGAACCAGGGTGTTTTCCTCTTCCTCTCAGAAATAGACTGAAAAGAGTTTCAATGTAGAACATTGCTTTATAGTTGGTGGGAGCATGCTGCCTTTTGTGAGTTTCAGCCGTTCTTCGGGACTCCTTAGAGCAGTGGTTTTTCAAACCATGGGTTGGAACTCAGGACCCAGTATTGGGTTGCGGTGCTCCCTGCTGCCACCGCTGAAAGACTAGAACACATTGCTCAAAGATGTAGTAGTTGGGTCGCAGGCATAAATGATTTTTTTCAACTGGGTCCTGAGGAAAAGAAAAAAGTTTGAAAACCTCTGCTCTAGAGCAGTGGTTTTCAAACTATGGGTTGGGAACCAGTACTAGGTCACAGACCCTGAGGTACTGGGTCGTGGCGTCCCCTGATGCTGCTGCTGAAAGATGTAATTGTTGGGTCATGGGCATAAATGATTTTTTTAAACTGAAAAATAGCTTGAAAATTACTGCCCTAGAGAGGCAGTGAGGCTAGGTTATATGTCAGCGGTGATGTCAGAGCCCTTAGCCAAAAGAATGGTCTTTCTGAGACTGCTGCTGTTGGCATAATTTAGAGTAGAAATTACATCAGGGGCCATTTTGGCTCCTGACAACCCATGCCTCAGGACTTGGAGTTACTTCCCTGCTCTTCATTTATCTTTCCCAGCTTTATGAAGTGTGGCCAGCTAAGTTCTATGAGCCTGCTAAGCATGGCTGTCTGCTACCCTCATTTTTATATCAAGGCAAAGTACTTGAATACAACAGCCCCACATGTAATGTTCTACCTTCACTTCAGCAGAGGCGAGTTAGCTTAAGACAGAGGCATTGCAATTTGCAGTTAACACTTATCAACTTGTCAGGTTGTGCCTTCAGTAAGAAGTGGGTGCCTGCAATCTGCTCCATTGTAATGCAAATTAAATGTTGCCAGTAGATTCCTGGGATGTTGACAAACTCTGGGCACCCTGAACATTGTGCAGCCTGTGTCTGAGCTATCCGTAAAGAAATGAATCAATCACAATCTGAGCAGTTATTTGCAGTATGTGAAATCAGCAGTTGCAGAACTTCTGTTTTGCTTCAGTGACCTATCAGAGACAGACACATACCGTAAACTAGCGAAGCAGACATAATTCAATGAAAAACTGAAAATGTGAAAGCAAATGGAAAGTATAAACAATGTTTTTCAGCAAAATCAAATTAAACAATTCACAGTTATCTAAATTATTAGATGGGTTGCTTCTCCTTTGGCATGCTAAATTGGACATTTTTCTCCAGCTTGCTAACCAGTCTCGCTTTCCTTCATCATGATAAATAGGTTTCATGCACCATTAGTTATCAGACTTGTTTCTCAGAGAATGAATATAGGATTAACATGGCTACAGTAACTTCACACTGATATTTTAAATAATTAATTTGCTAAAATGCAATCCAAACTAAAATAGAGAAGAAAATTTCATTTACAAATGGGATAGCTTAAAAAAAAATAAACTTGTAAATCATTTCCCCAGCATATTAATCTCATGTGCGAGCTAACTGGATCCAGCACAGGCCCACCCCTTCTCCACTGCAAAAAACAGGAGCAGATCCAAGCACAACATTTTAAATTGAAATGGTCATATCTGAGCTTGCTGCCGATGCAGGCCACCTGGCACTTGCACACGCCCATCGTGCAGGTCCTGCTATCAAACAAATTCCAATGCGTTATTGGAAAAAAAATTCTAACTATAGGTACATGGTGCTTTCACCTGTTTGGAATTCCAGCTTTCCCCTCTGGCAAAAGATCTTCACTGCTAAACACAACCAGATAACATAACAGATATGTTCTTCAAAGCCTCTGACGAAGTGGGATTTTCTCCGACGAAAGCTCATGCGATAAATAAATGTGTTAATCTTTAAAAGTGCCACAGAACTCCTTGTTTGTTTGGCTGACCTAGACTAACACACCTACCCCTTTGGAACCAGATAACATTGTTATTCAATGCCTCTTCAAAGCAGCCTCTGTCACCAAGGCTTCTAAGTACCTTTTAAAGTTGTTCCTCTTGGCATAAAGTCTGCCAGACAGTTATTGCCCTCTCCAAAGCATGAATTCCTTTTAGGATGAAACTTCCCCCCCATTGGTGTTAGGAGGTGCATTTTGTACATCTGAGTATTTGGAGGCAGTGGTGAACAGACCATTGTGTTAACTTGCCATCTTTGGTTATTGCACATCCAACATTCCCCATTATTCATCAGTCCAGATTTGTATAGAGGTTGGATGATCCAGTAGATCTTTGTGTTAGAATCTACCGGTTAAGCCCTTTCCTGCATAGGGAAGGTATATCTGAAGAGGAACCCACTGTAGGGATGTGAGCCCTATCTTGCCCTTAATGTTAGTTATCAACACTAAAAAACCAGAAGTTCCAGAAGACAATGTCAGGCCAGATTCTTCCCTTATGTATGCCATTGACATGGAATTACCCAGGGGATGAATATGGCCCATTTGTTTTATAAAGATGTTTGACTATGGATCCAGTGTCCTTAATTCTCTGCCAATGTAAATGGGCAAAATTTCATTGCAATCAACAGAGCTGTGACCATTTACTCAAGCAGATAATGTGGCCCAAAATCCAGGGAGAAAGAGGAGACTTATAAATATATTGTTATTTTGGCTTAGCAATACTGTCCAATTTTGATGAAGATCTGAATCTTCTTCTGCATTACATTCTCATTTCTGTTTTTTCTATAAATAGACACAAAACATTGTTTCAGTGTCTCCTTTAGTCAAATATTCTGTTGGCATAATCATGTTGGCTAAAGCATTAAAGGCAAATTTACAAATGTGTATAGGTGCCTAAAGATAGTTAAGCGCTGGGATTTGCAAAAGCACCCAAGCAAGTTAGGCAGCCAGCTCCCTTTGATTTTTGATGGAAGATAGATTCCTAATTCACACAGATGCTTTGTGGGATTTTAACAAGTGCCTAGCTGCATCTTAAGGGTCTAAATATCTTTGTAAATGTGGCCCATTTTCTTTCCAAAAAGCTTAAGAGTTTGTGTCTAGTTAAAATACACTGCTATAGGAATTTAACTAACTCGCAGATTTATTTCGGAAAACATTTTTGCCAGAATAAAAAGTCACTTCTTCTGGAGAAGTAGGGCAAAAAAGTGGTATCAGAACTACCTTCAAATGTACTTAATAGAGGGAATGTTCCTCTGCTCATACCACATTTTATTTTAATAACTGTTTTATTTATATCGTATTACTGCAACCACATTATCTATATTCTGTGAAGCTAATATTGCCTGCCTGATTTTCATTCTTATTCTGCTCCATCTTTTAAGAAACAATAATACTGATTTGTCAATGGCTTAACAACATCACAATTACAAAGAAGTCAACTCATTAAGAATAACTGCTTCATTTTGTATTGTCTCTGGATAGCTTATTTGCATGCAACATTTACTCTTGGCTTCTGTCTACTAAGCATAACTTACAACTACTAGAGACACTTGTTTAAATCTGCATGTTTAATTGCTTCTTCTTCTTGTAATCATGCCCAAGAATTTCCTCTTCCATTTCTGCCTGTCCTTAATATTCAGATGCATGCACAGAATTAGCAGGTAATAAAATGTATTGAGAAGGATTGGGTATTTAAGATCCCAACATTTGTCACTTGCCATTTTCAAAATAATGGATAGCACATTTAAGGTAATGATGAATGGGAGAGCTAGATTAAAAAACAGTCTTTGAAGTGGACCTTAATTAGAATTTTTCAATTTTTGGTAATCACCCAACACTAAATCCCTTTATAGGACATTTCAGGCCAGGATATTATAAGGGTTTCCCCCCCCCCTCCCCTTTCTCTTTAAAATTCAAAGGGCTGTTTGCTGGAGTATGAGATCATTTATTCTGCATGTGAGTTGTTTAAGGTTCAGCCTAGCTGCTTTAGGAAACATTTCATCCAGTCACACAAGATAAGTCCTCTAGTACTTTTAACTTTATTCCAAGTTCCTTACAAATTACATGATAAGGAGGCAAAGGCTATGTTAGTCTAGGAGCTATGAATAGTTCACATATTCCTCCTGACAAACTACAACTTTACAGTCAATGATATGCACAGATTGGATGATGCAACACCTATCTTTTCCCAGTGGCCTCGCACTGGCAATTAAAAAACGAGAGTCCTGTGGCACCTTAAAGACTAACAAATTTCTTCGGGCATAAGCTTTCGTGGGCTCCAA
>ML685766.1:21546484-21606069 GCA_007922175.1 Pelusios castaneus
CTGACAAAGTGGATTGGAGCCCACGAAAGCTTATGCCCGAAGAAATTTGTTAGTCTTTAAGGTGCCACAGGACTCTCGTTTTTTGCTGTATACAGACTAACACGGCTACCCCACTGGAACTGGCAATTAAGGGGCTAAGGAGAGCCCTGAGAGAATAGCCAATCAGGTGGGAGGACTGCTGGACCAATCAGAGTGCAGGATAGACTAGAAAAGCTGGCTGCAGAGCCCCAGAATAGAGGCAGTCTTCCTTAGGTGAAGTTCCTGCTGGCAGCTCTGATGGAGACAGGGCCTGAGATCTAGCAAAGGAGGCCTGCAGAGAGATCTGAGAAGGAGAAGAGGACTGAGACTGCTGGGGTTCAGGAGGAGCTGGAGTGAAGCCAGAGGAAGGCTAAGACTGCTGGGGCTCAGGAGGAGCTGGAGTGGAGCTGGAGGAAGGCCGAGACTACCGGGGCTTGGGAGGAGCTGGAAGGAAACCTGCAAGAGGCAAACATCATGGAAGGTATGGGGGCTGTGGAGAAGTGGCCCAGGGGACCTTTTGTGGACTGGGGATTGAGGCAACACCTGTGGAAAGGCAGACAGTCTCTGGGTTGGGGCCCAGAGAAGTGGGCAGTCCTTTCCCACTTCCATCACACTGCTGGTGAGCAGTGAACAAACAAAGGCAGCCACTGACGTCAAGTGAGCTGCTAGGACTGGACTTTCCCTGGAAGAGGAGGACCTGAACAGGGACTCAGCGGGAGGGCTGGGTCGTGTTGCAAAAGGCTCAAAAACACTGACAGCACCGGACTTTGGGAGTACAACCTGAGCTAATTCCCCAAAGTAAAATTGCCAAGGGTGCCCACCAGGGGACTGGGCTGAGGAGTCCATGACACCATCTGTTACCATTTAGGAATCTTCACTTAAAACAAGTACTAAAATCACATACAAATTTTGTGGCACAATATATAGTTTTCTTCATCTCTACATATTAATGGATCATTTAATATTTCTCAGTCATCTGTACAGAGTGGGACTTATGGTTGATTACAATGGAACAGAAAAATATTGCCATTCCAAATTTTATAAAAGGTCCATGACTTTTGGAAAAAATTAATATGAATGCCAGCATCTAATCATGAGCCTACATTTTTAAATTCAAGTTTTCAAAATCAGTAATAGTTGGTAATACTTCCTGCTAAAGTTTAGAGCAGTCCTGGACATATTTCTATTAGAAGGAACAAAATTTGAATGGCTCTGACTACATGGGCTAGGCACCCACAATACAGCCATGACCAGTGCTTCTTTTTTTTTTTAAAAAGGTATCGGTACTCAGCCACGGACCTGGGGCTGCCGGCAGCAGAAGCTGGGGCCTCATCGCTGTGAAATAAAGGTGCCGGTACTCAGCACCCCTGAGAACCATCACAAAAAAAGCCCTTGCCATGACAATGCATGTATCTAGGAACAAGGACATACTTACGGGACAGAGGAACTCTATCCTGGGAAGCAGTGATTCTGAAAAAGATTTGAGGGGTGTGGTGGATAATCAGCTGAACATGAGCACCAGGCCAATGCTGTGGCCAACAGAGCTAAGCTAATGCAATCCTTGGATACATAAACAAGGGAATCTCGAATAGGAGTCAAGAGGTTATTTTAAGTCTATATGTTACATGGGCACAACTGTTACTGTAATACCATGTCCAGTTCTAGTGTCAACAATTCAAGAAGGATATTGCTAAATTGGGGAGGGTTTAAAGAAGACCCACAAGAACAATAAAAGGATTATAAAACATGCCTTATAATGATAAACTCAAGGGCTATGTCTACACTACAAAAAGTTAGGTCGACTTAGGTCGACATAAAGTCGACCTTATTAGGTCGACTTAACAAACTGGTTTCCCTGAACAGGGACTTAGTAAGTCGACCTAACTTCCCTTAGGTCGACCTAATAAAGTGGACTTAAGTGTCCACACTGTGCTTAGGTCAACCTAAGGAGTCAATTTAAGGGTTAGGTTGACCTAACTGACGGTTCTTATTAAGTCGACCTAACCTTTCATTATGTCAATTTAAGGAATTTCTTAAGTCAACTTAATGAAAGCCTGGTGTGCACAGGGACTAAGTTAGGTCGACTTAAGCCTCCTTAAATCGACCTAACTTGCCAGTGTAGACATAGCCAAGGAGATCAATCTATTTATCTTTACAAAGAGACAGCTAAAGGGTGAATTGATTACAGTCTATAGATTAAGATTGTAGATTATCTAAAAATATGCTCTTGTAATTTATTTATAAAGAATGTCAGACTATCAGCAGTTCTCAAACTGTGCATTGGAACCCCAAAGAAGGTCTTGAGTTCATTTTAATGGTGTCACCAGGGCCAGCATTAGACTCATCAGGGCCCAGGGCAGAAGGCCAAAGACCAAGCCCTGCCACATGGTGCTGAAGCCAAACTCTGAGCTAATTCCCTCCATGGGGCCCCTTCTGGCATGGGGAAACAGACAATTGTCCTGTTTGCCTCTCCCTAACACCAGCCCTGGTTCTAGACTCTAGAATCCAGAGTAACACAGGGCGCTGGGGTTGTGTAGTACTTTTTGTTGTCATAAGGAGGAAATTTGAGAGCTGCCAGACTAGATGATCACAATGGTTCCTTCTGTTCTTGAAATGTACAAATCAATCAATAAACCTTATTTTAAATAACGTGTACAATATAACTGTTGTATACCTTTAAGATACTGTTACCCCTTTTTGACCAATGAGGCTAGTCAAAATAATGTGGGGGCCTAAGGATGTCCTAGCTTTGATTAGAAATGATAATGGAATCTATTTCTGTTGATGTAGTTCATTTATTTATAAGGAAGGCTCCTAAGAAGTCTTTCTGGGAGCTAAGGAGTTCCCTCGCATGCAGGCTCTCTATTGTGTTAGTGCTGGCTGCAGTGAGGAGAGACAATGTGTATGTCTGTTTGCCCTCTCACTGTAGTTTGGCCTACTTGGTCCACTTACCCAGCCTACCCCCTCCTTACTTATGGATCCTGGCATGCATGAAAATCCCTCCATGATCTTAGAGGATGGAACATTGTCATGGTGGCTGCTAATCTTCCCCACCCTCTGTATAAGGAAAGTTATACACACAAGGTCTGTTTTGTATGTGGACCTGCAAGACATGCTATGGCCCAAAGGTACAAGTGTGACTGAGATTGGAATATGGCTCTCTTTCTCACACACCAACACCGTAGTGATAAAGGAAGCCTACTCATTTCATCATATATGTGCACGCTTTTTAAAAAAGAGCCACTCTTGGCATTCATTTTTTAAGCAGAACATTCCATTGAAATCAGTGAGGAAGTATGATTAAAAAATATTTTTAAAAATGCAGGTGTGTTTATAGTAGGAGATTTTCTAATTTTTTCTTTGTTGTTTTAATCCTGCTTGAGCTGCCATGTTACAATTGGATGATAAATGTTCCATGGGTATACAGAACTTGAAAGCAATGTGAACACATTAGTATTGAATTTGAAAAAGAAAAAAAGATATTAAAAACTAAGAATGATGGCTTGATATGATCCAAGATTATTATCTCTTCAGGTCTGGAGAAGGGAGCCGCTGATGCTCCTGTCTCAGGAAACTAGTTCTTTCAGGTACAATAAGCAAAATATTCATGTCTGGAAACAAACAAGTTAAAACTATGGTTTTATTGCTCAGAATAAACAGTCAGAAAAAGTCTAAAATTTACAAGGACAGAATATTTAATAACTGAAAAAGAAGAAGGAAAATAAAGTGTTAATGATCTTTCTCCGCAACTGAAACTGACATTTGCTTATTCAGTGTACCTGTAGCAGTTTGCGCTTGCCCGCTCCCCCTTGCTGTTCAGGCCCTCAGCCCCATAAACCACCTCCAAACTACTTTTATGCTTCACCCGTGCACTTTATTCATAGTGGGTTGCCCACCACTGTCTATATACAAGTCACTGGGTTCTTACAGCTTTTGCTCACAAGCAGCAGAGGCTCCACAGCTGGTCCTCATTCCAGCTTCCAGCCAGTTTGCTTAGCTGGCTCCCTTTTCCCTCTAATTAGACCTCAGTAGCAGAGGCTAGATCAGCCTGTTTGGCTGCACCCCACTACAGCATCTAGCAAGGAACAGATGTGAATGTGTCTACCATTTCATATCTACTGGTATAATATGTAGCATAGGAAAGGAAGCAATCTAGAAAATGACACCAAAATATTGTATTGCAGAAAATAATCAATTAACTTGATTTACTTTTGGGGAGCAATTTTTAGATCTTCAGAACATAGAGGTTTCAGCTCATGCTGGAAGTGTGTTACCCAATAGTCAAGTCCTAGACTGTGAAAATATCTTCACTAATTCCAAAGTCAAGCTGCTACTTTAGGATGAACTGTATTTGAAAAATATTATCAGTCAAGCTAGACAATAGATGCTCTAGAAGAAAGCACTGATTGCCATATAAAAGTAGTTTTGCAGCTAGAGATTACTTGTGCTGATATGAGGGGGTGCAAATGTGATGTCTGATAAGAGTACCAAATAATTTCTGCTGGTATTCATTGGAGAACCTGATCTGAAAAAATGTCAACTCCTGGCTATATTGTTTCTTCTCGTCTATCTATCTGCTGGATGGTGGTGTCTCCATTTGGCTTATTTCCTGACATTACTTTGTGTGAGGTAAAGTTACCATGATCTTTGGGTTGGCAGGGTAACAGGTGGCATTTGTAGTGGAACAAAGAGTCTGGATGTTAGTAAACTAGACAGTTTGGAACTATGAGTTAACCAAACTCATGATGCATTGTGTTGAGTTGCTCATTTTCTTGTATATGAGAAACTTCTCTATATATTCATGTTTCTCTTGATTGTCTTTCCCTTTTCCCTAAAGACTTGTGGTTCCCTGTCCCCAAAGTAGTGAATGTTTTTGTGAGTGGGGAAGAACCACCTACAAAGGTGACTTGGGAGGTTATTTTTTAATTTCCTAGAGCAAGAAATAGGAGTATGGTGCTGGGGGGGGCGGGGGTGAGTAGTAGTTCTGTAATTTTTAGGAAAGGGTCACTAGACAGACTGAACCCAATCCTTGCTGTGGCCATTGATACCTGGCAGAAGGGCTATACTTCTCTTCTTAATTAGATCACAGGCAACAGATAGTATGAAGGATGGGAAAGCTCATAGACTCATAGACTTTAAGATCAGAAGGAACCAGTACGATCATCTAGTCTGATCTCCTGCAAAATGCAGGCCTCAAAACCTTACCCACGCACTCCAGCAATAGGCCACCAATCTATAACTGAGTTATTTATCTCCTTAAATCAAGATTTAAGGACTTTAAGATACAGAGAATTCACTGGTAGGTGAGCCATGCCTTGTGCTACAGAGGAAGGCGAAAAACCCCCAGAGCCCAGGCCAATCAGCCCTGGGGGAAAATTCCTTCCCGACCCCAAATATGGCGATCAGTTAAACCCTGAGCACGTGGGCAAGTCTCAACAGCCAGTTACCCAAGAAACAATTCTCTGTAATAACTCAGAACCCACCCGATGTACTCTCCCCTCTTGGGCCACTTGTATATCCACCACCCGTAGCCAAATATCAGTCAATTTCCAAAATAGGCTATCTAATCATACCATCCCCTCCATAAATTTATCAAGCTCAGTTTTGAAAGCAGTTATGGTTTTTGCCCCCTTGGAAGGCTATTCCAGAACTTTACTCCTCTAATGGTTAGAAACCTGCATCTAATTTCAAGCCTAAATTTCTTGATGGACAGTTTATAACCATTTGTTCTGGTGTCCACATTGGTGCTGTACTCAAATAATTCCTCCCCCTCCTTGATATTAATCCCTCTAATGTATTTATAGAGAGAAATCGTATCCCCCCTCACCTTCTTTTGGTTAGGCTAAACAAGCCAAGCTTCTTGAGTCTCCACTCATAGGGCAGGTTTTCCACTCCACTGACCATCCTTGTAGCCCTTCTCTGCACCTGTTCCAATTTGAATTCATCCTTTTTAAACATGGGGGACCAGAACTGCATGCAATATTCCAGATGGGGTCTTACCAGTGCCTTGTACAGCGGCACTAACACCTCCCTGTCTCTACTTGAAATACCTCTCCTGATACATCCTAGAACCACATTAGCTTTTTTCACGGCCACATCATATTGGCGGCTCATAGTCATCCTATGATCAACCAGTACTCCCAGATCCTTCTCCTCCTCAGTCCATTCCAACTGATGCATCCCCAACTTATAGAAAAAATGCTTGTTATTTGTCCCTAAATGCATGACCTTGCACTTCCCATTATTAAATTTCATCCTATTCCTGATACTCCAGTTTACACGGTCATCCAGATCTTTCTGTATGGTATCCTGATCCTTCTCTGTATTGGCAATACCTCCCAACTTGGTGTCATCCGCAAACTTTATTAGCACATTCCCACTTTTTGTGCCAAGGTCAGTAACAAAAAGATTAAACAAGATCGGTCCCAAGACACATCCCTGAGGGACTCCACTGGTAACCTCCCTCCAGCTTGACAGTTCACCCTTCAGTATGACCCGCTGTAGTCTCCCTTTTAACCAGTTCTTTATCCACCTTACTATATTCATATTAATCCCCATCTTCTGTAACTTAACTAATTACTCCCTATGTGGAATTGTATCAAATGCCTTGCTGAAATCTAAGTAAATTAGGTCCACCGCATTCCCTTTATCTAAAAAATCTGTTATCCTTTCAAAAAAGGAGATCAAGTTGGTTTGGCACGATCTCCCTTTTGTAAAGCCATGTTGTATTTTAACCACAGTTACCATTATCCTCTATAGCCTTAAGTATTTTCTCCTTCAAAATTTTCTCCAAGACCTTGCATATTACCGAGGTCAAACTAACAGGCCTGTAGTTACCCGGATCATTTTTATTCCATTTCTTGAAAATAGGAACTATATTAGTGATTTCTCCAGTCATACGATACAACCCCAAAGTTTACAGATTCATTGAAAATCCTCGCTAAACGGCTGGCAATTTCATGAGCCAGTTCCTTTAGTATCCTCAAATGGAGATTGTCTGGGCCCCCCGATTTAGTCTCATCCAGCAGCTCAAGTTTGGCTTCTACCTCAGGTATTGTAATTTACACTTTCATGACCTCGTTCCCATTAGCTTCCCTACCGCTATCCCCCAGCTCATCTTCACTCTCATTGAAAACAGATGCAAAGTACTTATTTAGACATTCAGCCATGCCTAGACTATCCTTGACCTCCACCCCGTCCTCAGTTTATAACGGCCCCACTTCTTTCTTTGTTTTCTTCCTATTTATATGGCTAAAGAACCTTTTACTAGTGGTTTTAATTCCCTTTGCAAGGTCCAGCTCAGCTTGACTTTTTGCCTTTCTCACTCTCTCTCAACATGTTCTGACCTCCAAAAGGTAGCTTTCCCTGCTGATCCCTCCCCTTTTCCACTCCTTGTAGGCTCTGTGCTTCCTCCTAATCACCTTTCTGAGATGCTTACACATCCAGTTTGGTCTACAGCTCTTGCCTATGAATTTTTTCCCCTTCCTCAGAATGTAGGCTTCAGATAGTTCTTGCAACTTTGATTTGAAGTGATTCTAAGCCTCTTCTACCTTTACATTCCTGAGTTCTTCTATCCAGTCCACTTCCCCAGCTAATTCCCTTAATTTTCTAAAGTTAGCCTTTTTAAAGTCAAAAATCCTGGTTGCAGATTTATTTTTGTTTATCCTTCCAATTAGTTTGAACTGAATTAGCTCATGGTCACTTGAACCTAAGTTGTCCCCTACAATCAGTTCCTCTATGAGGTCTTTGCTACTCACCAGTACTAAATCTAAGATGGCACCCTCTCTCTTTGGTTCGGTAACCATTTGGAGAAGGAATTCATCAGCTATCACATCCAGGAAAAACTGGGCTCTCTTATTACTACTAGCATATGTCCTCCAGTCCATATCTGGGAAGTTAAAGTCTCCTATAATCACACAGTTCCCAGTAGTATTAACTTCCTTAAAGGACTTAAAGAGGTCCCTATCCAGCTATGGAAGCTGCATTAGACCTAGATGACTGTGCTACAGTATCTCCAGGAGGCTGAATGCCTTTTAAGTCCTAATAATTGTATATACATATTCTGGCCATTTGGCCAGCTTTTGAGCTGAAATGGACTGACCTCTAGTTTTGCTCCCATTTCCACAGATTTAGTGTGGTGAACATACAAAGTATGTGATGAATCAGCTGAGCTGTAATAGATCCTCAGAGGACAACATGATGAAATAGGTGAAGGGTGAATCTGCTGATCCTCTTGTCATCCTGCTCAGGAATGATGAATGGATGCAGGAAAGTTACCATGTGAAGGCATGGCATTTGGCTTGCAGTTGTAGTGGACTGGATCAGAGAGACAGAGCATCTGGGGGGAGCCGTGGAAGAGTGGGGTGGTTGCAGACTGCAGGATAAGTGCTCTTTGGGACCCAACAGCTACTAGAATCAGGGGTGTCACTGTCATTGGGCACAGGGGGCATGTGCCTAGCAGTGTCCCAAATCACACTGGGGAGCTGGGGCGAGTGGGGCCATTTTAAATCTCCTGCCATGCTGTGCTCCCAGGCACATAGCCCAGGGCAGAGCAGGATGGGAGATCTGAACCAGCCACAGGCAGCGTCTGGAGGCTCCCCCACTATAGCACATGTAAGTGCTGGGGGGGGGGGGGAACCTCAGGAGCTGGACTTGGCCGAGGGGCCAGGATGAGCAGCGGGGTGCCAGTGGGAGCCCCAGGAGCAGCGGCAGGGAGGCTGGGTGACACCCAGGAGCAAGGTCCTGGGAACAGTGGTGGGGAGGCTGGGCACCCTGGGAGTAGGGCCCCAGGAGAGGCCCGGAGGCTGGGCGGTAGGGGCCCGGAACAGGAATGGTGCAAAGGCAGGGGGCCCCTGAGCAGTGTGGGTGGGGTGGGAGAGCAGGGCCCTGGGAGCAGCGGGGATTGGGCCACAGAGCACCCCAAGAGTGGGGTCAGATAGGGGCCTGTGCCCTGAAGCCTTGAATTTTTTTTTTTTTTTTTTGAGCAATGTGCCTGACTAGAATCATAGTGGGGAAGTGTATTCAGTGCTTGCCTGGGATGTGATACATCCAACAAGCAATTAGGGACTGTTTCAAAACAGTTTGGCAACCACAACACTCCAGAGAGCCCATTAGGAGACTATATTTACCATAGCTTAAAACAGCAGACTGACATGTCTGGATGTGAATGAATTTGGAGACAGAAGAATTCCCTGATCAAACTGGAAATGACATTAAAGAAGAATTTGAAGAGTGAGAGTGCCAGACCACCGTATCTTTATAAAAAAACACAATATAGGGAGGACTGGCCACCAGACCTGTGTCTTATTGCCTCCACAGTCTGATGTTATGATGGGGAATGCTGTCTTCACAAGGACAAGTATGAAGAGTAGTATGACAGAAACTGTCCAGGAGCTTTATGAAAATGAGTTTGAAAGAGTTAGTGCTTCAAGATAACAGTAATGGAGGACTATCTCATGTGTGGGTTTTTTTCTTTTGAATTGTAGCTGGAGAATTTCTACTACTTCACTAAGGCCTGGTCTACACTACAAAGTTACGTTGATGGAAGCTGCATTCCATAGACCCACTCATAGGCCTTCTGAAATTCAATTCTCTGGCTAGAAGCAAGTGTGCTTGGGTTTAGGAGGTCAGATCACGGGGTCTGTATTCTGCAGTTTGTTTTATGGAGCAGGTCACACCTGATAATCATGGTGGCTCCCTAAGGCCTTAAAACAGGGGTATCAAAGTCATTTAGCCTTGGGTACCATTTCTGTCAGCAACTCAGTTTGACCGGCCACAAAATGACATAAGTAAATCTCACAGCAACTACTTGTATACATGATCTGTATGGTATGTAAAAAACAGTTTGGTATGAAAAAACAGTTATACTAATGAAGTTGGGTAAATCTTTATGTATCTTTCCTTTGATATGATCAAATATAACTCATTCTTAACAGATTTATGTGGGGAAAATCCTGGGCTGGTACAATCAGTGTGGGCCACAGCAGAGTGGCTCGCGGGCCGCAAATAGCCCATGGGCCGCATGTTTGACACCTCTGCCTTAAAATCTGTGCATCAACCAGAAACTCTGTGGTGTGATTTTCAAAGCTAGCCATGTGCAAATAGTTATGAGCACTTAAAGACGCAAGGCGGGTGAGGTAATATCTTTTACTGGATCAACTTCTGTTGGTGAGAGAAGCATGCCTTCCAGCCACACAGAGCTTTTCTTTAGATCAGGGAAACGTGAAATAGATTGTTTAGCATAAATAGTGAGCACATATTGTAAGGGCCCAATCAAGATAGAGTGACTCCTTAATGCCTCTGTAGTCCTAGAACAAAAAGGGGGATAGTAGGTGACAGATGGTTGTAAACGATAAAGTATAAATCCAGTGTGTGGCTCTAAGAGCTGTTGTGGCTACAAGGCTTGTCTGTCTCTCCCAGCAGCAATTGTTATAATAAAACCTCACCACCTTGTTGCTCTAATAGCCTTGGACCCCCCAAGTGCATGTGCACTGAAGGCAGATGGGAAATGCTGAACCTCATGTGCATCTGCTGCAATTCTAGCCAGAGGAATGGTGTGACTACGTGCAAGCTGCCCCCTCACTGTTTGGCGTGGTCTACGCTGGAAAGGTTGGTCAACAAAACAGAGGTGCTGTACACAGTGCAATCCACCAATACAACCGATCCTGATGATGCAAATGCCCTGGTTCTTTCAGCAAAATAAAACCACCTTGATGAGAGATGTACTGTTGATGTTGGCTTAGTTAGGGTGACACGCTGTCAAGTAGAGACTGTGTCCCCTTACAGCAGCTGTGAGGCTGTCAAGAAAGCCCCCTAGAGAGCTGTGCAGTTGGACTCAGTCTCTTGGCTGGGAGCTGGGTGAGGCTGCAGGAGGTCATGAGCATGTGGGGAAGCTGGAGTCTCAGTGAGGGAGCTGAAAACTGGGTCACTCAGATCACATCCGCATACCACGCCTCTTACGTGGGGGGAAGTGGTTCTGGTGTAGTGGACCGAAGGCAAGATGGACATCAGCCACTTACAGCAGTGGCAGTAAATGGACATATGTGAGGCTGGCATTTTTCACATATGGACAAGGCCTGAGCTGGGCCCATAGAGCAGTGTTTCCCAACCAGTGTGCCACATCATTTTTTGAAAAACTACTCAAAGAATTCTGGATTGGCTCCTTAATATTCATGAGTTTATTTGGAAACTATCTGTATGCCTCAAAACAATTAAAAATATCAAGGTGCGCCACCACGGCAGAGGAAAGGTTGGGAACCACTGCCATTGGGGGGGGCGAGTTTCTGGCTTTCAGCCCAGCTGGGCGCTCACTGGAAGGAGGGGGCTGGGAGCTGCTTTCCCAGCTCTAGTCCTGTGGGCGCCGGCAACGCGGCGCTCGGCCCTCCGGCGCTCTAGGGGGCGCAGCTCCCCCGGTTAGCGCTGAAAGAGCTCCGCTCTCTGCGGCGTGGGTCGCTCGTTGTCGAGCGGCCGAGGCCAGGCGCGCGGAGTCGCCGTTCCCCTCAGGCGGGCAGGCCGGGGCAGCGCGCGCGGGGCGAGGTCACGGCGGCGGCGGGTGGCGTAGGAGCCGCCGGCGGTCATGGAGCCAGGCTCCGGGCTGCAGCGCAGGGGCGGCGGCGGCGGCGCGGGGCGGGAGTTGGCGGCGGGGGGGTCCCCGGCGCTGCCGTCCCGCCGCAGGAAGCAGCCGCCGCGCCCGGCCGACTTCAAGCTGCAGGTCATCATCATCGGCTCGCGTGGCGTGGGCAAGACCAGCCTAATGGAGCGCTTCACCGACGACACCTTCTGCGAGGCCTGCAAGTCCACCGTGGGTAAGAGCCCGGGCGGGCGGGGCCGGGCCCCCCATCCGCCTCCCGCGAGAGCGGCCTGGCCGAGCCCCGGCGGGCTGGGCGCTGTGGTTCGTGCTCGAGGGAGGCGCGAGTGCCGCGCGTCCGAACCTCCCCTGCCCCGTCTCTCCCGCTGCCCCCTGCGGCCAGCCTCTGCCGGCGGGGCCGGACGCCTGTCCTCTGCAGCAGCGGCCCCTCGTGCCGCATCGCTGCTGCTCCCGTCCTGCTCAGCCACGCGCGCACACAGGCAGGCTCCTGACCTGCTCCAGCTCGAGGGGACACGCTGTCCAAAAGCCTTCCGCCGCAGGTCTCTCTCCCCCCTGTACGCTTCCAAGGCAGGCACTTCATCCTCCGTCCTCCACACCCTCTGACAGCACAACACCAGCTCTGCAGCGAGGGACGCCTTTAGAAAACGCCCGTAGAGACTCTTCCCAGGGAGGGTAAGGCTGGCACATACATTGCGCTCAACTCCTGGCTGGCCAGATGTATTCCCAAAAGACACCCTCAACTCCTTCCTGGTGCTCTTGGAGGAGGAGGTGGGTGGCAGGGCCTCAGAGGTTGCATGTAAGAAGCACAGGTATTTTAAATGATAAAAGTTTAAAAAAAAGAGCAAGAGAGAGAGAGAAAGGTGCCTGAACACCCCACACATTGAGTGTGGATTCCGATATTTGTTCACAACCAAAGGTTAAAGCATGGTCTGTGAAAAATGTGATGGGTATTCAGCATATGGTTCTGGATCTGTGGAAGCTGAAGCTTGAGATTTGTAAAATCCTTTATGTTGTGTGCGTAGGTCACTGTGATTTGTACAGCGAGGAGTGGAACAGGCAACTTGTGTTATAGGAAACCCTTCTCTGTTAAGGGTTTAGTCATCTTTACACACCCCTTCAGTAGATTAGTGCCTGGTATTTTTGGTTACAGGAGGACGAAGGATTAAAGGGAGGAAGAAAAAAAACCCATTCTAGAGCAACCTGAAAACAAATGTTTTAGTCTGGCTTGTCATTAAAGACCTATTTTTGGAGCTGAACGTTCAATATTGTGACAAGGTGGCTATTTTTTGTAAAATGTGTGCTTAATTGCAGCTTGGAGCCTGCAGAGTTCTAAACATCTGATGGAAAGCTTTTTAGAAATAGGTGTTTTCCTCTGACAGATTAATTCTAAAATTGTTGCTGTTGCAGTTTTAGTGTTTATTTTGACAGTTTTAATGTTTATTTTGACAGTTCTTCTATTCCTTGCTGATTGCTTTGAAAAGCTAAATTGGGTAGTGCTTATGGTTTTTCTCAACAGCTGTAAATGTGTATCTATCTAAAATACATTGTTCTGAAGTTAGGAACATAGTTTTAGCTTTTTGTTATAACATCTTATATCTTTGGTTGGCCTGTGTTAAACACTCTTTCAGGGTTGGATTATCAATAAAACTTTGTCAGTCTTCCACAATGGTTAGGGTGTGTAAATCCTGGGAAAAGTAGTGGGGGCACATGTGCTTTGGAAGTTGGTCAGTTTTTATCTGAGTAGTGAGCAAACCTGATTTGCTAGATAAATCAGTGATTCAAGCACACAAGCTTCCTAATTTTAGCAAAACAGGAAATTACATGGTAATGGTATGGTGACAAAAGATTACAAAATATTTGATCTAAAAAGTATAGCAACATGATTCTATAGGAATGGGTTAAGAGGGTACTTGGTCCTGCCATGAGTGCAAGGGACTGGACTCAATGACCTCTCATGGTCCCTTCCAGTTTCTATGATTAAAATTAGCATAGGAAATTTACTTTCACCAAAATACATGTGGAAATACTTGAAAATAAAAGCATTATTTTGTGCCTTCATGATGACATTTTAAAGTTGGGAGTTGTTGAGAACTCGTCAAAGTCATTTAGTTAGTAGAACTTAAAGAGCTTTTCATAACCCCAGATGAAGACTTGCTCCCTATATCTTCATACAATATAACACTGAGTCTTCCATTGGAAAGAGAATACAAAGATAGAGTATACAGATGGCGTAAATCCATAGTAACCTTATTCATTCCACCAAAGTTAAACAGAAGTCAGAATTTGATCCTCAGTTGTAATCATCAAGCTCCTCTCTATTTATGATGCTTTCCTCTTACTAGCTATTTGGGAAGAATGATTTTCAGTAATTACAAACAAGGAATGTGGTTGAAGCAGAAGTGACTGATGCAGCAGGACATGCATCTCTGGTTTTTTCATGTGTTAGGGATGGGGGAAAGTTCTGTTAGATTGAATGTGCTTTGAGTTCAAGTTTGGGAGGAAAAAGAAAGTTAGCTAGAAGTAACAGATATATGTGAGGAAAGGGATATAATATCAGTATAAATCTCTATATTTAAAATAGCTTGAACCCTAGAATAAAAAATCCCTCCTTTTTAACTTGATATTGAAGGTCTCAGTCCAACTATACACTACTTTTTATATTTAGCTTACCAGTGTAAGCCCAACAGACCGAAGCTGAAAATGTTCTTTTTAACTCCTTAATAGTCTTTTGAGTGAGAATTTGTTTGCTGTTCAGGGCACCCGGCTGTTGCAAAGGATTTCAAATGTGATGGATAAAATGGTAAGGCATTCTTAGTCTGTAGGAGCCACCTGTTGCTCCCTGCCCGTACCGAGTTGTGATACCGGTCGACACAGGGCTCATGCATTGGAAAGGGAGGAAGTGATTTATATGAAAGAAAAGGCATTTTGTTAGTTGTTTACAAATTCTACAATGCAAAATTAGTTGACTAAATCAGGGCTTGACAAAGTTGGCTCCCAGCTAGGCGCCAGCAGTTTTATTTTTGGTTTTTAGAGGGGCACTTCTTTGCTGCACTTCTGCAGCAGAACTAGACACCAGGCCACAAACCTCGGTTGCCATGGCAACCGCACACCTGGGTTTTGTCAAGCCCTGGTCTAAATTATAAATTCTGTTGTATACATTATACAACAAATCTCACCTCAAATGCACTAAGCACATTACTTCTGTGAAGACTTTCAAAAATGACTTGTCAGATTTAAACAGTGTATCTGCATAGCAGCACATGGTGGTATACAATACTTCTACAGTGCTTCGCTGTTTTAAATAGTAAATGCCTTAGTTAGAATGTTGTTTCCTTAATTTTATATTTACACAGGAGGAATATACTAGATCAAGTATTTATTAATTTTGAATACTGTTGTCAAATGAGTAACAAATGTTACTGTGTAGAATTTTATATGCTAGGTGGAAGGTGGTAGCTCTTGTTGATCTGTAGCAGTGGTATTCAATCCATAGCCTAATCAGTCCACAGCTGCGACCCATGAGACATCTTCAGGGCTGTCCAGGTACTATATACATTGTGTGGTGCCCCATATAACACACACAGAGCTGCATTTGCAGCCTACATTGGTTGAGAACCACTGGGCTGTAGTTTTACTGTTAGACCACAGCTTGTATTTGTTCTTTCAGGTATTTTAACAAAGTTGATATTGCTTAGAAAAGTCATTTTCTTTATATATGCACAAACTGATGGCATATCCTTGCTATCCTTTTAGTGATAACATGACCACTTTCCATGCAAACCAGAGATTACTGTAACTGAAAGAAACTAGAGAATAGAAGTATTAATCTTTCATTGTATTAGTTTGATAGCATTGTATAATTCGGGTTTCATTATTTCCCTACGTAGTCAGTTACTTGTTTGGGATTCCCTCACAAAGCAACAAGAGGGTTGTTTGTTTTTTTTTAAATAGCAAAATGTGATTGGAAAACTGCAAATTGTCAGAGTTTTGGGTAAGTGTTTTTTTTTTTTTTTTTTTTTTTTTTAAGATCTACATCTACATTTAACTCTTGTGTAGGTGGCATTTTAAAAATTGACTGGTTTTTAAATTAACATTGTTCCTTTTATTTATTAGTATCCCTGAGCAAAAATCTTCTGACACTGGGTAATTATGATAAAATATATTGATACTGTGTTTTTAAATATTAGCATATATGAGATTTCTCTTATTTTTTTACCAGCAATTTGAGGCAGCTAGTGTTGAAAGATTCATATTTAAATCCCAGTCCCACAGTTAGGAGTTTTATGGAGGTGACATGTTTTCAGAGATATTATTGTCTGGTGGTGTTAACTTCCAGACCTAGCTCATGGGTTGGGGTGTTGTTTGTGTTTTGGAGGGATGGAGTGTTCTAGTTCATCTGCTCTCAGATGGAAATTGGTGAGTTAATTGAGGATAATCTTGTGTGAAACCTGTTGCTATCTGAAAGGCAGACATACGAAGGGTTCTCCAATAACTGATGTGATTATAGCCGTGACCGAAGAAGGAAGACAGAGCAGTTCTGTGAGTTCAAAGACAAGTGTTGCCCCAGATCAAGACTGCTTTTTTTAATGAAAAATGAGCCCAGTTTACATATTAAATTTACTCAGCTCAACTTAATTCTATAGATGCTTTATATTTCTATAATGTTTGATTTTACTACATTAACCTATTAATCTGGGTCTGTAATAACCAAGTGATGTTCCTGGTAGTATGTATAGGTAATGGTTAAAGAAGGCACTTGTGTTTACATGCAGTTTAGTGCCAGAAGAAAGTGTTTTCAATTTTTCTTCTGGTAAAATCCAGAAGTCAAATAGGATAATTGTTCACAAAAGAGAGTTGGTGGCATGCTTACTGCAGAAAGTTTAACCAATAGTAGCAGTTTTAACACTTTGTGAAGCAAGTAGTCTACAAACAGATGGTTATATGTTGTGAGTCCTCTAAATAGGTACACAAATGATTTGTTCTCTTTAAAAACTTTTCTTGTGTTGATTATAAGGGCACTATGGGACAGTCTGAATAACTAGCCTGTCATAGGTACATATACGAGCATATGTAAGTAAAGCAGCAAATCAAGTTTAGAGCTCATTCTGATAACAGTAAATATAGGATCTAGGTTAGCAAGTAGTGTGGAATGCAGCTGTCAAATTCAGTCCAGGCTGTGAACAGCTGAGATACTGTCAGAAGCAACAAAACAAGTAGATGATACTCAATTATGGATTTGCATTTTTATCTCTGGAAGCTGAGGATTATATATAGTGGAATTTCATTACCCATGACTGAAGTGTAATCGCTATGGTGAAACCTGATTGCTGCTTAACATCATATGGCAACAATTCACAATTTAGGACAAGAAGTGAATAAGAATATCTTAATCAGTTAAAAGGAAAAATGTAGGTACCCAAATCCGAATTTGGCTAGAGTATGGGGGCAAGTCCCCTGCCCCTACTCCTACACAAAGTATCTTGAGATCATTCATGACAAGTATTGCTCAGTTAAAAAAAAACATTTTTAAAAAATGTTAGATTTTTTGATTCAAAGTATTGTTTGTGGCATGAATAGTTTCCACTTTATTAAAAGCTGGACAATGCAGTTGGCTTGTGTGTCTTTAAAGACTTTTTGTTTGGTCTACATATTGGGAACCCAGTAATTTATCATAGATGTAAATTCTTCCATCATAAGTCTTTAGAAATGCAAATATTTTCAAGTTAACACAGCAAAACTAGTAAATATAGGAAGTCTGGTGATCATATTTTCATATTCCCATTGCCAAAAATGTTGGTACATTTCTTTGCCTGAAGTAATGTAAATCTACTTCTATCTTCTGTTCTGCCATTGCAAGTTAAAATGTATTTAAAAGCTTACTTTATTAAAAAGTTGTTTAGTGATAAAAATATTTTGGAAATCAATTACAACTTTTTGTGTAGTATATATTATCCTAATGGGTATATTTACAAGAATGTTGGCCTAAATTTTCTGAAGTGGCCAACAATCTTTGGAGATCTCAATTTTTGGGTGTTCCACTCCTTGTATTGTATAGAGACCAGGACTGGAGCTTTGTTGTTGTAGGCACTGTACAACTTTTAAGGGCAATCTTTCACTGCAATTTGGATTAAAGCCTAGTAGTGGTATTTATTATTTTCATTGCAGTAGCGCCTATAGATCCCTGTCATAGACCAGGACCTCATAATGCTAGGCAGTACAGAAAGCCCCTGCCCCAAGAAGCTTACAATCGACATAAATGAATGTACAAAAGAAACTCTGAAACTAACTACACAATACTGCCAAATGCCCAAGCTAAACAAACCACAATAAAAGGTTTATTTTAATTTCTTTTAGTTTTCGTAACTTTTTTAACTATGGTAGATACAAAACTTTTAAAGAAACGTGCATTTTAAAGTTGGCCATGTCTCTTAAATGTTAATCTGATGATTATTGTGTACTCTTTCTCAGTTGCACTTTTAGCTTTCAGATGGTTAGTTTAAAGGCTTTAAACTTAATCTGTTCAAAATTTTTTGAATTGGTCTGCTCTGTCTGTTATTTGTTACTGCTTTCTTCTCCTTTTTAAGGTTGCTTGCATGCTGAAATATTAAACATTTAACCAGAACTCCTCTTAGTCTTTAAAAAAAACAACAACAAAAAAAACCCAAAATGAACTAAACAAATTGTTGTATTGTAAGTAGGAAAGTATCCCATTATATTTTTCCCAACAGTATTTTTCAGTTTGTGCCTTGCTTCGTGTAACCCTCTTAACCCCAAACCAGAATAATACATTTTAATCTGCTCTGGGCCCTGCTTTTGCTTTAATCGATCAGTGTTGTGTGCAACAGTATCAGATGATTTTCCAGTAACCAGATACATCATACTCAATAATGATTTGCCTCATTGTGACTCACTGATGCACTCAATGCTTTTCAGAAAATTTCAAACACATGCTGTTACTCTTTAATTTTTAAAAGGATGTCAGTTTTAGTTCCACACACACAACATGCCCTATAAAAGTTGTGTGTTGCGATATCCTGGGAGTTTGAATGTGCATGGAATGCAGATTTGGAGACTCATGGGAGGCTTTAAGAGGGCAAAAGTGGTATTAGCGTCTATATAAAAAGCACATCCAAAATGCACAGCTTTGAACTCCAGCACACACACAAGGAAACGACATGGAATTCTTCCTTTTCAGTTTCCTCCGACTCTCACAGAGTGAGGACCATGATTTTATATTGAACATATGTATTTTTTCGGATATGTTGAATACGTGGTATGGGATGAGAGGTGTGTTTTGTTTTGTTGTTTAAAAGAGGGAGGGGAATTATAAAAGCCTGTTGGCTCTTTCCAAAACGTCACAAGCTGGCATACAGTTCATGTCTCATTTCAAAATAAACATAAGCGGGTGCACCTGCCATCTTCTATCATAGCTTGTGTACATTTGTCCACTAGTTTGATGACTAGCATGTTAGGCTTTTAAAATACAGATTTGGTAGAGTTAGGCTTTTGAATCTATATTTGGGCACCTAAATAAGTATAGAAGGCCTCATTTTCAATACTGCTGACACCAGACAGTTCCCTTGATGGAATTTATATTAATAAAGTTAGTGGCAAAGAGAGCTTCATGGATTCCTTTTTTTAAAAGGTTTCTTGTTTAGATTTAATGCACTTTTCAATATTAACAGTTATCAAGCCTTCTGTTTTATTAGATTATGATCTGTGCAGTTCAATTTTTGCATTGTTTGCATAATTAAGCACCCAAATACGCAAGTAGCAAACTATATATATCAGTTTTTGTTTGTCTTTTAAAAACAATTTCATAGGCATGTCATGCTTTGATTTGCATGAAGTGAGACTGTTACCGCCATTTCCTCAGGTTTGGCTGCATTTGTCTCCTGTTTCTACTGTACTGTAGACATAGCCAAACAAAAAGCTGAGAGTCTGTTCTTATACACCCTTGCTACTGGGTGCAGTGGGACACTCACAGTTGTTAAGTATTATACCTGGTAGTAAGTATTTGCAGGATTGCTATAAAAGTTGATGGTGGCAATGTTATAAGAATTTAAAACCACTTCTCCCTGTAACTTTCTCTGATAAAAATTCTGGCAATTCTCTATTCTGAGCCTCATGAAGGAGGAGAAAATAGGCAAGGAGAAAACTGGAGGAAGGCAGGGAGTTCACCAGGGCAGATTGTGACAACTTTACTGCATAATAGGAGTTTTTTAGCAGCTGGCCAAAATGGCAAATTCTGTAACTGTAGATTCATGGAGTTCTTAAGGGCTGTGCTTACATTCAGCATATATGAATGGAAAAATCAGTATGTTGCCTTTAATTGTCATGATTGATTCTAAGAATAATAATTAATATATATTTACAAGTGCAAAACAGTATGCGTTTCCTTCTCTAAAAGTATTAATATTTTTCTCTGTTTTTAATAGTAGTAATTATTTTGCAGTAAAAATTGTAAATATGGACCACCACCCCCTTAAATGAAACAGTACATTTCTTCTTATTCAGAGTAACATTTCTTTCCAAGTAACTACATATCTTTAGTGAAGGTATCTCTGTTTCTTTGCATTGTGAGAATTTTGTGGGTGGTTGGCAGGTATACAAAAGTTCATCCACAGCCAATTTTTCAGTTATTATTTATCTGATTTAATATGCCAGTGGTATCCTGTTAATTCTAGATAAAATTTGGAACATAGTTTGAGTTAATTACTTAATTTAAACTAATTGTATTACTTGGTTCACAAAATTTAAGAAGGTAACATTCTTTTGTATTTATAGCTGATAACTAGTACATCTTGCAGAATTCTGCATATTCTGGTCTATTTTGTTGATCTCAGTCTATGTTGAAACTCTTCCAAGACTCCTTCCTCTCCTTCAGTAATATTTTGACGTTTAGGCTATAATTTCAAAAAAAGTTCGGTACACAGTGCATCCTTTTCATGTGAGTTGGGGTTTTTTTTGAGGTTTAAAGAGCTTGTGTGATGGGGACATCAGAAGGAGCCTGTAGAAATCAGAAGTTAATATTTTATTTAAATTTTAATCACTGAAATATGAAATCAATTAGTAAAGATGTTTTTGACTGATCTTTGAGGAGACTTAAGAATGATTATGTTGTATGATATCCTTGTTCCCTTTTTGCCAAAATAAGGTACACATACACTGACAAAAGGTATTTTTAAACAAAATTCTTGTAACAGTATTATTAATGTGGAAATCAAACAAGGAAAAAAACAGATATTAATGCTGTGTTTGATAGAATATCATTTCTAATGTCTGGCTTAAACATGCTCTGTAGCTCGTTGAGATTTTCATGGTACCGTATTTTCAGCAAACTTTCTATAAATAACACCATTTTATTGTAAAAACACTTGTAATAAGTATCAGAGTAACTTTTAAATTTGAGAAACAGATGAAGTCGCAAAATTAAAACTGGAATCAGGTGATTCAGAAACCTCCATTGGCTTTCAACATATTCATTTTCATGTAGATGATATAAATTCTACATGGTACAGAAGATGCAGTTTTGCATGATTATGGACTTGCATGTCCCTTTAGGATATATCTACACATCATTTTAGAGTCCGCAGGAGTGAGCTTGCTAGCTAGCTCGAGTCAAATGAATAGACTTGGATGAGGAGGACTCCGACTGTCTTTCTAAAAACAGCTGCAGAATCAATGCTTTGAAGCTGCAATTCAGGCTGGAGTGTAGGATCTGAAGCCTAGGGAGAGGGGCCCAACTAACTTTTAAATGTTAAATCACTGGAATAGGCTCTAGAAAAGGCACTCTTCCAATATGCACTTCTGCCGCATGTCACTTACAAAATTCCTGCTTAGAAAATATGATTTGCTTCAGCAAACAAGCAGAGCTGTGTTCTTTCTGCTGCCTTTGTGTTTCAGATGCTCCTACAAGTGTAGATTTAGCATTTAGCCACTCACTCTGAGCTTCCTGTTCTCTTTTTCTACTCAAGCAAATAAATAGATTCTTGTAGTGTTAGGCAAAAAAAGTTGACGTGCTGTTCCATTTCTCAGGATTGGGAAACATTGAATGTTGAAATTAAGAACTTGATTTAAAGAAAATTCACTAAATGGTAAGTCATGAATACAATGTTGCATACTAGACATCGTGGTTGAATTGGAAATTGTGTACTAGATAAATTAAATCCAAGTTTTCTTGTTTTTTGAGTCAGATCTTTGTATGTTTCTGTAATATTTTTAAATTATTATTTCTGTAGCACATTGTCTTTTACAGACAAATTGATCTTTAGGATGCTTACATTTTGCAGGTTAAAGGTTATATTATCGAGAGAAATTGTATTTAAAAACAACTTTTAGTTGTGTTACTAACACTTGAATATTGTTAGTTGTCCTTTTGTATTTCACATTGGACAGTATAGTGAGACTTATCAGTTTCACTTTCTTTTACTTAGCTCTAGGACAATGTTGTTGTTAAGCTTCCAAGAATGCAGAAATAATAATTTTTAGTCACCTTCCATTAACATATTCTGAATTTTATATAACCATTTTTTAAAAAAAACCTTCTAAACTAGAGGCTCTAAAGCATTTGACAACATTGGCTGAACTTTCACGTGGCATATTATAATTCATCTTTTTCATACTGCTTGTATTGCAATAGTGTGCTGAAACCCCAAAGATTTGGGGTCCATTTTGCTAATTGTAGTGTAAACATGAGAAGTCTCATTCGTTGCCCTGAAGAACCTTATAGTATAACTTAAAATGCCGTGTTTATGTCAAATACATGGAAGGGGCTGGAGGAAGTATAAGGATAATAATAAGAATACTGTAATCTAGCTATGTGTATAGTTTGATACAAAAAGTTTTGAAAATATGCATGTATTTTTTTTGCTTTTTTGAGCTTATAGATATATAATCTATCCCCCTGGTTCCCTGCCTAGCCTGTTTAAAATAGACTAAAATAGGGTTGAGGGGTTCCTTCTTGTTTCTTGATTGAAATTTAACCTTGTATGTTAAAATTTGGTCACCTAATTATATTTGGCCTCCCTGGTCAGCCACAGTCTAAGTTAATTAAGGCAAACTACTTAACAAATCTCCTCACTTTAGAATATATTTCAAATCTGCCATGTAATAGGTTTTAAGAATAATGGTGTAAAATCTATGTTAACGTATTTTAGTGTGTGAGAAAGTCAAATGTAAAACCAAAGGACCAAATTCAGCTTTTTTAATACAAGTTTTATAGTCTACTCCTCTCCCAAGCATTATGAACTGGACACTTGGCCATTAGCCAATGCAGTCTTTAGAAAAACAGTTTTCCAAATTATTTGATCTCTGTTTCTGTTCTTTTATCCTACCAGTTTACACTGGTGTGTGAAGTAAAGGAGGGAGAGGGGGCGAAAGGGGAGGAGAGTGTTTCCGACACAGTATACTTCATATTGCTATGTAAGTTTATTTGTTTTAGTTTTAGCCATCCTCTCCTGTCTTCTCTTTCTCTGAAATTTAGCAATATTTTGGGGGGTTTCAAGAATAAGATTTAAAGGAAAATATCTTCATGCAAAGTTACTTTGAGATCTAGACTGAAACTGAGAAACAGAAAATGTATAAGCTATCCCGGACTACTTAAGTATATTGGCGCTTCAAGTAGTTGAGGAGGTGTCCTTCTGTGATAGGGTTTTGTGGATTTATGAGACGTTTTTATGTTGTCAATTGCCTGTGATTTTTTTCTATCGACTTAAATTTTATTTTGAAATATTACTTTGTCTATGAATGTCTTGCATGGATTTATTGTTAACTTATATTTAGTGTACATTCTATAAATTGGCAAATGTTTTGGATAACACTGTTCCACACAACTATATAATCAGTGTAAAATTGAAGTACAGTTCTTGGTAGTTGTAAAGCAATTGACTTGTGAGAGATTACCCATAGAAATTGCTAATTAGCCTCTTCACAATATAACATCAAAAAACAATGAAACAGGAACATTTTCATTTATCAGAAGTAATATTTTTTCAATCCCAAATATATTCCTGCACAAAGAATATATAGGAAGCCACATTTCAGACGTTAGTATTTCTACAGAGATACATCTGTCAATTTATAACAGAAACACTGATATAAAAGCTGATGATAGTATTTTAAGCGAGGTACAACTCCAAGATAAAACTGCAGAGCACTTTCATCTTCAGCATGCGTTACAAGCACTAAACATCAACAGTTGAAAATGGTTATATATTAATCCAATTCTACAAACTGCAAAATTGAGTTAGAGAGAGTGATTTCTTCATGACATGGGAGGAGTCTGACAGATTGATAATTAGAACTCTGCTGTTCCTTATAATCACTATAAAACACTAATGGAAGAGGAGGTAATCGTGTCCTATTTTTTCCTATTGTGTCATTAGACCGGCTAATGACAGTATTGTATATTGAAAAACATTTTCAACAGTAGTTGGGCTGAATAGCTTATTGTGTGAAGTAGCTCTATTTCCTCCCCTCCCCCTGCTGGTCCATGGTGGTGTAAATTCCTGTTTGTTCAGAGTGTTGTCAGTGTATTTAGTATAACACACATGCCCAGATTAAAAAAAAAAAAAAAAAAATTAAATTACACCCTCATTGCTTTTGCTTCTTATTCCTCCTTTTCTTTTTGTTTACTGTATTTTATTTATAGGTGTTGATTTTAAAATCAAAACAGTAGAACTAAGAGGAAAGAAAATTAGATTACAAATCTGGTAAGTAAAACAAAAATGCAACCAGCAAAATGTTCTAATTTTTGTGTTTCTAGCATGGTTCAATATGCTTGTTTAATATGATTAATTGTTTTAAGCTGGTTTAGCTCTTATCCTTCTGCTCCTTCCCTCCCTTCACCTCATAGGATTTATAAAAATGGCTAATAGAGCAAAGGGGCGTGGAGGATGAGAGAATAAATGTAATATCACTGTACTGACACAAATATGAATGTGTATAGAGGTGTCAAAGCCTTTCTTTAGGCAAACTAAGTCAGCTAGCTAAGAAAATAGCATAGGAGTAAAAAGTAAGTTCCACAAACAGATCCCCAAAACCAAAAGTTCTAAAGCTGACCACCCACATTTTTTGTAGTAAATATGGGGTAGCTACTAGAAGGGAAGGAGGGAAAAATACCTCTAGTTTCAGTTTTGTTGGCTCAGATAAAAATCTCCTTAGTGATAACTGCCATTCTAGAGTGAATTAATCTATGTAGCATTTTCTGAATGCCTTCTCGGAAATTTCATATAATAGGTGCTGTTTCTTTGATATTACATGTAACAGTGTAATTAATACAAGTAAACTCTCTCACAAACAGAAAAGTCTATGTCAACAGTTACGTTATTAATGTCCTACTGTGTGAACTCAGTTTAGCCTGCACATTTTTTCTGTTCCAGAGAAGGTAATATACTACTTGGTAATGATTGTACAAGTGATATTATTTATCAATAATTATTAATACAGTGCATACTGCTAGAAATTATTAGTCCTGAGAGGTCCATTGTGATGTGCAATAGCATGACATGGATCACAGTTAGGAGAGAGTAAACCAGCTGTGTTAAAGTAGATTCTAATGCTATAAATTATCTAATAGCTTTGGTGTATTAACAGTGCTTGATGTGTAATTGGCATTAAAGATCAATTGCTATAGATGCTAACAACCCATAGAAAAAGCAAATCAAAGTGCATTGGTTGTTCAAATGACACCATTGGGTTATTCTGGTAATACTTCATTTTTTATTACAAAGATAATGTGAGTTTAGCTTACTAACGCCTCTTGGCAGGTCACCATCAACTCTTGTTTGTTGCACCATGTGTTTGTCTTGCTTCCCTCTGAGTTAACTGCCGCTGCATCTTTGGTATCATCAGTCATCTAACACTTGAATGTTACTGGCATGTCTTCATCCCTCATCTACATCTCTGTTTGGAAACCTGTGACTGCAGAGCTGGTGGTTGATCCAGCATTTTTAGCCAGGGCCCACTGAAGCTGACAGAGGTAATGCAAATTTTTTATGTTGAGATGTTATTGTAGTGCTGAATATGAACTATATATAGCTTATTAGACATGTTCCTAATGTTGAATAAATGTTTTATAGCGTCAAGTCAAGCTCCCGTGTGAGCTTGCATATGATAAAGTCTCTAATTATGTGATCACATACAATTTTTTCTTTCATATGGGACGTTGGCCTTATTTAGTGAATTGGTAGGGTTTTTTTTTTATTCTCCTTGTATAGTGTGTGGCCATAGGCCTTAGTTAATGCACAGCATCCAAATCCTGTACTGATGGAAAAATTAATTTCCTCCTGGGTATTGCTGTGGTTCTGTCTCTGTAGTATGTAAGTGCCTCACAGATATCAGGAAATTTGTCTTCAGAATACTGGCAACCTTAATTCTGCCAGTTCTGAATTTTTAAATGTTTTTATGATGTTACCTTAATGTTCTTTTATCATAGGTTTTTTTTTAATATAAATTTCTTACTTTTTAAAAAAAAAAAAAAACCGCAAAAAACCCAAACTGAAAAAAACAAAAGTTTTATCATGTGGAATCATATTGACCTCCATATTGGGTTATCAACAGATTCAGACCTTCAGACCTCTGCCACTTGACCTTATGGAGTAACTGGTAGCAGTAATAGATTGAGTCTGTGGATCGGGCATTAGAGGCAGATGACATATACTCTCTACCAGTGGGTTTCCCAGCTATTTGTTGAAAGCGCAGGAATGTGGAGACTAAGGACATCTCTTATTTCTCCCTTCCCTCATTCCTCACTCCACTGCATCCCACTCAGACTGTATTCTCCTCCTCTTCCTGCCTGAATGGGCAGGAGCAGAGGGTATTCAGAGTGCAGGAGAGCGTGCCTCCCTTATCTCAGTTGTGGTGCCTGAAGCCATAGTAGCTCTTGCTGCTGCCAGGAGGAGCAGTTGGCAGGGAAATTACTTCTCTGTGTATGCAATCCTGAACTGGGACATGCTCAGTTTATCTATGGATGGGCAAATGGAATCTTCTGGGAATTTAGCTGGCATATGCTACTAGTCTCCACTGAACACATGCAAAAACTGAATTTTCAGAGGCTGAGATTCTGTGGACTGAAGGGGGTTGTGGTAGTCATGAACTAGTCAGAATCAGGATCTCGTGTATAAACGCAAGATCACCACCTTAAAGAGTTCACAATCTAAACTGCTGTTAAGAAACTTTTCTTGATATATATTCTAAATTTCTGTGTACATGGTTTTATCATTACATCTATCTGTATATCCACATGTGCCAGACTGTACAGTTTCTTTTCATCCTAACTGAAAATTTAAATGATTATCCTGTCTTTTCACACAGCTCAGGTATATGTATTCAGTGAAGATGAGTCATTATCATACACTTTGTAACCAGCCATTTCATATTCCTTATCCTCTCTGCAAGTGTTGGTTTCAGTAGGTGAATGTGTGGAATAGACCATAGGAAAAGTATTGGTAGTTTGAAGAGAAAAATGAGAAATACCTGACGAAGTGGGATTTTCTCCCACGAAAGCTCATGCGATAAATAATTCTGTTAGTCTTTAAAAGTGCCACAGGACTCTGTTGTTTTTCTACTATAGACTAACACGGCTACCCCTTTGGAATCTTCCCATCAAGTAGTTGGGGTTTTTTAGGTGCTCCCGCCCCCCATCCCTAATCAGGACAAAACCCTCAAACATTAATTTTTTTTGCGGGAAGGGATTTTCAGAAAAACTCCTTTCAGAAGAATTGAAATGTAATTTTTCAGCTTTTTGTCCATGGGGAGGGCAAGGCACAGGCTTCCTGGGCTGCGTAGGAACCAGCCAGGCACGTTGCCAGGCAGCCCAAGAAGAAGGTAACCTTTGGAGCTGCCCTGCAGTGGAGCAGTGAACCAAGTAAGTGGGCAAGCAAGCTGGCAGGAAACCAACCTATTTTCCAACAGGTCATATTCCATAAGTTTTTGATTGAATTGACATGTTCAGTGTTGATTCTGTTAAATCAGCCTTTTTTGATGAGAAAACTGTTTCATCAAAAAACTTATGGCCAGCCCTGAAGAGAAACAATATGCTGAAAATACTTCAAAATGCTGCTTATAGAATTTAGTATTTATGATGTAACATAATTCAAGTTTTTCAGCACGTTTTCTTTTTTTATATGAATCAATACATCATTTCAAAAAATCTTCTCCAGCTAGAGATGTTTATTTTTCACTTCCAAAAAAGCATGAAGCACACTTTTATTTTGGTTTTATTTGCTTTCCTCTTCTATTGCCATCTGGCACCAGCCCTCAAAAAAAAAAAAAAAGAACAATTTAACTTGGCTTCAGCTCTTTAGACAAGCGCTTGAGTGTGCACGTGCATGTACAGGGAGTGCATGTGTATTAAAACAAAAACCTAAACCATACAGTCCAAATTAAGACTTCCGGGGGTTTCCTAGCAATATCTGATCTACATTTCTGTTGTGTGTGTTATAGTAAAGAATTATAAGGGAAAGAAGAGAATCTTAACAGCATTTAGATATTAAGTTTGTTTTAAATTTTCCCTTACAACATCTCATTTTCATGAGTATTAATGCATAAGCAAAAGATAGTGTGGTTATGGATTCTTTATTTTCAAAATAATAAATAGTTAAATAATTTTACAATACATGTTTGTGGCTGCAAGTTGGAAAAGAGATAACATTTCCCTATTCACACAATTTCTTCATTTGAGATGAGGAGTTTTGGGAGTGGAGAAAAAAGCATTATATAGACAAAACACAATATATATATATATAATTTTTTACCTAGCTGCAAAACAATACACGCTAGGTATAAAAGCAATATTTGCTGTAGATACAAAAGCAATACTTGCATCCAGAATATTTCAACATACTCAACAATTTACGCTTAATTCAAGACTTAATTCTTTGTAATGTAAAAACTGCATCCAGCAGTCAAACTCATTACATTAGACTATAAAAATGTGGCTGTTTGCAGTGTTCCCTCTAAGCTGCGCGGGTGCGCAGCGGCTGTCGCACCCCCCGCGCAGCAGTGAGGGACCCCCGCGCAGCCCGGCAGCCCCCACTGCTCCCTCCAACCCCCGGGGCCGCGGCTTTGCCGCGGCACACCCGGCCTGCGCCCGGCCTCTGGGCTGGCCCTCCCCGCCCCCAGGGTGGGACAGGCAGGCTCAGGCTTGGGTCAGGAGCGCAGGCCTGCCTGCCTGCCTGCCTACCCCACGCGGCCGGGGCAGTGGGGTGGCTGCGGCAGCGGCGGGATCCCGGGCTCCCACCCGCCGACCGCCTTGACTTCCCGGGGCTGGGGCCAGGGCCGGGGCCGGGCTAATCCACGGCCCTGGCCTCCCAGCACAGGGCCAGGATCAGCCTCCGGTGCTGGGGTCTGCTCTCCCCCCCCCCCCCCCACCGGCGGCTTCCCAGGGCCGCGGTAGGGTCCTCCCCCGCCGGCGGCCTTGGCTTGCTTCTTTCTTTCTTTCTTTCTTTCTTTCTTTCTTTCTTTCTTTCCTTTCTTTTTTTTTTTTTTCTTTAATTGAATTTGTCTGAATTTTGAATTGTTTTTCTTTTTCTCTTTTCCTTCCTCTTCCTTCTTTCCACTTCTTTCCTTCTCTTTCTCTCTCTCTCCCTTTCTTCTCTTTTTCTCTCTTCCTTCCTCCCTTCTTTTTTTCCTTCCTTTTTTAAAAAAAACTTTTAAAAAATTAATTTTAAATAAAAACCTTTCTAAAAATTAAATTTCAATTCAAAATTCATTCAAATTCAATTAAACACAATTAATTAATTTTATTTACAATTACTTTAACTTCAATTAATGCCTATAATTTCTGTCGTGTGAGTTTGCACAAAAATTTTATTCAGAAAAAGTTTTGCACACGGCTTGAAAATTTTGCACACAAGCCGCCAAACCTTAGAGGGAACATTGGCTGTTTGGTCTTTTATTTAACTTTAATGCCTGAACTCTAGAATTACTGAATTTGGATTTTTAAGTTGATACTATAATTGAGGACTAGCAAGTCGTTTTATTATGAAATAGCATAATATTAATACAGATCAGTAAACTCATGATTTGGGGACTGATCATGGTAGTGCATTATTGCAACTGTCCATAGGTGGTCTGATAAGTCTTCATGCTAAAATGATAACCATTGTATGTTAATACTTCTTATAATATGGAGTAATGGAGTATAATATGGATGACAACAGCAAAACAAAATCGAATTGCTTCAGCATATCACAGCTGACCTTTTATGATGAGACTCTCAATGGCAGAAATGCTGTTTATTATAAATTAAGCATTATGTTTTTTTATCATGCTTGCAGAATTTGTACACCCTGCACTTTTGGATAATCAGAGTATCCCGGTTATAATTTTACACCTTGCAGAAATTAATCTACCCACGTGGTACTTGGGAACCTTCCGCATTTTGAAATAAGCTCTTCTGAGCTTGAGAGGCAGGGGCAGTAGTCTAAACTTAATGCTTCTTGAGGTTACAAGAATTATATATTTTTTTTAAATCTCAGTTGTCATAAGGGGGGAAGCCCTGTTAATAGAAAACTTAGTACATCCTTTTATTAAGGAAACTGCAGAAATCCAGCACACTTTAAAACCTGGATATCACTTAGATCGCTCCATCACTTGCATGAAAATTTATTTACAGTGCTATTAAAGTAATTGTGTAACAGTGTTTCTCTTCCACTGTACGTGTCAGTATTTCAGAAGCAGCTCCTGATTTAAATGATTTGGCGTAACTTCCCTTTCTTTGTGCTCAAACTATTAAACCTCTTTAGTGCTGTACATACTTAGATAATTCAGTACTTCGTTCTATGCAGGGATGAGAAATATTAAAGAAAAAGGAGGAAAGAATTCCCTTGCAGTGTGCTTTAGAGATGCAGGACCTATGGAATGTTACAAATGAACATTCCACTTAGGAATAGTTTTGCTGTACTTGAAACGAAGTATTTTCCTGCATAATACTGCAAACATAATAGAAGTACAATAGATAGTAGTTTCCTTCTGCTTTGTGATTTTTTTGAATATTGACATCAAATTTTGGTACTTAGACTCTTGCTAATTCATGGTAGAGTTACTGAAAATAGGACCAAAATTCAATAAATAATTAAATGCCACTATTTTTTATTTTGTAAAGCCTGCCTGATTCAGCAAGGTACTTACTTACATGCCTTTAAACATCTGGGAGTGTTCATATGCTTAAAGTTAGACATGTGTAAATACCTTGTTGATTCTGGGTCTTGGCCAGAATTGTGTTTGTGTTCCATCAAAGAGCTAATCAGTAGGATGTCTGTTCCTTGGGATCTTAGGGTTTTAATATTTCCACAATATCATCATCTTCCCATCATTTTAGATCTTTGGAGCTTGTCCTTCTGGATTATATTTATATGGTTGTCCTGGAACACCTTTTATCTAACTTTTTTTGAATGTATAGAATTGAAGGATCGATAGAGTAGAAGATCTCATCACTCAGTGTTAAGTGAACAGATGTCTTTTGAGATAGCTAGAAGACAATATACATTGTCTTGGGTTTAAGGGATTTAAAGAAATCCAGAACGTATGTTTTTAAAACCACTCAAGTCTAGTCGGACAATGGTCTGTCACAAAAATTCTATCTTAATAGATCTGGAAATCTAATCTTTTGCCATCTGTTATTAGTCACCAGCTCTAACTACTTATAGTAACAATAATATTTCTCTATACCATTTCCTGCATTCCCTTCTCTATCATTTCTGGCCTTCAAAGTAATGGAACTAATGGGATTCCCATATACAGTAAATTTAATCTCTGGTCTGGTTTATTGAGATCCGATGACAGATGCAAGTTCTACAAAAGAGTCATTTGGAGCAGTCTCTTCAGAGTCATTGAAACGATGTTTTGACTGGCACTGTAAAGTGTTTCCTGAAAAATAAATTTGACCCTGGTGAAAAGATAGGTGAAGAGAAGATAAACTGTAATGTTGAATAATATCTATATATAATTTCACTTGGAGAATATAGAGCACTTATACTGCTTTAATTAAAACGCCTCATTAGTGAAAAGAAAGCATCCACTTAAATATATAGGTAGTCTCTAATATTACTAGAATCAGCTGGCAATACATGGTTTTGCTTCTTGTGGGGTACCAAAGATTAGTGTGAGTAAATTTAAGTGTGGGTTTATTTTTTACATCAAAAGATAGAGATAGAGACAGCAGAAGGCAATTAAATTCCCCTCATCATTGTATGATAGTGCCATCTTCCAGGTGCAAAATACTGCACTGCTCATGATGTAACAGTTTTATTTTTTCATGATTCTTGGTGTGGCATATTTGAACCTAAGGCTTCAATTTATTGTCCATCAAGCAGTCATCTGCATCATGAAGCCACTTGTACAGGGTTCATACTAACTGGTATCATTTTGGCAGTTAGAGAAAGGCCAAAGATTGACTTGACTGATAATGCTGAATTACCTGTCAACTGTTGGCATGATCCCTGGAGGTTTAGGTTGAGACCTGGGCAGGATAAAAGCAATTTTCTCTATAATTGTATGTCCCATGCAGATTTTGTGGATAAATAAAAAAAAAACTTTCTCCAAGACAGTTTGATCTTAACCTGACACTTTTTCACATGGTGCAAAAAAAATCCATCCATATTGTTAAAAATGTTTTGCTGTCTAAGGCTTCTCATAATGAGGTCATTCAATGCCTGAGTTAGTCAAGGTTTTCATGCTGAAAGTCGCCGCCTTCTTCCTTTGAAAATACAGTTTAATCAAAACTTAAATTTTTCACGGGAAAACGTAAATTGTTTTATATTTTATACATTAGCATTTTATAAATTAGCTAATTATAATTATATAATTATAAACATTAATTATAAACATTCTATAAATTAGCTTTTATATTTCAAATTGGTTAGATTTTAATTTTCCCATGAGACATTTCTTTCTAGAAAAAAAATTTCAAATAAAGGTTTTTAATTCAAAAACTTCTCACAGGAAGAGTTTGGATTAAGACCAGTTGTAGTACTAAACTTTAAAAAATGTCCACTGATTTTGTAGGCCCATGTTAAAACGCCTAAATTTTGAATGCATTTGTAACCTGCTTTTCAGCAACAGCATTGGCAACAAGGAAAGTTTTGGGGTAGATAGGCCTCATGCATTTTTATCAATTTACTATGAAAATTCTGCTCCTAAACAGGCCTTTGGGTGATACAGTTGAAAATGGCTCAGAGCAGGTTTTCATGTTACAGTGAAAGCAGCTTTAGTCTTGACTAGACAAGCAAATAAATTATTGCTAGAAGAAGTATAGTTATAATCATGGGAAATGCACCCTAGCTGAAGCCACCATCACTGTTAAGAGCTAGGCTGTAGTTGTGTCAAGTTGGGGTCTGTGTAGAGTATTCAAATGCTACACTAGAGAGAGCAGGAGATTAAGGAAGAGCTCTGGGCCCAGGCAGCCCACCCAGTCATACCTGCAAAGTCTGCATACGCTGGAGGGCAGATTTTAAAAAGAGGAGTGGAGAAGCTCAGAAGGGAGCAGGTAGATGCTCAGATGGGAAAGTACTGCCTGGGACCTGATTGCCTGGGACCTGACAAAACAGACCTGTGCAAATCGACAAAGAATAGTCAGGTGTCTGAGTGTGCAGGTCAGAGACTAGATTGAAATGATTTTATTCTGTGACGCTAATGGAGATTGGGGTAGGAAGAGGTCCTGGGGCAGTGTGGCTGCCTCACAACCTATGGTGCTGAGTGCTGCTTACCATTGGGCTCTAGACTGCAGCCTCGTGAAAAGAGTCGGCCTGGGCTCCCGTACTCACTCCAAAAAGACATTACAATGAAAGCTTTCACATGTGAGAGGCCAGCTAGAAAAAAACTTGAATGTTCAAGAACCTGGTCTCCAAGATCCTCATGCTAAAGGAGAGAAGTGGAAACCCTTGGGGTGTGGGTGCTGACTGTGTTTCAATGGGGAGATGCCTTCCCAACCCCCCCCCCCCCCATTAATAGGTGGTGCTTCTGCACCTTCTCCAAACACAAAATAAGTGAACGCTTCAGAATTTAAAACTTGGCCTTTAGATACATGCTGTATTCAAGCATATGTGTGCCTCAAAAAGTACTACCATACATCTCGAGGTTATTTGCTTACTTTTATCAATTGCAAGCAATTACCTTCTGCATTAGTTTTTTTTGGTTGATAGGGCTTAATTTTTTTTGTTGGATATGTAAGCTCTTGAGTCATCTTAATTTATACATTTCTGCTTTTATAGTTTGAAGTCAAGTGTTAGCTTACTGAGCATGCATCCTTTTCTTTTTTCACTCTTCTAGGAAATATTGTTTTTAATTTTTTCCATCTGTTGATCTGTTTTCATTGGACAACTCCATTCTCAAGGACATGTAAAATTGATTGGTGGCCTTGCCTTTCTCAGTGAAATTATTGTGGGGCAAGTAGGTCTGAGATAGAATTCCTTACTTCTGATCCAATTGTGGTTTACCCATTTTACCTGTTAGTGACTGAAATTAGCATTAATAGAAGGAAACAAAAAATAAGGAATATGCCTGTAGAATGCATAATGTGTTTTTGTTATTAAAATGCAGACTAGCTTATTCTATGCTTTGTGAACTGGTAAAATACTTCTGCCAATGTTTGCTGCTACTCCTTAGGGACACAGCAGGTCAGGAGAGATTCAACAGCATTACCTCAGCTTATTACAGAAGTGCCAAGGGAATCATATTGGTGTATGATATCACCAAGAAGGAGACATTTGAGGATTTACCAAAATGGATGAAAATGATTGATAAGGTAGGCTTCAGTTTCTCGTAAAATAGAAAATACAGTATTTGTACACAGTATCGTATTTGTATACAGTAAATAATGCATACCATATATAATGCTTTATGAAAGGGATACTGTTAAATTACTGTTTTACAGCGTAATTTTACAGTAACCCCTTAGAAGATTAAAAACTTAAATTCTTTTGCTACAGGCTTCCAATTTGTTCTTGCAGACATTTAATTTTAGTGTGTTTATTCTATTGCAAAACTGGCTGTCTCTCGCTGACTTCTGTGAAATAGAATTTCTGTCTTCAATGTTGTTAGAGCTGGGCATAGCTTTGAGCACCCAGCTTGCACTGGAAAACCATGCATTCCATTTACCTTCTTTGTGTTGTTAAGCAATAGTAGTCCCACTATAGGAAACTCCAATTTCTCATTTAATATTATGGAATGCATTTAGAAGCTGTGAGAAATAAGGGTGTGTATCCTTGAGATGATGTTTGTACAGAGCTTTGATATGGAATTTAAGCAGTTACATAGTGACTCAACTGATTTTTATCAACGCAGAGTAAAAATCTTACATTTGTGGATGTAGTTAATTGGAAATACCATATTTTTTCTATATTCAGTATGCCTCAGAAGATGCAGAGCTTCTACTGGTTGGAAATAAGTTGGACTGTGAAGTTGACAGAGAGATTACTCGACAGCAGGGAGAAAAGGTAAGAGCAGGTGGAATTAAATTATTAACATCCTTAAATGATGGTGAGAGGAGATTGTGGGTTTATATTGGAATGGTGAAGAATGTATAACTGTCATTTTGGGCTGTGCTGAATCTTTTCCAAGATGATTGAAATGCCAAGCCATGAAAGCATTGATTGGAATAACCTTGCCCCTTGAAAGCTACCTGACTACTTGAGAGTAGGGAGGCAGGAAGAAATTAATTAGATAAAAAGGAGAAACCTTTTTTATAACCTAAGGTTTGATTTTAAAATAACCGTTGTGCTGCCTTTGCTCTGAAGAGCTACCGACGGCAGGGACTCTGCTTGATGTTGGCTGTACAATACTACTCTCCTTCGTATCCAGAGTTACAGAGGGCGTACAGTATTATAAACATACGTTAGTGTGCCATAAACCATTTGAAGGTTGTAACGTGTTACAGAGCATGCCCACGTATGTCTCTTCAATGGAAGGGCTTGTCTGCACTGCTGCAGCGGGTGTGTGTATACCTACTCACTTCGTGGCAGAGCACTCTTCCATTGACTCAATTAATCCATCTCCCGGAAAGGCAGAAGGCAGTATCAATGGGAGATGCTTCCTTGTCAACATAGTGTCGTGAAGACGCCGCACCATGTAGATGTAAATACATTGACGTGAGAAATGCTAGTTACGTATCTCACATCAACCCTGTGTGGCACTGTAGGTCAGGCCTAAGGAATAGTCTCTTGCCCTAAAGAAAAAACAAAAGAAATGACAAGTCCAATTACTAACTAAGGCTGGATCCTCAGTCCTCTGTAGTAAAATAAAGGGTTGGAAAGCTTTTCTGAACGATCAGCTGAAGATTCCCCTCAGATAGGGAAATCATCTGGTATAGAACTGACTATAGGCTGCCTTTTCCATTCTTTCATGGGAGGGGAGGGAGGGAGGGACGAAGGCTTGACACTTTATTCCTGAGCCAGTGAGTGACCTATGGGGGACTGTTACAGCTGGTGTAGGTGAAAGCATCCTATAAATTGCTCTAATTTATATGAGGACCAGAGTAGCTCCTGACTGTTCTGGGATTATTAGGGAGGTACAGAGTTCGCTTTAAACCATTTCTGCCACCTGTTCAACCCTCCAACACCTCTCCTTGGATTCTGTACTAAGCACAGCAAAGTGATGATGAACAAAGTGATCAAGATCCATTTCTCCCTTACTGACATGACTTCTTTAGGAATATTGTTAAACTCCAGATAGGAAGAGCATTATCTTCTATAAAACGAAATGTAGGCCAACTCACCTAATTTACACCGTAATGATTTTCCAAAGAGGATTTATCCATTGCTGGCTAGACTGTTGTTTAGTTTCAATCTGCTATTTCATCCTCTTCCAAATTGCTGTGAATCAGCTCAAACTGAAAGAAAACCAGACCATGTAGTCAACCTTTGGCCTCTCTTCCAGTAGGTTACTATCCAGAGAAGTAACTGTATGTAGCATAACCAAAAAGTTATTTCAATATACTTTAGTCAGAGAAGGGGTACACCAATGTAGTCTTCAGTCATTCTAAGCAATGAAATGATTATCTGATGATAGCTGCCCTTGGGGATAAGCAAGCCACTCTTGAGGCTTTTCTTTTCTATCTTTTCATCCTGGATCACATAACACTTTTTGGTAAAAGTCAAAGCAATATTTCTCTTCTCCTTCTGATCCTGATATTCCTTTGTACCTGTTTGCTTCTGGCAACAGTAAACGTAAGCAAGTTTTCTGTGCTTGCTCATTGTAGTTTATCAACTTGCTGGTGCGCGGTACACACGTCTGAACAGGGAGTGGGAGTGGGGGAGGGGGAGAGAGAGAGAGAGAGTGTGTGTTCTCAGACAGTCTGCAATAATCTTAGAGGATATACAGATAGCTAATAGCTGTTTGATTTAAAAAAAAATCAGTTTCAGCTTGTTTTAATTTGAATAATTTTTCCTCTAATATTCTGCAGTTGTTTAGGTGCTACATATCTAAATGCGTCATGTGAATGCCTAAAGGGATTTACAAATAATCTGACCTTTGGAAGGAGTTAAATAGATACACCATTTTTTCAGACAATATTGAGTATTAATGCATCAGACCATAAGTTCTGGTTAGCTCAAGGCACTAAGATTGAAACCCTTTTTGTAGCTCATTACAAACTTGTATGAAAACAAAGTAAAGAGGGTACTCCTAACTGAATACATCCTGCTTGCAGTTTTGAAAATGCTTTTTCTCATGTTCTTGAACCTGATTGTGTATGTGTTCTCTACATGGGTGTGGCAGGATTCCTAGGCATGCTGTTAGGGTGAGATCATACTAAGGTTCCAGTTCATGGAGTCCCTGAAAGTTTTACAGTTTTCCTTTGGAATTATTTAGAGATGAGTGGAGAAAGGTATTTTATTTCACAGAGCATTTTGCTATTTCAAAATCTGATTTCATTCCAGTTCATAACAAATTCCCACAATTTTGAAATCCATGAAAGGAGATGGCGTCACAGGCCTGGGGCATTCTGCCTGGCAGGCTATTCTCAGCGTGTGTGTGTGCGTACACTTGCATTATTCCTGGCATTTTCTAGTGCTGTTTACTCATTTAAAGCAAAGGAAAAAAGTAATTAAACAAATCAAACATAAATATATGAACTGAAATGTTCTTTGTATGATCTGTGTATTCAGCACACTGTGTCGCATTTGTGTATGGTTTTAGGGTTAAGCTAAAATTTATCTTTTTATTGATAACATTTCATTATTTGGTTTTGAGTTATTTCTTGATTTCATCTTGACATGGTAAATTAAAGGTGTGTATTAAAGACAATTCCAATTTTTATACACTGATTGTCAAGTACAGTTTTTCTTTTCATCTTTTTTAAAAAAAATGTGGCTTCATGCAGTTAAATTTTTTTCCCCTCAGTTCGCACAACAAATAACTGGGATGCGGTTCTGTGAAGCAAGTGCCAAGGATAATTTTAATGTGGATGAAATATTTCTGAAACTTGTGGATGACATCCTGAAAAAGGTAAAACATACGAACTGTGGAAATTGGAACTGTAACGTCTTCATAAGTCAAATATTTAACTACTCCAGGTACCGATATTTGTTCAGAGCACATGTCGATTAAAATTTTTGGTTAGCTTAGAGTGGCCAAGATGTAGATTGAGGACCATCTGCTGTCCTTCAGCTTTTCAGTTGCAGCTGAACACTGCATTGCAGTTGGAATTTTTGAATGTGCTTCTCTGCATAGTAACTTCATTTTAGATCAGAGTTTAGTACCTGACTGTGCATTTGCCTGTTTCCATTAAATTAAATGGGATTGATTTGGGGAATTGTCTTAGGGCAAAACAGAAATAAATATTTGTCCTTGCATTGAAAAAAGAGAGAAGAATTACAAAGTAGTGGGAAAACAAGTAGTCAGCAACTTGGCTACATAATATGTCACCTAGCAAAAGAGCCTACGTGCTTTTGCAGACCAGCGCTTCTATCTACAGCACAGCCCAGAGGCGAGAGCAGTGGTTCCCAACCTTTTGTGGGTCAGTTGGTGGTGTATTGTGACCCTACACGATACACCTGCCCACTCCGCCCAGGCTGAATCAAGCCCATCTCTCTGGCTCTCCGCGACACACACACACACCCCACTGTGGCAACACAGTGGTTGAGAACTGCAGGGCTAGAACCTTGTCTTCTGTTCCCTGCTGGCTTTGATCTAGAATTGAGTCTTTGAACCTCTTTGTGCCTTTGTTTCCCTATCTGTATAATAGTAAAGACAATTATTCATCTTTGGAAATAACCGCGCAAGCCTCGCTGAGCACTGTTTTATATAAGTGAGCATTGCTTGTATCAATGTAAATTATTGTGAGCTGTATTTTAAAAAATCATGGTCACCCTGAGTTAGGTTGATTGAGCTGCTTCATTGCTTTTTTTAGTTAGACCATTATCTGGCAATGGTGGCTCAAGTTTGAAACTGATAGAAATATTGTGTGGTTTTACAGCATTTAAAAGTAAGTGTTTAGTCTTTAAGGGAGATAGCCTTATTTGTGATGAACAATTCTTTTAGACTGAACCGCCACATTAACACAGAACACAACAGCTTCATTTTATGTATATTGCTAATTAGTGTAACTGTAAACTACAGGATTATTTGTGACCATGAATCTTATCCATGCAATCTGTCTCGTACACAACCTTACAGGTAGAGTACAAGTACTACATAGCACTCATGAAAGAGCTATAGAAAAATAAATCCTTACCTCACAAGATAGGCAAGTATTATCCTCATTTTATAGATACGGAAACATGATTTGCCTATGGTCACCTGAATTTGAGACAAAGTTAGGAATGCCTGAGATTTAATTTTATCTCCCAGCATTCTATTTAGTTCAATAAATTGCACACTGCTTCACATAGATGAAGCTTCTGGAATATTTAAAAACTTGTAATTAAATTGCTCTGTAATGAATAAATGTAACATGGAAACTTCTCTGCAAATGAAGCATCTTTCCTTCATACGAGAAGCATGGAACAATTCATATGTCAATATAGCGAGACTACATTTTTTTTTAGCATGGCTTTGTAACTTTCTCTTTGAAAGATGTTCTTAGCACAACTTGTTCTCCTCTAAAATATTCTGATGTTGGGATCCTTACGTTAATATTTTAGTTGAGCATTAGTTGTGCAGCTTTTCTTTTCAATATAAATAAACTAAAGAGTTCAGTGCAGGTAATCGTTTATAGGTTTGGTTTTTTTCTTTTTAAGATGCCTCTGGCTGTTATGAGGAATGAGTTGTCCAACAGTATACTGTCCCTGCAACCAGAGCCAGAAATCCCACCTGAACTGCCTCCGCCAAGACCACATGTCCGTTGTTGCTGACTTGTTGCTTCATAAAGAGTGAAAAAAATGAGTGGAAGAGAAAAGAAAGTGTCTATACTACTCTGCCCTACAATCATTTGGCAGTTTCATGTTGCACTTTGTTTTTCAAGTCAGAGCTACACACTAACTTGTAAATATGCAAATATGCAATCCTGTGTAGGATTAAACTACAACAGTTAAATATTGCCCCTCTTCCCCCAAAATGGTATATTTCATTCATTGCTGTAGTGTTATAAATATTGTACAGTATATGGGGAACTGCCACACTCCCAGTCTAGCTGGAGGAGAAATTAAATCTATACTTATTCTTGACATAAATATTGTAATAGTCCTTGTTATTATAAACAGGCAAGCAGAAGCTCTTCTGGTATGAAGATAAGTGTATGGTGCTTTGCTAACTATTTTAAAGATGAATTTTTTTAAAACAGAAAATTTTTATGTACAAAGCTTCCATAAGCAGCATTGTTTCCTTTAATATATTCAGAGGATGTTGGGGGGGGGGGGCAGGGGGTGTTAAGGGGGAGGAGCTATAGCATCTTGAGCTGACTGGATCTACTTCAAAGCAACATGTAATTTCCAGCAGCCTATTTTATTATTTATTATGTTTAGTAGTAGACTATTACTTTGTGTATTAAGACATCACATTTGGTGCAATTCTAAGGGTGCAGTGTCAACTCACAGTTAATTTTCTGCTTAAACATAAGCTAAGTTGCAAGAATATGAAGATTCAGTAAAAAGTGGAGATGTATTATGAATTCTAAAAGAAGGTCTGAAAAGCAATGCTGCTGTCCTAAACACATCCTTTTTAAAAGGAATTTAAATTTTCCTGTGTTGAGGGAATATATATGTGTATTTGTCTGAACAGCTAAGTGGGTGGGAGGGGTTTATGGAAAAACAGGTTTTTTTTTCTAATGGTGGAAATTATTCCCGTCAAGCATATACTGTTAGCTTTTGTCTGATGATGAATTTGTGAACTATATCTTTGATATATCTTTTATTAAAATGCACTGTTTAGTTTAGTTGTAGTAAATTAGCAGTTACATATTCAAATACCTTGGCGTGTCCTGAATGTTGTGGTATTAAAAAGCATTGTGGTCTTTCTAAACTAATGAAATGCAAATAAAATTTTGTATTTATGAATGACAGTGAAACTACACATGTTATTAGAATGGCAAATATATTTAATAGTGGACGAAAGGTAAAATCAGTAATACTGAACTTTTTTTAAAAAAAAAATTCCTTTTAAATATCTGATTGAGTCTTGCCTTTCATTTTTCAAGAAGGAAAAGCAAGGCACATTAGTAATAGTTTGCCTTGACCACTGCACAGTTGGGATGATCTAGCCAAACTGGTATCTTGTGATGGCATGTGACTGCTTGTCATGACGTCTATTTATGATCCATGGGGACTCAAATCTAAACCAGCCTTTTGCAAAATCGAGCTCACCACTACTCTCATTCTCTGAAACTATTTTAGCAGTTTTGCCATTGTCCCGCCCTAAACATTTACACAGACAAATAATGTATGTCACTGACTTCTCTAGTTTCTCATGACTTCTATGGACAGAACTAAGCATTCAAAATAATTGGCCCAGTGGATCTTAGAGCTCTAGGCTGCTGAATAAGATACTGCATTCTGTACACAATGCTGTTCAGGGTACACATCTTTGGCACAGATGATTTAAACTAACAAACTAAGGAAGCCTGGTCAAAAATTGTATGTATGTCTTCTGCCACCTTGTGCCTAAACAGTTAGCTGTTTTACATAGTGAACTTGTGATTTATTCTAATATTAACAGATGAAATCCACCATTTTTACAGCATTTCTAGGATTTCTGATAGTACTGTGGGCAATGCAAGGAAGGGAAAGTTATGGAAGAATAAGTTTTAACCTGACAACCATTACTTTAGCTGACTTGCTTTTACCTGTAATTTGATGTGAATTATTTCTGCTGGTTTTAAATTTAATAAAAATTAAGAGAACTGTCATAGGTAAACTTTTTATCTTACTTGCAAGTATATGCTGCTGTTTCTTTCTGTAATGGAGGTATCTGAATCCAGAGCTGTCCCAGTTGTGACCCTTCAGAATAGCAGTAATAAGAATTTTTATTTATTGATTGAAAATGGTTGTCTGTGATATTTAAGTGGTCTACACTAACCTCATTGTTACAAGGAGGACAAAAACAGACACTGCCTCCTACCACTTCCTCTGCAGCTCCAGAAACGCGTCTATGAGTCAGGAACCCTCTAGGCAGCAATTGTTCTGACCCAGGTCTAGCTGCTTAGTGGATCCTCTGCTGGCTGACTGTTGCATTGGAAAAGAGGGAGAATTGAATTGGTGAGAGCTTAACTGGTTCTGCTTAAGCCTTACTGAGCACCTAAGAAAGGACTGCTCCCCTCCCTTTCACAGCTCCCTGGATATTGAGGGAGGAGGAGCAAGAGAAGCTGGGGACTGCTTACATCTCCCTGATTATCTGCTTCAGCCCCCTCACTGGTTAGAGCAGCTTTAATTTGAACCAGTTGATTCATTTCTCAAAGGACCATACACCAGCCTTGACTGACTGGGGCCATACACTTGTTGTTGTTTCTGCCCTCCAGACACCTCTCCATCCCAGTATGTTCTCTGTGCTATGTACTGTGGTGAGGGAGGTGAATGAGCCAGTTATGCTAGCTCTTATGGCCACTGAGGATTGCACCATGCTGGGGCAATCGACTAGTGCAAAAGTAACAGAAACCACCTGAATGCCACAAAAGGAGGGAAATGGCAGAGAATCTGCCCTAAAATAATAATTGTGGCCCTTGACTTCTTTGCAATAATGGGTCAGAATCCAGAATTGAAGTAAATGGGTCTTTTGCCACCCACTTCAATGGAGCTAGGATTTTGCCTAACATGTTCTGAATCGAACACTACTGTTCAAATAGCACTGTAGATCTCAGCTCTCTGATAACTAAACTGAAAAGCGTGTTCTGAGTCTTGCAAAGAGGAGGAAGCAACATTTCATTGCATTTACTATAAAGGACTTGCAAATTAATTGCCTAGTAGTGGAACTCAGCCTGTGGCTTATGAGTATATAATTTCTTTATAGCTAGATGGGAGGAGAGTTCTGAATCTGGGAAGGTGGCCCCGAAATTACTTTGTTGTAACAAAGGTATGGAAAAGGTTCTGAATCATTGACCGATCAAATTTCTGGTAGCAGTCACAGCAGTGCTATTTAGTCACAGGCTCTGTTCTACTATTGGAAATCTGCTGGAGGAGAGAGAATTGCTCCAGTCAGACTGCACTAGCCGTTAAAATGGCAGTACGCAATGTAGCTATAGCTGTGTCGGTCCCAATGAGATGGGTTTCGTCTTTTATTAGACCAACTTCTTTTGGTGAGAGACGCTGTCAAGCCATACAGACTTCTTCAGGTTTGGCAAAGGAACTCCAGTCCCAGCATCACAACAAAATGCAAGTGAAACAGATTAACACTGTGGTTTTAATCTTTTTTTCATTTGTGGACCCTCCAAAAAATTTCAAAAGACATTGTGGACCTGACAAGTTGTAAACCACTATTTTATGGTAACAACCTTTTGGAGACCCCTTAAACCCACCAATTGATGGGGGCAGTGTCGGGAGCTGAGAACCTGTCCCTCGCCACAGCCTGTTGCCCATTGGGAATGGGAAAGCTGCTTCTCCCCTCCACATTCTCTGCTAGGAGCCAGGGGAAGCCATCTAGGGCTTCTTGCCCCAGGAAAGTGGGGTCCAGCTTCCTCAACTTCTTTCCCTACTGGAGCCAGGTAGTCTTGTCAATTTCATGGCTCAGCTCTGAAATTGACAAGAATGACAGCCAACAGCTGAAGTAAGGAACAAGGAATTTACAGTCACACTGCCTCATCCTAACAACATCCACATAAACCCTACAACTCCTGTTGCGATGGCTTTGTTATATCCACATAGCAGGAGAGTTATAAGAATGGGAGGAGCATTTCAGCATGTACACCTACACTGTTCTGTGGACAAAAGCTGACTTTTGTCAACCAAACTACCTAATGTAGACCAGCCATTAGTCTACAGATCACAATTTGAAAACAAGTGAATTAGCTTTAGCACATATTATACAGGACCATTTAAGATAGAGTGGCCTCTGCAAAAAGAGGTATTAATAGGCAATTCATTTTACCTTGAATGGTCCCTTAGCTGCATGCATACTGTAACTACTTATGCTAAACAATCTTTTAAACCTGGCATTTTGCTGTGACGCTGCGAGTCCCTTTCCCAGACCTGAAGAAGAGCTCTGTGTGGCTCGAAATCTTGTCTCCCTCACCAACAGAAGTTGGTCCAGTAAAAGATATATTCTCACCCACCTTTGTCTCCTTTCAGTCTTCATTCCCTCTTCCTACCTGTGGATGAACTCATTTGCAACTGAAGCTGTGGAACAAAGGACTGAGACTGAAATGCAATAAGGGGGCTGTGTAATTTTTCTCTCTCTTCTTTAATAACCAGTGGGGGGTGGGAATCAGAACACTGTAAATGATTAGGGAATCTAACCCTACTGTTACCTGACAGATCAGGGAGAATCCTCATCCTTTTTGCAGCCTGCCCTGACCTTGGCATTTGCAGGTGGGCTACTCTAGGACAGATGGGTCACAATATTGACAAACAGCCATCACAGGAATTGAATCGGTTATACACATCCACACTGTGTTCCTTGTGTCAGTGGTGTGTATCCTCACCAGCAGCACTTGCACCAATTTAAATACCATAGTCCAGCATTGTGATTCTAAGACACTTGGCCTAAGTGACTACATATCCTTGCTCAAATCAGGGTTGCAAATTGGAGGGTGACCTGAATTGGATTTCACTGTTTATTTAAAACTAACATTTTCCATTTAGTAGTACAAGTATAAGTCTAAAATCAAAATGGTACATCTACAGCATGGACCCTAACGCATCAGGTGTCTCATTTTTGCCACAGGTAGTTGTCAATATACTATTGGATAAACATGGGCCTGGTTCAAGAACACATTTATTCTTTCCTTGTGTTTGTCATTTCCTAAACCATGTATGTCATGTTCCAATGACAAGTGTGCTGTTGGTCTTTGGAAGGCTGGCATCTTAATCAAGTGCACTTATGTCTTGAAAACTGTAAGAATAAACAAGAGTCCTGCGGCACCCTAAAGACTAACAAATTTCTTCGGGCATTATCTTTTGTGAGATGCAGAAAGTGGAAACTACAGTTAGGAGATGTATATAATTTGCAGTCCTATTGTTTCTCACCCTTGCAAGTTATATATACCTCCTAACTGTAGTTTCCACTTCATGCATCTGATGAAGTGGGCTGCAGCCCACAAAAGCTTACCCCTGAAGAAATTTGTTAGTCTTTAAGGTGCCACAGGACTTTCGCTGTTTTTGCAATATATAAACTAACATGGCTACCCCTCTGGAATTTATAAGGATACAGCTTAAGGGAAATTTAATGGGGCAAGGCATCATGACAGGTTAAAATGTAAAGCTTTGAACAGTACCAGGCCTAACAAATTAACATTTTGATTCCCGAAGGGAGCTAATCTTTGAATGGCATTTGCAGTAAAGCAGAATGCCCATTAGGGGTCACTGAAGAGCTGCATGTAAAAGAAGCATGTATATGCACTATGGTTTGCCCTGTCTTACTACTTTGAAAGCAACAGTTCAGATGCTTGAAAGAAGAAAAATATTTGATAATTTTTTTTAATGTCAAATTAGTGAATATCTGTAAACTGACAATATTGTGGAGAAAACAGTGCAAGTGTTCTAGTGATACCAGACTATTTTTTTTTTGAGGAACTGAAAGGATCCCTTCTATAAACAGAGTTGTATGTGCCCTCTAAAATATCTTCTCCTGCTGAATAGATGCTTTTTAGCTAGTTTCCAGTGAGCTGTTTCCTAGATGCCATTGCTTTAATACTAAATTCATAATTGTATTTGCTGCAGAGAAATTTTTTGAACTTTTCTAAAATCTAAATTAATTGGGCTCTCTGTGCCCCTTGCATTTCCTAGGGCATTAATCTATCAAAAGTGAAAAATCCTGCAACTGACTTAACACTTGTGATTACAAAAATAGGAGGACACCTTGTATTGGTAATGTTTGTTCTTATCTTTACAGTTTTTAGGATTGCTACTCAATCTCAGGTAGTAGTTATTGATGGCTTTTAGAAACAGTGTGTTTTTTTCTCTTGGCTTTAAACAAAACCTGAATAACATACTGAGGGTGAAGGACACCATTCCGTAAGATCACAAAGTTTCAATTTGTACTTTGTGTTAATTATAGGTTCACCTGAACCAGGACCAGATCAGATAATCAATAATTCAGATAATCAGGAGATTGGAAAAAGCTTTCTATGTTATTTTAAGGTGTGGAATTGGTTTTAAAGTAGCTGACTTCCCTCCTGCAAAAGCATTTAAACATACCAGCTGCCCCTTATCTCCTTCACAGACTATATACAAACCTTTAGTTCTTGGTTCTTGCAAACAGTGTTTTGTTTAGAGGAAAACCAATGTGAGTTTTTAACAAGTTGTGTTGTTTATTTCTATACTCTTTACCCCCTGAACATTATAGGGACTCTGTACAATGTATGTTTAATGTTACAAAAGGCACCATCTCTATGTAGCTTGTTCACACATAACATCAAGCAGTACAATTTTTTAAAAATTCAAACTTGATAGTCAATACAAAGTATTAAAACATACCCCCCTTCTTTATTTACAGCATACACAGACCATTACTTCTAGTAAAGAGGACCAGTTTTTAAAAATTTAGATATGATAAATTCAAGCATTAAAATAGAGCCCCCTTTTTTACAGCATACACAAACCATACTGGTAAACAGAGCCAGTTTTCAAAATGCAGAATTGATCATTTTTAAGTTGCAACTACAGGACCGCTAATGGTCACAATGAACAATAATATGTAATGCGCATAAAGTATCAAATGAAAACACTGTACAGGATATAGTACAATGGTAAATTCTGCAGTACTCCAATTTATAATGGCTGTGAAAAAATCAGACAGCATTGTTTTAGTTGAGGTTCTTGTCTTCATTGTGCAATCACAGAGTTACTTCACCAACCACCATTCAGTGGGATGGGCATTGGGCTGTTGCTTCAAGTACTGAAGGAAGAGGTTTCCTGCTTTGTATCGAGATTTTTTTGTTTTGTTCTGTTTTTTGTCAATTCTTCCTCGGCAGAATCTTCAGCTTCATCATCGCTGTCAGCGTTTACTACAGTCTGTATGATTTGGTCATCAGCCAGTTACTGACGGTAAGGGTCAGTAACATCATTTTGAAGCCAATCTGCAACCTCAGCTTGAGCAGCTTCTGTGCAGTCAGGAAGTCTGTAGAGGAGGTCAACAAAGGCACTGGTCTCTTTAGTTGCTAATGCTGCTATTGCAGCTGCAAGTTTACTGTCCTGAGTGTCAGCAATAATTTCAGGCTGTAGATTTTTCCATGATTTTTGTAAGGTTGATTTGAGGATGCCTTCCCATGCTTCTACAACCACCTATGTAGCATCTTTGACTATGTCTATGTAACCTTCCGGTGGGCTAAATTCACTTAATTGCCCCTCTCCAGTGCCCCACAGAAATCAATCCCAACCCCTATGGGGAAAGCAGCTGGAGACCCAGGATCCAGTCTGTACAGGACTCACGGCGAAGCTTGCTCAGAGCTACACTCACACATTAAAATACTACTAAAAACAAACATAACAATGAACTTTATTAACTACTAACTAAATGAACCTTATCCTAAGAAAACAAACTACAATTAACCAAGAACAATCCCTTGCATGAAAGATACCCAAGAGTCCCAAAGTCTGTGTGGAGTTCACCCAACTCTCAGCTACAGTCTCTGTTCCAGCGTGGAAGCTTGAGTGGCAAGAAATAGCTGTCCTCTTCTTTCTTTGCTGGGATCCTCTGTAGCATTACATGCAGGCTTTCTCTTCTCCTCTGCAACCAGCCCTCAGTCCCATATGCATGTCTGCAAGGTCTGGTGCAAATGACTCCTTTACATGGAGAAAACATCTTGTTCACTCCTGGCTCAGCTCCTCTCCAGAATACTGAGCACATGGTCTCCCCTCAAGGCAGCTCCTGCCTGCTGTCTGCTCAGGCTGCTGCTCTCCAGTCATCTGACTGACAACATCCCATCACACCAGCAGGGTACACTGTGGAGCATGCTCAAATTGCTACCACACCCTGCCTCTGGAAGTTTCCAGTTGTGGGTCGCTAATCTGCCCAACAACAGTAACCCACCCTCAGCAGGTCTCTCAGAGATAGCCTTTTCAGGCATATGGGTTACATCTACACTGGCAAATTAGTTCGAATTAAGGAGGCTTAGTTCGAACTAGATAAAGCCAGGGCTACACTAGGTTTTAGTTAGTTCGAATTAAGGGCTTCCTTAATTCAAACTAATAACTTTGAATAGGGTATTAAAAGTAAGGGTTAATTCAAACTAACTAGTTCCAATTAACCAATGTGGCCATGTTAGTTCGAACTAATTTCTTAGTTTGAACTTACCAGCCCATTGAAATCAATGGAAATCGCTAATTCGAACTAAGCAAGTGCCATTCATGGCACTTGCTTAGTTCGAACTAATTTTTTCTAGTTCGAATTAAGGTAATTCGAACTAACTAAAATTAGTTTGAATTAGTTAGTTTGAACTAACTAATTCGAACTAATTTTAGTAAGTGTAGACATAGCCTTTGTTACTGATTGTTTTCCAGCATGTCAACATTGCCTTCATCCTCAGCTGTCATCAGACATCAATAGCCAAGAAAGCAGATGCTGTTTATAGCACCATTTTACACTCTTCAGCAGGCCTTGGTCCATAGGTTGCCCAAGAGATGTTACTTTCGGAGGGAGAAAAAAACAGAAGATTGGGTCATCTTGAAAGGTAAGCCCTCTGTCACCAGGGTGAGCAGGTAAGCTTTCAAGCAGTAAGATAGCTTTCAGTGGGATGTTGTTTTCATTCAGATGACCATTTTCCCTTGATACAAAAGTTATAAAAAAACTACTCACAAAACAAAGTATTGTCCATCCACACTTTTCCCTGTAATTTGTAGATGACAGGCAAAGCATTCATGTTTGTATTTTTATGCACGTGTGGATTCATTGCTTTACCAATGACAGGTAATGAGACCTTGTATGTGCCACGGGCATTAGCCCAAATCAGGATTATCAAATGTTCTTTGCTCTGTTTGGAGCCAGGGCACACATCTTTCCGTTCTGGCAGCAAATGGTTTGATAACAGCGTCTTCCAATACAAACTAGTCTTGTCACAGTGTAAGCTTTTTCCAGTGACAAATTGTGCTCTGCTAAGATATCTTGCAATTTTTATTTATTTATTTTGATGGTCAGAAATAACTCTGGAATCAGCAGACAGCTTTTCCCTGGTGATTGCTAGTTGTTGAATGTCAGGATAGTTTTTATTTAAACCTACTGAGCCATTCCTGACTAGTAAAGAAACGTGTGTCCCCGCCTGAAGTTTGATTAATGCTCTTAGCCTTCTTGCACACTAAAAGACCAGGGATTCCTTCCTCTCTCACCTATAGAAGCCACTAATGAAGGGCTTCATCTAGAGTCCTTCAATTGCTTTTCATGGTCTTTTGGGATGCAGAGTTATTTGTGTGGTATTTACTAATTTTCTCAGCATTGTGTTTGATATCCAATACTGTGCTTTTTCCAGTGTTATAATATTAGGCTATTTTTGCAAGTGACTCTCCTTTTATTTTATTTTATTAATAATCTCTATTTTAGTACCTAATGAAAATACTACGTACTTTTACATAGTAGTTGTAATCATTTTACAAAGCCTAAAAGTCATGATGGTTACAATAGTGTTGCCATGGATGTCATGTTAATTTCCCATACTCCTTTGTGTGTGCTGGTTGATTAATATGGAGAGCTGGATAATGGAGGCTTGGATAAATGGAGTTCCGCTGTATTTGCAGACATCCCTTTCTGTACCTTCTTTTGTTGTTCAGCATTGTACTAAGATACAGAGGATTATATCTTCATAGAAGTTAGAAACAAATATTTTGTCACCAAGGCTCATCTGGGTATCAAAATATAAATATAATCAGTCCCAGCTGAGAATCCAGTGCAATCTAATCCTTATCAGGTAGACTAGCAATGGAATAGTTTTCTAAATGTTAATTTTACATTTTCATTTGAGTTTTAATTTTTCAGAGGAGCTGGCTTGTTCACTCAGCCTCCACTGTCTCTTTGTGAGGGGAATCTATTTCTTTTTCATATGAAAGTTACTCTCTCTTCTCATGAGGAGCTTCTCCTGCCCACTTGAAAGCAGTATTTGATCATTGCATTGGCCTTCGCTCTGTCTCCTGGTTCATACAGCAAGGCTAAAATCAGCCATGGGTCCCTCTTGACAGACCAGTGTGGACAGTACTTACTGTATGTCACAGCCAAGTTTCTCATTCTGGATATTCACTGGGCTGGTGTGTTTAGATCCCACTACACTGGACCCCTATGCACTTAACTTCTGTGTTTTAGCTTAGTGCCTTAGCACTCTCTCTTTGGCCTCTCTGATGCACACTTACCTATCCATAGAAGTGGGACCTTGCAATCCAGCTACATTAGCTCCTCAAGGCCAGTATTGCCCCACCACGAAAAGACTTTACACTTAGCCTTGCCCAAAGCTACAACCTTGCAGGCACTCTTATCCACAAGGACAGGCTAGTTAAAAAACCTAAATAATGCACAGACTTTGCAAAAGGTTTGAAAAACAATCACACTTTACTTCAAACAGTATCAGATATAAACAGATCTAGACAAAACAATAAAACCCTTATGTGTTTAAGTCTCCATTTCTTCACCATTCTTGAATGTTGTTTAGAATTCCAGGTCCCATCTCCTCAACTTTTCTCCTCATGGCATCTAATCTTGAACATGGAGTCTGGTCTCTCTGTCGTCAGCCAGCTTCATCTGACCTTGGCTGGTTCCTCAGTTAAAGTCCTCTGCCCCAAAAGTCTGTGCCTTTGTTTCTTTAAATCCATAAGCTGACATCTGTCCCTTCCCTTCTTTGGGGGATTTTTCCACTCTCCGCTCTATGAAAGGTAACATGGCCAAACTGATTTTCTTCCAGTTCAGGCAGCCTCCTTAGTGTTAACTGCAGTGCCCTGATACGGCTATGTGTACAACTTCTTTTGTTTATTTTACGGCTTCTTTGAGATAGGATGGGTGATATGTGTCAGGGCCTTTTAGTCCATGGCTGACTCAGTACCCATTGGGCATTCAATGATGCAGCAATCTCATAAAATTAACCAGAATTCATAAATTATACAGATTCCCCAAATTGTCACACTACACATGCCACCTTCCCTAGGTGGGAAGTCCCAAAGGTGGCATAGGATCATGGATCCTAATAAGCTGCCCGGAACTCAAAAATTTGTCTGGTTCTACTGCATTGGGTCCCTGTTTCAGAGAAAGTGGTATGCAATGATGCAATTGCAGGGGCTTAAGTAATTGAGTAGGACGATGTAACAGTCATAGTGATAGAGGTCTGCTAGGGTAGAAAGAAAGCTCAAACACTGAGATAGCCAGGAATCTAAAACACAAAACCGATGAAAATGGACTACCATTCACATCTTCGCCAAGAGGCCTGGTAACTGCTCCCAAAGATGATTTTAGGGCTGCAGGACACACCCCAAGTGGAATTGTTAGCCACCACATGAAACTGACAGGCGCAGAGCTGCAACTGCAGATCCACAGACCTGCTGGCCCTCAGAACAGTGGCTCCGTTGCTTGGCTTCTATAACATTTTGGTTCGTTTCTTTCCTTCCTGCGAGTCAGCAGAGTCCAACAGAAGATGAGGTCCTAACCTTAGTTATTTTGCTGGTCTCAAACTGATCAGGAGACCCTGCTATCCAGAACTCCTATAATTCAGGCGCTTTTATAATTCCAGCTGTCTGCAGAAAACTATTTCCCCTGGCTTCCAGGAGCTTTGTGTTCACTGGAGTTTATGCTGCTAGCGGTTCTTAACCACTGTGTTGGGACACATTACTGTGTTGCCAAACAGCAGTGTGTCACGGAGAGCCGGGGAGATGGCTGGATTTGGTCTGGAAAGGATTGGTCTGGTGTGTCCTGTAGAGTCATGAAATGCTGCCATGTGTGTCATGACCCACAAAAGGTTGAGAACCACTGTGCTTGAGAACAGAAAGCCTTTAGGCTGGGCAGGCAGAAATTTGTGGCTCCTGGATTGAACATAGTCTTTATAGGCTTACAAGAAAATAGAGACGTTGCACTGACTCAGTTTAAATTAGCTTTAAAACAGCATTAGGCTTTAGTTAAACTGGTGCAAATCTCTGTATGGCCATGTTTATTGGTTTGAAACTGGTTAGATCTGTTTAGCTTGTACCACTGAGCTTAGGTCTAGTCTACGTACTCACATGCACCAAACTAAATTGGTTGTAAGTCACACTTTCTGCAAGTCTGTGCATGGACACTTAGTTTGGCTTGAGTGCCTTATTGATTTTATCCTGTTAATTTTACTGATTTAAGCTAAATCAACATAGGACACTTTTATTCTGAAATAAGTGTCTGCCTATAGAATGCACTGAAATAACAAATGGTGTGAATTACAGACAACATAGTTATTTCTCGGCAAATTTATGTTGGGACCAGCAAGTTAAACAAGAATAAAATGGCCAAAAATGGGGGGTTGCACCATGTTAATTTAATTGTTTTTTAAATCGAACCTTTATTTAAATTAGTGCAACTTTATGAGTAGAGCAAGTCTAAGGCTGGGGGGAAAGCAACGTGAGTTAATGCTAACCAAAAGGGTTGAGGATGAGTTTGTAAATAAATGAGAAAATTAATGAAAAATTAACCCAAAAAAGGCTGTTGGTTTTCTTTTCTATCGCTCTTTTTTTTTTTTTTTTTTTTTTAAGATCTGTCTTCACCTAGGTAAAATGAATCATGGATGCGAAATAGGTGTACATTTTTATTTATAAGAGAGAGTTGGAAAATTGGAACACATATGAATTGTCCCATGTGGACGATAGTAGTAAGGAAGTTAGCAAGCAAACTTACTTTAGCTCTGAAAAATATTTTTAAAAAGTCATGAAGAATTGAAAGGTTCAAAAAGTGCACAATTACACTCTAGTAAGTCAAGCTTTGAAACAAATAATTATCTGAGAAGACAGAGCACTAGCAAAAGCAACATTGTTTTATAAAGAATAATACTTTTTCCAATTCCAAAATGGCAAGAGAAGATATAGCCAGATTTTAAAGGCTGTGAGGAGTCAGATGATTGTGGGACTGCTATAAGCCCTGATCCTGCAAAGACTGAAGTGTGTGTTTAACATCATTGAAATCAAAAGAATTACTCACAAAGCATGAAGTTAAGTGGATGCTTTAAATTTTTGGAGTATCTGGATCATTTTGAACAGCTGTAGGTTCAGTCTACACATAGGAGTAAAAAGCAATCCAATAAACTGGACGGAATTACTGTGAAGACTGATGAGATGTTAAGGTGGTACCTGGAAAGGTGAGAATGCTGGACAGTCCACAACTAAATGAGAAAAAAACTAGAGCACATGCAAATAAATTTTGCCAAATGACATTTTCCAAAACACTGTAAAAATACACAGCATTGATTCAGTGGGAGGGAGAAACTTGGAAAGTATCAATGCAGAGAGAGATTCAGTAATTAATTTCAAATCGAATTTTATTTTGTTAGTTCCGGTCCTTATTTGTATTCTTCCTTGATCTCTTCCTAACATTTCTATCATCATACTTCCCAAGTTGGCATGACGTGCTAATATGCATAAAATGCTATTAAACGTCTTTCACTGACCATCTAAAAATCAAGGGAAAAGAAAAGACGTAACTCTGTTACCCTGCTCAAAACACAATACATTTAAATGCAACATAATAATTATTCATAGTCAATCAACAATAATTGTGGACTTTAATTTCTAAATTATGCCATATTGTATTCATATTCTAGTCTATGTAACCTCACGTTCGTACCACTCTGATCTTGTCCTCCATTCCTCCTACCCCTTATATACATACACCTTCTCTTGATTGGTTTTGTTAACCCACTTTCTGCATCCTGTCATCATTCAGGTTGTGAGCTTTGTATTTTCATAATGCCTAGGACAATGGAGTGGTCCTCCACCTGACTGGAGCCCCTGTGTCCTAGTCTTATACATGGTGTCTGAGAGAGAGTGTTTCTGCAAATATGGGAGGAGAAAGTGCTACTGTGTATAGATAATCTTAACTGTGTGCCAATAGGGCAGTAATTGCCATTGAAGAGGCTGAGATTAATGAGTGAATTTAGCTGTATGCACTTTTGGCCATGGGCAGCACATGTTTGCAAAGGGAAGAATTCAGTTACTCCATAGTTGTGCTAGTCCCAGCTGATGCCTAACGGAGCCGCTTGCTACAGTTCATGCTGGCACAAGTAATAAAAACCCCGAAGTGGGAAAGAGTTAGGAGAGTAACTGTGACCGCTTAGATTTCCTGCTTCTTGGGAAGTGGGACCCCCACAAAGCTAGGCTAATCAGCCAAAGAAAAGACCCACACTTCTCTGCAAAAACTTCCAGCATCTTACTTAAAACTGATTTTTGAGACTTCTGATTTCTTCTCTAACACTCTGCAGGAAAGAGGGCTAATCACAGATCTCCTTGAATTGTTCTCCTGCCCAGCTCCTTCATTGCATTTAATTTTGACCATGCCTCTTCTAGAAATGTGTGTGCGCACAGGTTACAGAGGTCTCCTGATGAAAACAATTTTCTCCTAGGAGTGGGAATGGATCAGGTCTTGTGAATCCCAGTAAGAATTAGCAGGGACAGTGACTACCATCCCCAGTACTAGCTGCCCGCTGTTTGGCGTCCTACTGGTGTGTTCAGATGAACTATCAATGGAGACACCTAGGAGTGAGGTAGCTGCACAGAGCATGAGCAAGAATTGCAACAAGGAGCTCACTGTGGGGCCCAGCAAAGTGAGCTGGGTCATGAGTTCCTTTGTGGCTGGTGGCCTTTGGAAGCTCACGTCCTGAGGTGGGGAAGCAAAGATAAGGAGCAGCAACCTGAAAGTCCTATGCAGTGTTAACAGCAGCCTCCCGCGTGCCCCGCAGAGCACCAGAGGAGGTGGAGAGTGAAGGGCAGCAGGCCTGTGAGAGTGGGGAGTTTCATGGCCATGAGACCAAAGACTGGCGTGGAGATGCTGGGAAATGGTGTCTGAAATTTCTGTAGGACATGGGGAGAGAAAGGTGGTGTGAGGGGCAATCCTGAGGAATGAAGGAACAGAGAAAATGGACCTGAATGGGGAGAAAATTACTGAAATGGGGGCAAAGCAACTGGGGAGAGGTAAGGAGCAGAGCCAAAGAAGGGGGAGGGAAGAAGTGAAGGGGGAGGAGGAAATGTTGAGGCAGACAGGTGAGAACATAGAGAAAACAGGCAGTGAACGGTCTCAAGTTTGCCAGCAAATATAGCGAACAGATGCTTCTAGCCCTTTGCTGTTTACAATCCAGCCCTGCTTGTTCTATTATTGCTAAACTGTAAATGCATGTGACAATGTGCTGGGTGAAAACAGGCTGAGCCAGCCCTCTGCCACTAGAGTCCTAACTGAGGGAGAATTGGAACTAGCTGAGTAACCCTGCACAGAGTAGGCCAGGGGAGCAGCTGCCAGGCTCTTTAGCAGGCTCTATAAAGGCTCTCAGGAAGGAAGTGCTCGGGGAGATAGGGGCAAGCAGCGTGAGAGGGAGAAGCCACAGTAGGAGGATGAGCTCCCTTTGGTCAGTGACTGAGTCTGTCAGGCCCCCTGAGGCTGTTAGACCAGACTGTGTACCAATAACCTGTAAATAAAGCACACTGGTAGGAGCATGAAGCCAAAGTCTGTGAGTGGTTTGTGGGAGCAGAGGACCCTATGCAAACCCTGTGCTGCAATGCAAAATAAATTTTGTGAAGAGGAGCAAGAAACTCCATATTTACCTTTGATAAATTATACCCGCACAAGACAGCTGCAGGGTTTTCCATCCCTAACAGTAAAAATATACAACTTGGCACCCTGGTTAGTCATGAGATGCCAGACGACAGACTCAGAGATGGCTTAAGGTAGATCAGTATTTTCTGCATGGGATAAATCTGCCTAACACCATTACATATTACATCTTATTCCTCCCCCACGGATACACAAATAACTAAACCTATGTCAGATACTTTAGCAATGTGGTCTGCAGTCAGAAGGAAACTCTCTGTGCAATCACCTCTGGAGTAAAACTGCTATTAAGGAATTCCTCTGGATCATAATAGCCAAAATGGGATCATAAGCGCTTATGCTTTTCCCAATTCATTTATACACTATGGTAACACAACACAATCCATGAATTATCCTGGGCAGGCTTCTTTTGTTGTTTCTTGTTTTACTTTATTTACTATCCACTTTAGCCATCTCTGGTCTCAGTATGTGGCCAGACATAGAAGTGTTCTAAGCTGGTGTCCAATAGTCATTTCCCCATTATGCTGACATTTCTAAAGCACAGATGGACTCGCTCTGTGACCCTGACTAAATTAGTGCTTGTAACAGTATCTCAAACATAGTGACAGCCAAACACAGTTTGTATACACACACACACTGCTGTTCCAGTATTGCCTCTATTATCAGAAACTCTGCCACAGTCTTGCTAACCTGCAGGCTGTGGTATGGCGGTCTTTCAAACTTATCTGTCCACAGTGGATACTGAAACTTTACTAAGCCATATAAAACATAAATCTTGCTGACAAGGTAACTGTGAATAATTGTCATTCTTCAAGTATATAGAGAATCTAAATGAACTGTCACTTCAGAGATACTGAGCTAGACTAATAGCTCATCCATAAGAACGGGCAATAAGCTACTACATTAAAAAAATTAGTGTGTTAGAGACCAAGACAAACAGCTATTTCTTACATAATGGCTGCGTCTACACTGGTAAATTAAGTCGACTTAAGCCTGCTTAAGTCGACTTAATTTACCCTGCGTCTACACTGCAGTTTCCTTAAGTCAACTTAAGCAGCTTGCTTAAGTTGACTTAAGGAAAATAAAGTCGACTTAATTAAAATTGTCGACTTTCTAACACCACCTTCCTAATCGATCTAAGGCTTAAGTCGACTCCCCAGTGTAGATATGGGGTAGCCCTAAGTCGACAAAGTCAACTTAGGGCATGAGTCCCTTCTTGCCGGGACCACATGGATGACACAAAGTTGGGCAGTTTTGCCAATACAGAGGAAAACTAGAATTCATAAAAGAAGATCTGGACAACCTTGAAAACTGGAGTAATAGAAATGGGGTGAAATTTAAGAGTAGGAATAGCAAGCTTGTGCTCTTAGGGACTCTGAACAATAATTTCTGCTTTAAGCTGCGGATTTATCAGTTGGAAATGACAGATAAGGAGAATGACCTGGGCCTATTGGTTGATCAAAACATGACTATGAACCAACAATGTGATGTGGCCATGAAAAGACTAATTCAGTTCTAGGATGTATCATCTGAGATATTTCCAGTAGAGACAGGGAAGTGTTAGTGCCATTATACAAAGCATTGGTGAGACCACATCTGGAACAGTGTGTACAATTCCTGCCTCCCCTGCTTAGCATAACCAAAAGAAGGCTGAGGGGAGATATGATTGCTTTCTATAATTACATCAGAGGGATAAATATCAGGGACAGAGAGGCGTTATTTAAGTTAAGCACCATTCTTGACACAAGAACAAATAGATATAAACTGGCCATCAGGAAGTTTAAGTTTGAAATCAAACAAAGGTTTACAACCATCAAAGGAGTGATGTTCCGGAGCAGCCTTCGAGGAGAAACAATGGGGGCAACAATCCTAATGTGCTTCAAAATTGTGTTTGATATGTTTATGGAGGGGATGGTGTGATGAAACTGCCTACAATGGCATGTAGTTGATCTATTGCTAGCAGCAAATATTGCCAGAGGCAGGTATTCGGATGCTAGCTGGGAAGGGCTCTGAGTTACTATAGAGAATTCTTCCCCAGATGTCTGACTGGTAGGTCTTGCCTACATGCTCCATATCTAACTGAGTGATTGCAATATTTGGGGGTCGGGAATTTTCTCCTGGGTCAGGATGACAGATATCTTGGTGGGGAGGGATTTCCTTCCTCTGCAGCATGGGCCCTGGGTCACTTGCAGGTTTAAACTAATATAAATGGAGGATGTTCTGTAAGTTGAAGTTTTTAAATCATGATTTGAGGACTTCAGTAATTCAGCCAGAGGTTATGAACCTACTACAGGATTGGGTGGGAGAGGTTCTATGGCCTGCAATGTGAGGTTGGTCAGACTACTACATGATCACAATGGTCCCTTCTGACCTTTGACTCTATAAATAAGATCATGCAAACTTCCAGGAAAATCAGAATGACCAGTTTTTTGCTATTGGTGAGACTAGGTCATGCCAAAACCTAGCTAGAGGCTCAAAACCCTGGCTGTAACTCTGGTTTGTATCCATGCTCACACTCTGAGCCTCTCTGTAACCAGCCAGTTCTGGACAATGAATCTGAACCCTTCTCCAATACCTAAATACAGTGTCCAAGTGGGATTTTGAGCTTGTGTCCATTGCAGATATATGGAGTTGGGTTTTCCCATTTACAAAGGGATGAAGTTCATATCCAGGGGTTTGATGTGTTCCTATCCCTTCCCCAGACTCTGAACATAGCAGCTTTTGGCTCTAATTCAAACCAGAGGCTAATTTCACCCCTTTCCTTGGAAGGTTAATATACTGTCATAAAAATTAAAGGACCATATGGCCTGTCTGGTAGAACAGCAATGTGCATCTCAAGCTCCCATTGACCTGGGCTTAAGAAACTATAATTAAGGGTAATTTAGCTGCTGAACTTTTCAAAAGGGCACCATAATGTCTCTGCCTTAATCTGTGGCACAGTACCAAAGAACAAAGAAGGCAGAAAACTCAGGAAACATCAAACACCGAAAGGAAGAAACTGAAGAGGAGGCCAACAGCCAAGACATTAATTACTAAGATCAGCGCCAACCTGTCAATGCAGCAGGATGCACACACTGAAAAACTAGAAAGTAAAACTCAGGACATGGGTTTTCCAGAATTAATAAAGTAGCCAAAGCAGTTAAAGAAAAGGACCCACAAAGTTCAAATTTGGGAAGTCTAACAGCAGACAATGGAATACAGAAGATTAAAATGGGGGATCCTGAGAACCAAAGTCAATATGAGATAAGAATTAGAGAATGCCTAGCCAGCACAGAGGAGAAAAACTCCACTGTATTTTTTCCCTCAGACATGGTGACGAGCTACGCTGAGAATGAAAATTAAAAATGATTGTTAGAAATGAGTGGACCCCACCACAACAGGCAAACAGCAGCAGATCAAGGGCTACCATGATCCATTTTCATAACTGCCTGGTCAGCACTGGCTATTAATACCTTCAAGGACAAAGAAAGACAACAGGTATGCGAGATTGGGCCACCACTTTTTTGTCTTCCAAGTGAGCATCTTCTAAACACAAAATTAAGTTTCCAGCTACAACATGTGATTCCAGTTTGTTCACTGAGATCTAAAATGAGTAAATAATGTTAAAAAATTATTACAATCCCTCTCACCTGCATTCATGTACAAGTACAAATATGGAATTAAAAGTTCTCTGTGTGTGTGTGTGTGTGTGTGTGTGTGTGTGTGTGTGTGTGTGTGT
>ML685766.1:21606079-21641097 GCA_007922175.1 Pelusios castaneus
TGTGTGTGTGTGTGTGTGTGTGTGTGTGTGTGTGTGTGTGTGTGTGTGTGTGTTTTAAACGGATGTCTCCTGCTTCATCCTCAGACAACAAGACAAGGTTCCGCTATGCTCCCCGCCCATGCATCGGCATACTGCGCCTCAGACAACTCAGCAGCATATTGATTACCTACGTGGAGAAGAGTTGTTGTTTTCGTCTCTATAGCTTATCCTTAAGAGTTCATACTTGCCATATAGAAAGGAAATATATAAACAGAACCCCATCTTTCTCCTTCCATAGACATCCTCTCTTTATGAACAGTCCCACACGTCCTATGTCATAGTATAAATTATTGGCAAAACAGCAAGAAATATTATCAGCTGGTTTATCAATGAACCCTTTAAATTGGAAACATCCAAAAAAAAATTTAAAAACCCTCTTAAATAAGCATGTTTGCGATGAAATAAACCTTGATTACAAGTCATATTTCATGACATCACTCTAATTGCTACCATACTTAAATTCCGGTATAACTTCATTGTCACAAAAGTGAGTAGTGGCTCATTCAGTAGTTGTGTGAAGGCAAAAATTCTATGGAAGGAGAAAGATGGGGTTCTGTTTATATTCAACTCCTAATGCAGTGTGAATAACAAATGTAGACAATTTGATTATGTGGTAGAGGGGATTACAAGAGAGCCCTCTCACCCCCCACTCCCCATTATACAGGGAAATAAACAAAAAAAGATTAAAATTAGAGAAAATGGATTAGAGATTGAGGAAAATACTTCGTGAACAAGGGGAAAAACATTTCACCTTTTTCCTTAATGTAATGCTTAGTATATGGTACAGAAGCACAGCTTTGTATTTATCTAACTGTTACATTTTAATGTTCTTTATCACAGTCTGAATCCCTTTGCCCCCATCCACTGGCATCATCTGGAAGAGAGAGATTAAAACAAGGGTAATTTCCCCCTGGTTTTTGCTTGGCAGTGTTTTTGCCTGAGTCAGCAGGAAGCTGAAGCTTAAAGGATGCACTGTCACTCAAAGTAATTTTCCCCATCCACCTTTTCTTACCAGGGTTAAACACTCAGTCACCCAACTAAGAACCTGGCATTTTCCTCTCTCTTGCCTGCGTCACTGCGTAGGCTCAGACTGTGATCTTTCACCATAATCTCATTAGGACTTTGAATTTGCAGATGGGTCCTGAATTCCCATCACAGAAGGGCAGTGGGCTAACACAATCAAACAGAAATTAGCATTTTGAGCCCCTGCACGCTATCCATCTAATATTCTGAAAACAGCTATACTGCTTCTCTTCCTCCTGACCCCCGTTATTTAAACTAAAAAAGAACACTTACAGAATATGCAGAGATGGGGAAGCAATTCAGAGAGATGGACTGTATTTCCTCCTCAACTGTGAAGATTGCTTTTTCAAATGGAGAAAAAATTGTTTACCTGCCTGAAACTTATATTTGTTTTTCTCTCCATTTGCTGACCTTGTCCTTTTTTTCAATAATCCCATCACATAGTTTTTATATAATTATTTTATTTACATCAGCAACAGCGTTCTACGAGTTTGACAGACAAATGCGATCCAAAGAATTTACAATCTGTTTTAAAGTATACAAATTAAATAGATCAGCTAGTTTTCATTAGCGTTATTGTACACATGCAGATTCTAACCTATATCATATATTATAATGTGTTTGTGATTAGAAGAAGGCACACAGAAGGACTCAGAACAAATCCTCTGTTTTAAGTTCAAAGATTTGGAGCCAATATGTAACTAAAGATGTTGCGCCAGGCAGGCAAGTTCAAAGATGCAGTTGTATAGAATTTTCTGAGTAGCATACTGAGTATTTACTGTACTCTGTGTTGTAGAGTCTCTGTGGAAGCTGGATGCCTCAAGAGGATCAAAGGGGAGAATAAGAAAAACCAGATTAAAATACTAGGTGTAAGTAAAAGATAAATAGGAGGTGTATCAGATAAGAGTGAAGTATTGCTACAAATAGAAGCTGTATTGAAATGGAATTAATTACAGCGACAGGGACAACTACCTCCCATTATAAAAACCAGGGAATTAGAGAGAACCTCCTGAAAGATTTGTTGCAGTTATATGCTATTTAATATGAAATGCTGCATTCCAAATGGGAAAAAATTGCCTTTTGTTATCTTTAGAGTCCAGGAATAAAAGTCAGCTTGAGAAAGGATTGTTTATCCATATTATTATTACAGTATTGACAATCTATTCAAAAATCATGAATTTTAAAAAAAAGAGCTTGGAGATCTATTTATTAGCCTTCTGTTTTTTTAGTCTTTGTGAGTATACTTGGGTCATGTATTTACATGTTTCTCAGAAGCTGCAAAGGCTAAAAATATTGTTAAAATTATATTCACCTATCTTCAGGCCTCCTGGAGGTAGAGCTTCAAAAGAAAAACCAAATATAATGAGACTTGCAATAAAAATCATAAGAGTTGGCAACACTGTCCTAGGATGCCAGGACATACCACATTTACTGTGAATCGGAGGCCAGAGCTGTAGGAGCTTCAGCAGGCAGACCCTGTAGATCATCATCTGCACCCAACTGTAACATCCAGCAGTCACAGTCTGTTCCACAGGTTTTTTCTGTCCATCATTCCTGGGTCTTCTCTCCAGCTTCCTGATTCCATGTGTTGTCCACTACTAAACAGAGCCCAAACACTTCCTGGTTCTGGACCTTTCCTTTTACCTGGCCAGGGCGGTAATTCCTTTGTGTTACTTCCTTTGGGGTTTCTGGGGGGAGGCTGCAATTCCATTACCGGTAGTGTTCTGCTTGTGTCACTTGTGTTTCTATATGGAACTCGCTTCTCCCTTCCCTAATGTGGTTAGAAAGTCAGACCCCTTTGGCCATACTGCCCTGCACAGTTTGAAACCCTGTTAGCCAGATTCTCTTATTTTTGTAGTAAATAAGTGCCATGATTTAAAAATGTTCCAATTTTTCTGGAAATAATTCCTGCCAGTGTAAGTCAATAGTAATATTTCTGTTGACTTAAACGGGCAGGATTTCACCCCTTAACTCTGTCTCCTGATGATGCCATAAAGGAAAAACTATGAAAAAATTTTGAAGTTGTTCTTTAAAAAATCAGTTTCACCTAATCTGGGACCACAAATACTAAAAATGCCTAACTATAATCATATAATTCTTCTATGACATCACTACAGGGCAAATTAAGGTTGTGTGAGTACCTTGACTATGTCTGTTTTGCTTTAATATGTTTGGTTTTTGGTTTGTTTTTTTTTAAAGTATAATCTTAATTCTGAATATTCTGGTTTGTAATACTTGGGTTTAGAACAATTATAACATCTCTAATGTATTCTACCCTTAAGTCACAGATACATAACTCCATTTTAATGTAGTTTGTTGGAGAATGTCCTTAGTTTTTAAAAATTGTTCAAAAGTTCATGTATGAATACTAAACAAGAAGTCCAAGGAACCACTATCATTTAGTAAATTCTAATGATATGAAAATATATAGTATCAATCTTCAATTTTTTTTTTAACTTTAAAGGACAAATTCTCAAATATACCAGAGCAATATAACGCAGTCAGAGCTCACCAGATGGTGAAGATGGATTTACAGCTGCTTTGCACAGGCAAAGCAGTGCAAAACAGCTGAAACATACTAGTGAATCTGAACTTTAACTTACAATCCATGTATTGAACTGCAAGGCTGGTTTAGTGAAACAATCAATCTGCAAAGCATAGAGCCGGGAGACCTTTAGTTTCGTGCCTTTGTGCTTCCCCAACAGTATGCCTCAATGCACAGCAGAGCCATGGTAGCAATGCTCAGATAGGTATGTTGTGACAGCTAGGCCAAGTAACCCATGAGAACTTGACTCCTGTGACCATTTTCCCCCAGCCAATTGAGTCACTACAAACAACAGAAGTGTTGCATGCTAATTAGCCATAAAAGAAGGTGATTAGTCATCTCTGATGTCACAATGAGCCTGCTTAAGAGTTACCTGAGCTGCTAATCTAACCTGTTTTGTAGTATATATAATCATAGCATAATGAGATAGGTTGTAATTCAGTTAATTATTATTCTAACTTCTGCAAATATAGCCTATGTACAAGATTTCAATTAATTTTAAATATTTGGAAAGCTCTGCATTCCATTGTTAAGCTCATCTGGGATGAAGAAAGACTGATACAGATGGTATATTTCTTAAATTAATTTTAAATTTAATTTTTAACTTTAACAGATTTATTTATATATTCTCAGACAGTTGGTTCAAAGACTAAGTACTATAAGTTGGGGGTGATGTATGGTATTTTTCATAAAAAACAAAGAGGCTGAATTCCATTTCAAGTCCAACACACAATTCAACCTTAAGACCTAGTCTACACTCAAAAAACTGCATTGATCCCTTAGGACTCAGCGGGATTGATTGAGTGGGCAGTCTAGACCCACTCAGTCAATCCTGGAGTGCTCTCCAATCAACGTAATTAGTGAACTCCCTCAAGTGGAATAAGGCTTCGTTGACCAGAGAGCGCTGTAAATTGATAGCGAGGAGTGAAAACGCCACGGTAAGTAGAATTAACTAAACTGATGGCAAATACGTATTCTGCGGAACACAGATTACGTATCTCCCACTGACTTAGCTCCACCGTGTAGAGCGGGACTAACTATGGCATCATGACCATTGCCTTCATAATGGAGGGATCACCGCTGTCCTACTGGTGGTGTTTGTTGACGTCACAAAAGAAGTAAGCATTGAAGATGGATTTGAAGAGAGAGGATGAACCTACCCCATTACCTCATGGTGGCAAGAATTTCCTGCATTGGAGGCATCATGGATGATAACATGAGGATGAGAGGTCAGAAGAAATTCATTGCTAACTGAGGGAAGCAGTAAGAAATGAGAAAAAGATGCAGAGAGGGAGTTCATCTGCTTCCTCTTTTTTGTGATTAGTGTCCACCAATAGCCTCATAATACAGGTGCTGCCAACCACCTGACAACAGGTGGGGCCAGAGTCATGTTACCAACTTTGCCGACCAACTCAGGATACGCTCATTTATTTGGGTTACTTCCTTTTGGGGGTGGGGGGGAGGCTGCAATTCTATTAGTGTTCTGCTTGTGTCACTTGTCTTTCTATATGGAACTTGCTTCTCCCTTCTGCAAGTTCTTTCTCAATGGAGTCTTGCAGGACCTCAGTTTCTCAGGACTGGGTTTTCCAGCCCCGGGTTTAAATAACCACCCGTATATAACCATTCATGGATTAAAAAGGTGCATCTGAATGGACCGGGTCTATCAGCACTCTCAGCTGACTACTTATACGTCCCTGAACACAGCAGGCTGGGTCAAAACAGCACTTTTCTGCTGCTACCCTTATATGCCCCTGGCACCGCACTGGACTAGACTTGAGCATGCATCTCAGCAGGCTGGGTCACACAGCACTATTCAGCTGCTCCCCTTATAAGCCTCTGGACTCAAGCAAGCCAGGTCAAAACAGCACTTTTCAGCTGCTACCCCCTGGAGTCAATGAGGCTGGTATTCCCACTCTTACTTTACAATTATTCTAATAGTAACCCAATTAATGAGCAAACCTTACAGGATTTGGGCAACACAGGGATCTTTGACTAGGTAAAAGAAGTGTTGCTGCAGAGCAATATAGGGAAGCCAAGAACACAAAGGAGAGGGGATTAAGTTTTTTAAAGAGTTTGGCAACTGGCTTGATTACAAAAGTCATTGTATTGCTAAGTACCTAAAACTTACAATAATAATAGTAATAATTATAAAAGGAGAGAAAAGTACCCAAACAGTTACAGCATTAATAACCCTACAAGGAAAGGAAAACACTCAGTTACAATATTACCTAGATTCTATTGTATCAGGCCTAGAGAGAGAGTTATATTTGAACAAAGAGAGAGAGAAGGAGAGAGAGTGTGTGTCTATATCTCTGTGGGGTGGGAGTGGGGGGGGGGGCTGTCTCACCACTCTGTGTAGCAGAAAGGTTCCCAGGAAACAGGCTGTGCAGCTCAGGGCCAAAATGCTGGATGGAGACAGGCAGAGCTCTCACTGCCATCAGCAAGGAAAAGGTGAAGTCTCAGTGGACATGATGCAGCTTTTAGATCCACAACAGAGTCCTGTGGCACTTTTAAAGACTAACAGATTTATTTATCGCACGGGCTTTTCGTGGGAGAAATTCCCACTTCGTCAGACGCTTTCCCACGAAAGCTTGTGCGATAAATAAATCTATTAGTCTTTAAAAGTGCCACAGGACTCTGTTGTTTTTCTGCAATAGACAACACAGCTACCTCTTTGGAACTTTTAGATCCAGGCATCAGGACTCAATTTTTGGATTTGGGTAGAGGCTTTTTTATAGGAAACACTAAGGTTGTTTTGGGGGTAAAGAATGACTTGGTTTAAGTGGACAATACACATTTCTGGCTGGTGTGGTAATGGTTCAGGGAAGCTCACAATACAATCAGGAAAACAGCAGAGTCCTCTGGCACCTTTAAAGACTAACAGATTTATAAATTTGCTAGTCTTTAAAAGTGCCGGAGGACTCTGTTGTTTTTCTGCAATAGACTAACACAGCTATCCCTTTGGAAACTTGAATACAATCAGGCAGATTCAGTATTTTGGGTATCAATTAGCATGTTTATAACTAGAATGGTCTGATAACTGCTGAGCTCGTTAGCCTCAGTGCAAGATCCCCCATCACGCACTGCTTCCCCGCTCCTTCAATCTCAGAGTTCAGTGTGGTTTCTGCTTTGGATCTTGGTTCTCCAGACTCGATGCAAATGAAGCCCCATTTAGTGTGCTGATGGCTTTTGGATGTAAGTAGTTAAGGATGTCTCCCATTGCCTTTCCATTGTTTTTGGTTTCCTGTTCAAGCAGAGGTGAGGGGGTGGGGGTGATGTGTGGGGATGAGTTACAGTGGCTGGATACTATGCTCCCATTCCCCAAGAATACAGAGCTAACAAGTAACAGTCAGCTGAACGAAGAAGCTATGAGGCAGTGATTGAGAGCAAAATGAGAAAGCAGTGCTCTCAGGAGTTTTCCTAGCTCCCTGTCACCTTCCCAGCCTCCATGGCAGAGCCAGCCCTTCTGAATCCAAATTTTGTTGGTTGACAAGCACCTTTCCATCCCCAGGCCTAGAATGAGGAAACTTGCATAATTCATCTTTGGTGGGTAGAGAAATAGAAAATGCAAAATTATGCAGAACCTTGAAGGTGAGGAGAATGCAAAGCTTCAATTTGGGACAGGGAAAGACAGGGGAAGCCAGTGTAAAGATTCTGAAGATGGTAATTACTTGGTCCACATGTTGCATGGGGAAAAAGAGGGTTCGGGGTGGACTATAGTTAAACAAGATGGAGAAGAGGGACGCAAGAGAGGATCAAGAAGAGATTGCAGTAGTAGCAATGAAGAGATAACAGAGGCATTGACCAATATTTGAACTATAGAGATAAAGTACAGTGCCAGTGATTCTTTTTTTCTTTTTCTAGTTCTGAATGTTGAGAAGAGAATTTAATTTCGCTGATGTAATCACACAAGATAGAAAGCTATTAGGTTAGAATACAGGATACATTTCATATCATTTTAATATATGTCTGTTTCTTAAAATTAAAAACTCCATTTTGTTGTTAAAAGGTCTGACATACAGAATCTACAACCAAACAAGGCTTTTAAATCACAAATGATAAGCTTAAAAAAATTAATGACAGGCTGCCATTTTAATATATGCTGAAGGTTTTTTCTTGCCCTTCAAAGACCAGAAGACACTACTACAAAAACTGATGCACTTCCCTGAAGTGTGGAGATACAGAAGTTTGATGCTTATCATAGCCAGAAGAAATGATCACTCACCTCTTCTATGGTATCCAGGAACAGTACAAGACCATTGACAATGTACAGTTGACAGAGAATAATAACAGGTCAGGTATGTACTATTCTTTGTTCCTACAAATGTTGTCATAAGAAAGGATTTATGTTGTTGCACTTCCAATTCTTGCACCGTCTATGTCACTAAAAGGGAGCATTTGAATTTTATTATCAGCGCTTTGGATGGTTCCACTCTCCTCTATTGACAGCATCAGTAGTAATTTATGTGAAAGTAGAAATGACTAATATTCAAAATAGAGAATAAAAAGATCAGTGTTGGACCACTACTATTTCTTGTGTAGAAAAATGCCATGCAAGTGTGAAAAATTGGGATGGGTGGAGAAGGATAATAAGTTGCCTATATAAGACCCTAATATCAGGACAGTCCCATAATACCAGGACAACCGGCCATCCTAATTTGGGATGACTAGAACTTCAAATGGTTTGTTTTTTCACACTTTGTTGTGCAAAGTGTTCTCTGCTTTGAACCCACAGTACACTTTCTTTTTAACTGAGGCCAAAACCTGTGTCATAAACCAGTGATAACTTCCTGCCAAAACTATTGAAGGTACTGCTGTATTCCCTCAGATTTCATTTTAGATCTTACAAACCATTCAGCTTTCTTTCTTTAAACTTCCATGTGTTTTCTCTTTCAATTTTCTTCAAGAACTTTATTTCAACTATGAATCATTTTTTTAACTCTTCCTATATGCTATTCTTATTCACATCAATTTTAATCCTTTTAAAATCTAAATTAATTTGTCTCAATAATATCCAGGTCAGTTATGTGATGCATAGTAAGTATTTTATTTTTTATTTTATTTTTTGTATTTTAATGTATTATCGTATTTTTGTTGCCTTTTACAATTAACTTGAGTAACCTCTTGCATAATAGGGGAATGAAACAGAAAGATTTATTAGTATTGTGTTATCTCTTATTATTCATTATACTTCTATCCTATCTCCTCTTGTACTTTTCCAAACTTGACTAGACCTAATATTTTTAAATTTGCAACTCTGTGCTTAGAAAGGAAAGGTGGCTTTGTGGTTAGAGCATGGAAGTCAGCCCTCATTTCTGTTCTCAAGTCTGCAATTCTACCAACCTAGGTTTAGAAGCAATGCCATGTGATTTATGTGTCTATCAAAACCAAGAACAGCTTGAATTTCAGCTATTGGGTGTTTGCCACAAACAATCTATGCATCAAGAACGGTTCAGATAAACGATATGGTGAATAACTAATGAATTCTAGAAAATCATAAGCTGCTTTTTGACAGTTTGCAAACATATATAAAGGAGTTAAATGTATTAAATACTTATTTGTAATGGATTATTCACTCAGCTCTAGTGCCCTATCTTTCATGAGTTAATAATGAATTTCATCTACCATAGTATTTATTGCCTCTTACCTAACTTCATTAGGGTCATTGTAGAGTTTGTCGCAATCATCCCTCATCTTGAGCAATCTAAATAGTTTTATACCATTAACAAATTTTCTGCTTCATTATTCATCCCCTTTTCTTAGTTGTTCATAAATATATTGAACAACAGCAGTCCTGCTACAGCTCAATGGGGAACGCCCCTACTTATCTGTTTCCATGCTGAGACATAGACTTATAGAACCATAGGGTTAGAGGAGTCCACAGGAGTAATCTAGTCAAATCCCTTGCTGAGACCCGGGATTTGTTGTGTTTAAAACCATTCTAAGATAGATGGCTATCCAGCCTCCTTTTGAAAACTTCCAGTGAAGGAGCTTCCACAAACTCTGTAGGCATACCGTTTCATTGTCCTTCTGTTCTTACAGTTAGGAAGTTTTTCCTGAGATTTAATTTAAATCTGCTCTGCTGTAGTTTGAAGCTGTAACACCTGTTGATGGCTTGCATTATTATAGCACCCAGAGGACCAAATGAAAGAGGAGGGTCTTTTTGTGGTTGTCCTTGTCCTGCCCTCTATGGCAAGAGAGAACAACTATTCTCCATCTTTTTATGGCAGCCTTTCAAGCATTTGATGGGCATTTATTCTCACACATTTCCTATCAGCAAGTTTTTAATCCATTACAGGACTTGACCTCTCGTCCTTTGTTTATCAGATTTTCTTTAGAGCCTCTTATAAAATCATAGAAGATATGGATTGGAGGACTCCTCAGGAGGTCATAGAGTCCATTCCGACCAATCCCAACTAAATCATCCCAGTCTTCTGGCTTGTCTTGTGAAGGATTTTATCTAAATTCCTTGGAAAATCTAAAAATATTATATCCACTGGTAGTTCTTGCTCTTTTGTTAACTCATACATATTAGCAGTTTAGCAAGGCACAAATTATGCCTACAGAAGTTATGCTGGTTTAGTGTTGTTATATCTTCTTAGCACCTACAGTTCTATAATTAAGTAAATTGTGAGAGAACTAGTGATCAGACTGCTACTGGAGTCATAAACGGCATGTGATTTCAACTCCAAGTAGATGTTTCCACTGATGGCTGTCCCAGAACATCACTTCTGCCCTGGCACAACCTTAGGGCCCACTTAAGCAGTCACCAACCCTACCCATTCAGTTAGTATTACAATGGATCTGATCTTCTGCAGTGTAATATACATGAAGGCAGTGATGCTGAAACTTGGGCTCCTGGGTGTGCTGCTGGACGCCCTGGCTTGAAGTAGTAACAACAAACGCCAAACACATGGTTTCCCTCAGTACCCCCCACTATAAAAAAATGTTCTAGCATTCCTACGTCAAGGCCACCCATGTCCACCTACCACAACATCCAGACAGAAGTCAGAACATAACTCCTTTCTTTTTGTTGGAGAAATGAAGTCCATTAGGTTCAGCCATGGGATCCCGGTCCTAATTTACTTTGTCTTTTGAGATAAGGTAAAATTGTGTCCTTATTAGTGCTGAAAGTATTAGATACAAAAAGTCAAACTCTTCTGTCACTCACACTTTTGTAACTTGGTTGACTCCAGTGGAGCTGCAGCTGTGTTACTAAGAGATGAATTTGGCCAAAGAGACGTAAAACTAAGTGTCCGACATTAGTAGAACTCCTAGTATCTTGTGTGTGTAACTTGCTGTTGTTAAGTTCCAAAGGAGTAGCTGTGTTAGTTTCTTGCAAAGAAACAAACAGAGTCCTGTGGCACTTTTAAAGACTAACAGATTTATTTATATCATGAGCTTTCATGGGAGAAAATCCCACTTCATCAGATGCTTTGAAGATGGGAAACTTACAGAATGGGAGGAAATTAAATGCAGGGAAGTGTATTACTTAGGATCAGGTCAGGCTGTAACTGCAAATCAAAATAGATTTAGGATTCAAACACTGGGGAACAGCATATAGAGGAAGGTGAGGTCAAATCACCTGTTGTAATGAGAAAAAAAATCTGTAGTCCCTGTTTAACCCTAAATCAACTGAGTTGAATTTACATATAAATTCGTGTTCTGCAGTTTCTCTTTGAAGCTGTGATTTATTATTCATCTGTTTCAGCACAGCTATTGACAAGTCATCAATGGGGTGAGCAGGGAGATTGAAGTGTTCCCCTACTGGTTTTTGAATGTTGTGACTTCTGATGTCAGGTTTGTGTCCATTTATTCTTTTGTGTAGAGACTATCCTGTTTGTCCAATATATAAGGCAGGGGGGCATTTCTGGCACATGATGGCATAAATCACATTGGTGGATGAGCAGCTGAATGAGCCCTTGCTGGAGTAGGTGGCTTGATTTGGTCCTGTGATGGTGTCTTTTGTGTAGATATAAGGGCAAAGTTGGCAGCATGGTCTGTTGCAGGGGTATGCTACTGATAATTCACACAAGATGCTAGAATTGCTATCAATATATATCTACCCTGCTAGAATTGCTAGGGGGGCAAAGTGGGAGCCAAATTAAAGTAGCAAGAAGGGGAAGGATGAAAGGAGAGTGATAAATGAGAGGCGGGAGAGGAATAACAACAAAGAGTAAAAGACAGATGACAGAGACAACAAGCAAGGAAAGAAAGCAAATAGCCCAGACAAGACCAAGAAAATATTTCTTCTGTGGGACAGCAAATCTTAATAGATACAAAGAAGCAGCATTGCCCATCAGAAAGTTTTATCTAAGTGCTGCCTCCAAGACTGCATTTATGCTCATAACACCCAAATTTACAGAGAAGGAAATTGAGGCACGGATTTATATGCATTCCCAAGGTGTCACAGTTTGTTGCAGATCTGGAACCTAGACCCAGATCATTTCTGTCCCAGCCTGGAGCTTTAGCCAAAAGATCATCCTTCCTTTCTCAAAAAGTGACAGAAGCGTATAGAGTCAAAATAGTTGCTATAAGGTTAAAAATACAAGCTGGGATATATGACCCTCTAAATATATTGCTTCTCTTTCTCCTCCTCCCCCCACCCCCATTCCTCCCTCATGTCAGTGTGGGACATTATTCCACTTCAACAAATGTATTAAACCTTAAAAGCTGAAACATGGACTTTGATTAGTTGTCTGAAGTTGGATCCTCTTCTTTTAAAAATAACATCCATTTTTGAGTACTAAATGATGCAAACAGTTGGTTCAAAACAACCTCAGATCTGAAGAGTTCCAAGCTTTGGAGAAGCCTAGCTTGGGACTCAAAATACACATCTTGGACTAATCTCCAGTTCTTGTTCCAGAATAATAATCATTTGGTGCTAAGGCTGACATTTTTTTCAGTGTATCCTTCTCCTGATATGATACTGTACAGAGTGTTTTGTTGATTTGTCAAAATATTTCTGTTAAACTGTAACTTGTGTTTTTATGAATAAGTCCATTGTTGGGCCATTCATTACTGATGCAGGAAAGATTGCAAATAATGTTTGGGTCATTAATACTTCTTTAGAACACAAACTACTGTCTAATGAAAACTGCACGAAAAGCTAATAAAGTAAAATTCCAAAGGGGTAGCCGTGTTAGTCTATTGTAGAAAGACAACAGAGTCTTGTGGCACTTTTAAAGACTAACAGATTTATTAATCGCATGATTAATAAATCTGTTAGTCTTTAAAAGTGCCACAAGACTCTGTTGTCTTAATAAAGTAAAGTAAAACTTGAGTTCCCATTGCGCCCTTTACTTATGGAGACAATGAGGTAATGGTACTATGTTTAAATTCACAAATAGGTGCAAATGACTTAAATTCCTTGCTGGAATAGTGTGGGCCACTGTCTACATATCACTGATGCTAACTGCCTGTGAATTATATGCCTCTGTATTCATATGGCCCCTATCACCACGGTACTTTTGCCTCTGAGAAGCAGATGGAAGGTAAAGTTACTTACCTGTAATGCTGTTGCTTTGGGAATGTGTAAGTTGGATATTAGGAAAACTTTTTCAAAGTTAGTTACCTGTAATGCTGCTTCAGTGTGGGCAGTCTAAGTTGTATATTAGAAAAAAATCTTTTTCACTAGGAGGGTGGTTAAGCACTGGAATGGGTTACCTAGGGAGGTGAGAGAATCTCCACACTTAGAGGTTTTTAAGGTGTGGCTTGATTTAGTCTGGGTTGGTCCTGCTTCCAGCAGGGTGTTGGACTAGATGATCTCCTGAAGTCTCTTCCAGCCCTGATACCCTAAGAAGACATCATACAGGATTCCTGCTGTTGGTTTTCCACTTCCTAGTGTAAGACAGATTGGAACTCCCCAAGGTATTAGATTTTTGGTACTGAGAAGCACTTACCATTTGGCATGAGTTCCCATGTGCAGGTCTAACCACCTCAGCATCTTCTAGAACCTTTTCAGTCAGCTCTAGAATTAGGAGGAAGCAAGAGCTCCCCTGAAAATACCAACTGCACAAATCACAAGTGCCGAATCTGCAGTATTCACACTGTGACAACCATCTCAAGGATCAAAATAATCCTGGGGCTTGGCAGCAACACACCAGTGTAGTGCACAACCCTAAACTCTGAGGGGAGATGTGGGAGTAGGAACTGCATGTGAGGACAGAGCTGTCCCTAGGGGGCATGGCTGGAGGGGGGAAGGGAGGCCTGAGTCAACCCGCTCCACCTCCGGGAGCCCGGCAAGCCTCGGCTTCCGCCAGTTGAGACTGCGGCCACGAGTTGGCCCCGGCCGAGACCTCAGGCTGCCGCCACCAGTGCCCCAGCCGGGGAATGAGATCTGAGGCCGCTGTCGGGGGCCGGCCCCAGCTGAGGCCACGCCACCGGCTGAGGCCGGCCCTGGGCCCAGCTGGGGCCAACCATGTGGGGGAGGCTGGGCCCCGTGAACTGCCCTGCCCCTGGACCTGCCTGCTGCTCTGCGCTGGGGGTGGGGAGGGTTGGCCCAGGGCCAGAGGCTGGGCAAAGCCCCCCACCCTGCTGCCTTTGACTCACCGCAGGGGCAGGGCGAAGCATGGCTGTGGGGGGAGCTGCAACATGGGCCCTGCACTGCCCCCAGCTGGGAGCAGCATCTGCGGGGCCTGGGGCAACTGCCCCCGTTCGCCTCCCCCCAAGGATGGCCCTGCGTGAGGATACCATCAAAGAACCAGAATTACATAAACAACTTTCTTCAGCCCTGACAGAACAACAGGTGCATTGAGGACTAAGCTACTTTCCTAAGCCGTCACAGTCAGAATACTTGGAAGAAGCAATTGTTCTGGACTTTCACAGACAAACTAGAGATCAGCTGCCTCTAAACCCAGGACAACTCAGCACGGGGGGGAAAGAAAACCCCACACATAAAACTAAGGCTTCAAAAAAAGCTGCCACTAAAGCCTGAGACCAAAGGCTTAGCAGCAACTGCAGTTGGATGGAACTACTGAAGAGGGAGAGACTGATAAATAATGTGGAAAAGTTTCCTGAAGTAAGACAGCTCCTAGAAGGAGCTGAAGGTGGAATTAAAAAAAAAAACCCAGGTGCAGTCTGTGGGGAGCTCCTTCCCAAACTTTGGTCTGAGAGGAATTGAAGTGAAAAGATTTTAGGATGAGATGAAACAATGGTAGCTGGAAGGAAACTCTGATGGAGCGGGTGTTTGCTGCCAAATATAGCACAAATTTAACCAGGAAGTGAATAATATTGAATGCTTTTTATATATCTTTTGTTTATAAGGCATGGAAATATATTTTCTGCAGCAGCAGCTTTCTTCAGTCCAACTGCAGACCAGCAATGGATAATTTATTATATCCTAATAATGTTTTGCTCACTGAGAACTGACACTTACCCCTGTTGATTACCCAAACTAACAGTCTCCCTACACTCCTCTGCTTCTAAGTTTTTAACCATATGTTCTACAGATCTGTGAAATATTTCAGGTCCTGATTTCCAGATTGTAATATCCAAAAACAAAACTTTCCAAACAGTGTATTCAATATGCATATTTTGGCACCCTCACTGTGAAGCTTCGACTGTCAGACTGTGAAAAGTGCTATCTTCAGTCACCTGACCTCTTAAGCTTTCTCCTCATTTGAGTATTTAATAAATTAACTCTGTCTAAGCATTCAGCTCCTTAGCATCCATGAATACAGAAAGTGTACCATTTTCCTTTTTGACATGCCAGATTTAACTCAGTCTGTGACTGCCTCCGTGATTCTTAAATTGCAGTCTCTCCATTCTAAATGTAGCCAAAAACAACAGATAACATATTTGTGCTAGTCAGTATTTGGGTTTCTGCACTTCCTCACATGTTGCTTACTATTTGTTGTAGCACTGAAGGCTTAAATGCATCTGTTGTTGTATAGATATCTAGTTTTTTGCATTGCCCACTTACAGTGGCATTAAAAAACAAAAACAAAAAAAAAACCCCATACCCTGAAAAATAATGTTAACAGAACCATTAAATGGCCAGTTCACATCTGCTTAATGTCAGTTGAATGATCTATATAAAATTAAATTTGTGTTGTCACTTTGGCTCCAAGTGAATACTATTTATTTGAAATTATATAACAATTTTCTTATTTGTGATTTTTTTTAACACCAAGATTGATCATGAACACTATGGAATGAGCATTCAGCTATCTGAAAACTGAATTGTTGTTTTGACTGGTCATACAGAATTTGTTCCTTTATTGAATGGCTTGTTGGTTGTTTGCATCATTATAGCACCCAGAGGTCCTAATTAAAAAGCAGGGCCTTTTTGTGACTGTCCTTTTAAAAACAAGCAATAAAACTCTCCGTGGTCCGTTTGAAGTGGATCTTGGTACAACTCCTATAATGCAGAGGAAACCGAGCCTTTGAATCCCTCAGGAAGAGGTAGTGGTTTAGAGAGAGAGAGTGTTTAAAAAACTGGATTAGAAAACATTAAAAATTAAAACATTATACTTTTCTTTCTGAGCTACACACATTATAAATTATTAGTATTTATTATTTATTTAATGATTATATTATGGTAGTACCCAGAAGTTTCCCATTTTGGGGCTACAATAGGCCTGGTCCATGAAGAGTTTACAATCTGTGAAGATTAGAAGTTAGGTGATTGACAGATTTAAACAAAAACAAACATATTTGATTGCCTGTCAATCTCTATACATCCCTCCCCATACACACACACCTTTACTATTTTATAAATTTTGATGTTCTCCAACTAACTCTCACCCTGACCATTATACGTTGGCTGGCTGATTTCTTGAATTACGGCAGAAGTGGATCCAAAGTGGAATTTGAAACAGGAGAGAGCAGTAGCTTGTCTTATATTATTGTAAAATGCATTGGTTCTCAACCACTGTGTCGGGACACATTAGTGTGTCACCACACAGCAGTAAGTGTGTTGCAGAGAGCCAGGAAGATGGCTGAATTCAGCCTACGCGGAGTGGGCTGGTGTGTCCTGTAGGGTTGCGATATGCTGCCAAGTGTGATGTGATCTGCAAAAGGTTGAGAACCACTGGTAAAATGTACTGTTTGGAGGCAGAATTCAGAGTTAGTTCTGTCTCATTATATCCATACAAAATAACTGTAAACTTTTGTGTCAAGACTCCAGCAAAAGGATTATGACATCATTAGGATGTCTCTGATATCATACAATATCTGGTGCGAATACTTGGGTGTAAAATTCACTTTCCATAACCACTTTTGCAAGTAGAATTAAAATCCTCAAGTGTCTGCGTAAGCCAAGCACACAAAGGGCCTCCACACAGTTAAAAAAAGAAATTCACTGTTAAATTATTATGATTGTGTATTTGTATTACAGTACTACCCAAAGGCCCCAATCAGGCTCAGAGTCTTATTATGTCAGATGCTCTACAACTATATAGTCAGAAAGTTCCAGTCCCAAAGGCTACGTCCACACTGGCAAGTTAGTTCGAATTAAGGAGGCCATGGATACATTAGGCTTTAGTTAGTTCGAATTAAGGGCTTCCTTAATTCGAACTAATAACTTCGAATAGGGCTTCAGAAGTAAGGCTTTAATTCGAACTAACTAGTTCGAATTAGCCAATGTGGCCATGTTAATTCGAACTAATTTCTTAGTTCGAACTAACCGGCCATTGAAATGAATGGGAATCGCTAATTCGAACTAAGCAAGTGCCATGAATGGCACTTGCTTAGTTCGAACTAACTTTTTCTAGTTCAAATTAAGCTAATTTGAACTAACTAAAATTAGTTCGAATTAGTCAATTCGAACTAACTAATTCAAACTAATTTTAGCAAGTGTAGACATAGCCAAAGAGTTTATAACCTAACTTAAGACAAAACAATTAAGCAGAGCAAACAAATGCAGGGGCTGGAGAAGGGGTTGAATTGACAGAAACACATGATTACACAGACATTGCTATGTACATTATTCACAAGTTTGAAGTAAAAAAATTGTTTGATATAAAAAAACCTCAAGAAATACGATATCCGTAATGTTTATGGAGTATCTACCTAGATAAATATACATCAACAGATTTGTGTGATGTACACCTCGATCTAGTATTAGAATCTTATTCATGCTAGGGGCCCTTTACACTGCTCTGGCAATGTAAAGGCTTGAAAGTGGGCATTAGGTACACAGAAGAGGAACTGGGGTATTGGAGCTATGCACATAATGCAAAAATCTGCTACCTGTATTCAGCTGGGCAAGATTACTGATTCTGTATTTCAACTATTCAATTATGTAATAGATACTCCCGTTAAGCTGTCTACACTGCCAGGGCAATGTAAACAGCTCTTCTTGTAAATGAAAATTAGGTCTTTATTGTAATATGTATTTTGCTGTCTGTTGCCTTGTTTCTTTTTATATATACTTTCTGTTCCTTCCTTATTTTGTTTGAATAGCGATGTAAACACATCTTGTTTTGCCACCCCATTGAATTGCTGCTGCCTGTAAATAAAGGGGATAACCAGCTCAATTTTACCCTTCTGTGACAGATATCGTGATTACAAGGCACGCTATACCTCTGTCCCCTTTCCGAGTATACCCCTTAGGTATGAGGTCTCCTGTCTTTACCCCTCCTGGGATGGAATTCTGCAAGTCTCACGTTCTTGGAATGAGGTCTGGGCTACGGTTCACTGCATATTGTGTTCTGGTCCAGCAGTTCTTTTCAGAAGTCTGGGACAGCAGTGAATATGGCAACAAAATAGCCTTTTTAAACCAAAGAATTATTTTCACAGTAGAAACAAAGTATTTAAAAAAAGGGATTTGAAAACCATAGTAAAGATGTCTGTTTTACCTAATGGCTTACCAGCCCATGGTGGTAATATAGGCCTTTGGCTCCACAACCTTTCCAGACAACTGTATCCCTTTCAGCAGTCTGATTTATCTTGTGCAGTCCCAAGTTTCACCTCACTTTAAAAACTACTTACTTACACAATCAGACATAAAAATACAAAAGTGTCATAGCACACAATTACTGAAAAACTGCTTACTTTCTCATATTTACTGTATAATAATAAAATAAATGATTTGAAATATAAATATTGTACTTACATTTCAGGGCACAGTATATAAAGCAGTAAAAACAACTCATTGTCTGTATGAAATTTTAGCTTGTGCTGACTTCACCAGTGTTTTATATGTAACCTGTTGTAAAATCACACAAATATCTAGATAAGTTGATGAATGGCTCGAAAACCATTGTGTATCCCCAAAGGGTACCCATATCCTTGGTTGAGAATCACTGACTCGGAAGGCCTAACTTCTTCAGAGTCTCCAGCAAATGCCTATTTCTCAGTCTGGCTTCTCGAAGTCAACTCCCTCTTCTCTGGGAATCCATTCGTCTTTATTCCTGTCACAGTCCTTTTGAATGCTGGTGTGGGCAGGCTTTTTCCTGGCCTGACATTCTCTTAACAACCCACAAGTGTTTGCAGAGAAGTGGCTTATCTTCAGTCATTCTTGCCCCCCCCCCCCCCCCCACTTGTTTTTCCTTCCATCATCCTATTACATTAACTCAATATATTCATACAGTAAATGGTGCAATAACCAGATCAACATATAGTATTCATCAATTAAGGCAGAGTAGCTTCACTTCTATCAGGAGACTATTAAAATCAGAGGGAGTGGAGAGGTTCATAGAGCTCCATTCTACCCTTAAAACAACAAAAAGCTGAGTGCTGCTGGGAACATATACAGAGCAAAGGAAGCCTTTTGAGATCTGACTTAAGGGCAGATCCATCACTAGCAGCCGTTTTCATGATAATTAAACATTACTTTTAGGGTGAGAGAGAACAATGGCTATCTACAGAACACTAGTTTTAGAAAGAGAGGATACATTGTGTACATGTACCATTGAAGTCATCCACTGATAAGTAACTATGTTAACAAGACGGAAACAATACAGCTGCCTATTAGAAAAGATTGATATATGTAATGATATGTTACAAAGGCTCCTACAGTAAAGCAACGCTATAAACTGTTCTACTAAACAGAGGTCAAGCAACGTCACTTTGTGTTGCTTCTGCTGACATATGGCTATCTTGTGTGGTTAGTAATCACTGATTACTGGTTGTCTGTGCTAGAACTGTCTCAAATCTAAAAACATGGTTTTTGTGTGAACTGTAATGCTCGCAAACGGAGTTGGCTTGATGTCCCTAAAGCCCAGTCTTCTCTTTTTGTACAGGACATGCATAGACAGGCAGTAGTAAGTGTAAGCTTTCTCACACTTCTCAAAAATGCCTCGGCACGACTTAGAAGAAATGGCTGTAGATGCAAAAGTGATTCACTTTTCTATAGCTGAAGCTTACCAATGGTGAACCTACCTGAGGAAATTGTAAGCAGAAAAAGCTCAATTTCTCAAGTAAAAGAATTGTTCTCTACTTTTTATTAAGTGTCTGAACAAATGCCCACTGAAATAATCGAAAATACTCCCTTTCCGGTATTGGACCTGATGCTAATTACGCAAATTACAGAAAGAATTCCATCTAGTGACTTTCCATGTACTCAGCTGGCAACCCAAAAGATGAGCCATTTAAAAAAATTCTTTCAGTAACCAAGTGTTTTGAGAGCCGCAATGGGTGTAACCTCCTGGTGAGGGGAGCTGGGCCAGGGCACCTGCCACAGGCTCCCTCGGCGGGGGTGTGTGGGAGCCTGAAACCCAGAGTGGTCCGCCTGTGGCAGAGTGAACCTGGAGCCTGGTGCGGGTTGGCCACAGGGGTCCGTGGGGGAAAGGGGAAGGAAACAACCAGGAGTTGCAAGGGAGAAGTCAAAGAGCCACATGCGGCTGTGGAGCCACAGGTTGCAGACCCCTGCCTCAGACCTTTAAATCAGGCCTCCTTCAGAGTGCTGTCACCTTATGGAGACTCTTTATGCTCCCCACCACCTTTTTTATTAATTATTATTATTATTATTAAAGATCTGAACAAAAGAATCAACAGCTCTGAGTGAGAAGCAAAGCACAAATTGCTCTGGCTGCAGATAAACTGTTACCATTCCACTGGAGACTAAGACGGTCACTTAAGCAAACTCTCTATTCTTGAATTTACTTACCCAGACATATACAAGATACCAATCCAAAGATTTACTGCAGTGGGGCCTGTGAATCGTTGCAGAGACCAGTTTTATTGCATACACTTTTACATGTTCTGTTTTATACAGTCTTTCTTAATTACATGCCAGTAGTGTCTGCGCAGGCACAAGCAGTAGGTTATATACTGAGCAATAGCTCATACATGTCCTTGGCCATAAAAACTGCTTCTACTGAAAGAGGAAACTGTCCTCAGGATACCCATTATTGCAATTCTTTAATAAATAAAAGTGCCAATGGTTCCCTAAAGCCATAAGTCACCCCAATTTCTCGAATATCTTATCCAGAGAAGGGAACCAGTACTGCACTGCAGCGGCAGATATGGATGCAAGTCCGATTTCTAGTGTGGCACTTAAACCCAGAGGCAGGTGCCATCATTTGGTTAGCACACACTGACTTTCTGGGAAGGAGGAGTTATCTGTCTTTCCTACATTCAGCAATGCCTGGTGACTCCCACCTTTCACAGTAATACACTGTATTTCTAGTAATACAGAGTTGGAATTTCAAAGTGTCAAAGAATGTTAGGCATCCCATTTCCAGTGACTTCAGAGCTGGACAACTGACTCCCACAGACACTTTTGAAAGAGTCCTCTGTTCAGAGCTTTACATCTGAATGAATTAAGTCTCACAAGATGTTTGTGAGACAGGTATTTATCTTCTTATAACAGATGGGGATACTGAGGCACTGTGGCTTAGCAGAACCAGAAATCTACTGACACACTGCTATACTTTAACCATTAGATTGGGCAGGCACCTTCTGTGCTTTAATCCCTTCTTTCCTTTCATTTACTATGCAGATGCCTTCCAAATTTTACTACCGTTTTGAACCAATGTACCCAGCTGGCACCAAAGTGACTGTTTTATGCCTTTTTGATTTCAGCACAGAGCCAGCTACTTGCTTGTCCTCTGGATAGCGTGACCTGCTTCGGTGTTACTTGCATCTTCAGTAAAGACAGAGCCAGTGGCAGGTGGTGGTTTTGTTGTGACAAACCTATGGCGAAAGAGTCTTTGTGAAGCAGTGAAGGCTAAAAAAGCATTTAACCTGAAACAGTATATAGCTAATGTCTGAGGAATTAAATCCCTCCCAAATCAGGATTTATTATAGGATGTAACTGGTCCAGGAGCCCTTGTAAAAATGCATACAGGGAGCTCTGGGAAAAAGTGGCTTGCACAGAGCGGTTTGGCTTGGTGACAGTGGTGGGAGGATCATGCGCACAGCCCAGGGAAGCGTCAGGACTGGAGAGACAGACAACAGCGTTTGCAGTTTCTCTATTTCAGGAGAAGGAGAAGGAAGGACCCTGGGAAGATGGTAGAGTGCGGGAGAGAGAGGAGGGATGGGGGTAGCCGCTGAAGCCTGATGCATGATGGTTTGTGAGCTCAGGGAAAAGAAGGGAACCAGGAAGCCAGTTACTTGGATCCGGAGAAAGGAGCCGGTTTTGCGGGCTGCAAAATAACTTGAGCTGCCTCGAGAGGGGAAGGAGAAGGCTGCCCCTGAAGATTTGCCTTCCTTTTTCTTGAAACAGATCGGCGCCTGCCAGAGACAGCGCGGGGGCCGCGAGGAGAAAAGTGCGAGGCTTGCGGCCGGGGAGCAGCAGAAGTGATGAGCGAGCACACGGCCGGGCTGGGGGAGGCTTGCTGCAGCTGCTGCTCTTTCTGTGGCTGGAGGCGATTAAAGTGCCCGGCAGCCCCGCGGCTGCTTCTTCCCCTGCCTGGCCCATGGAGACGCTGAACGGCACCAGCCCCGGGGAGAGCCCCAAGCCGCAGAAGAGACTGAACCGAGCCCCCTCCCCGGCCAGACCCTTCCTCAAGGAGCTCCACGCCCGGGCACCCTCCACCAAGCCCCCGCCGGTGCCCCCCAAGTCGCCCAGCCTCTCGGCCAAGCCGCCGCAGCCGGCCCCCCCCAGCCGCCTCTCCAGGCGCAGCGGCTCCCAGGGGGCGAAGGCAGCGGCTGGCGGCCGGGCGGGCAGCGCCAAAGCCTCGCTGTGGAGCAAGAAGGCGGCCCGGGGCCACGAGCAGGGGCAGGGCAAGGCCGGGGGAGAGGCCGGCAAGGGCAGGAAGGGCAAGAGAGGCGGCGGCGCCCCGGCCGGGCTGGGCGGTGGCCATGCGGCGCCGGCCCGGCTCAGCCACACGGACAGTAGCTCCGATCTGTCCGATTGCCCCTCCGAGCCGCTCTCCGACGAGCCGCGCCCGGCCCCGGCCGCCAGCAGCGACGCCGAGTCCGGCACCGGCTCCAGCGATCGGGAGCAGCCGCCGGGGCCCGGGGCCAGCCAGCAGCCGGGGCCGCCCTGCTGCAGCCCGCTGGGCGCCCAAGGCAGCGCGCCGCGGCCGGGGGCCGAGGAGGCGAGCCGGGGCCGAGCCCCGGAGAACGCGCCCGCCAGAGGGGACATGCGGCTGCTGGGCACCAGAGCGCCCGCCCCCTGCCTGCAGCCGCCGGCGGCGGAGGAGGAGGAGCTGCGGCGGGAGATCGAGGAGCTGCGCTCGGAAAATGACTATCTTAAGGTAAACCGCCCGGCCCGGCGCCTGGGGGGTGGAGTCGGTGTGGTTCCGCCGGGGGGCAGGTGGCAATTGCGGGGTTCTTCCTTCTGCGGGGGACTGACTGGGGTGTGGTCATGTATGTGTGGAGGGCGTGCTCAGGGAGAGTCAATTGCTGGCCACTTCCACACTGCAATAAAAATTGGCCCTTTAGGGCTAGGCAGAGGAGTTATGAGGCAGGAGGAGAAAAATTATTCCCCTTAATCACAGATGATAGGAGGTGAAGCAATGGGCATAAATTACAGAAAGGGAGGTTCAGCCTGGGCATCAGGAAAAAATTCCTAACTGTGATTGAACACTGGAATAAGTTGCCTCGGCAGGTTGTGGAATCTCCTACAATGGAGGTTTTTAAGAGCAGGTTAGACAAACACCTGTCAGGGATGGTTTAATGAGGGTCCTTGGTCCTGCCATGAGTGCAGGGATCTGGAATCAATGACCTGTCATGGTCCCTTCCAGTGTCTATGATTCTTGGTCTCTGCTGAGGCTGGATGAAACTTTTGGAGAAGGGAGGGGGATGTTGATGCTCTGTTTTGCTTCTTAGAAGAAAAAGAAATCTAGTCTGCTCTACAAGGGCTGTTGTGCTGGGAAATCTGCTGAAAGAAATCCAGCACCTTCATCCAAGCAGAGTGCTGCTCTAGAAAGACTAAGGACTGGATTCTTTCATTAAAAGGCAGTAATTGCCTCAGTCTGAAGTTTGCAGTTATTTTACTGAAACAGAACTTGGTGTTTTTAAAGTAAGCATCTCTTGGGAGTGAATCACCCACCAAAACCAATGTTTCAGTTTTACTTGCTTTATTCACTGAAGCCATGTAAAATAAGTATGGGCACACAGTGTAAGTTCATAAGTACATTTGGCCTTTCATCAACAGCATGAAGATCTCCCATGAAGCGGAGCTAAAAAGGGTAGAAAAGGGACTAATACATGTGATCCAGTTTCTCCATAAAAGCCTGATTTATGGAGTCTTTAAGTCCAGTGCAGTGTGTACTCTGTAAAGCTGCTCTGCTTAGCTAGTGTGTGATATTTCAACAATCCCTACATTTTCTTTCTGTTGACTACAAATACTATGCTTCACAGGGAATATCTTCCTCACTTTAGCTTTGTTAAACTTCTTTCTCTCTCACTTGGAATGGAAACCATGACTTCATGTTATACTGTCTGGTGTGATATTTATTATAGTGAGCCCCAGTCACTAATTGTGAAGCACTGAAAGGTTCTGGCTGAAATAAAAATCAACAATTAAAGGAATATTAATAGTGTTCTCCTAGTGTAAAATACATTTTTCTGTATGCTGTGTTTTGGAGAGAAAACATAGGTTTGTCTAGCTGGGAATGCTGCTGACTGAACTGATCTGCTGGAACCTCAACTGGACGTGTACATACAATATGATCTTTTGGCCTGGCTAAGAGACTACATTTATAAAGATCTATAAATAAAATAAACAGAGCTATTTGGGTAACCACACATACTGTACATGGCTTCTGGCGGATACAATCTTTGTTCTCTGGTTTTGCAAATGCAGGGCCTCATCCTACAGGCTTTACTCAAACAAAACTTCTGTTGAAGCCAGTAGGAGTTTTACCTGACTGAGCACTGCACCAGAACAGGGCCCAAAGAACAGGAGAGTTGGCTAATCTTGAAGGAGAAAAGGATGGTACACTGACAGCAAGAGAGAAAGGGATTATGAAGCTCTAGTGATTTGGCTAAGAGCAAGCCTACATTTAAAATGCTTAGTAGCACCGATATGAAGACACTCTATGATCTATGCCAATGGGAGGGAGCTCTATTGGTGTAATTAATACACCTGTCCTGGTGATGATGGGAAATGGTCTCCCATTGACCTAGTGTTGTCTAAATGGTGGGTTAAACTGGTGCAACTATGTTGCTCACGAATGTGGATTTTTCACTCCCCTGAGCAATATAGTTACACGAATATAGGTCTGTAGTGTAGACCAGACCTAAGAGATAGGAAACAATTTTCATCATAGCAAATAAATTAAGAGTAGGTTCTGTAGGTCCAGTATTGCCCATGATTTGGAAAGGGGGGAAAGCAGTGAGACAAGAAAATTTGCAGTTGACACAAAGTAGTTTAGGTTACTCAAGTCCAGTGTGGACTGGGAGGAACTTCAGAAGAACCTAACCAAGATAGAAGAATGGGTAACACAATGGTAAATTAAGTTCAGTATTGAAAATAATGCATAGTGGAGGGGGAAAATGAATCACTCATACTACTTACTGGGTTCTAAATGATTTATATCCACCCAGGAAAGACATCTGAGCATCATTGTAGCCAAATTAATGAAGACCTCTGCTAAATATGCAGCTGCAGCCAAAAAAGCAAAGAATATTTTATGTTGCTGGAGAATAATACAGAAAATGTGATGATGCCATTATCTAAATCAGTGGTACAGCTACAACTGGAAGATCGTGTGAAGTTCTGGTCACTCATCTCAAAAAGGGTATTGCAGAATTGGGGTTGGGGCAAAAGCAAAGCGACAAATGAATAGGGATATGAAAAAACTCCTATATTAAGAGAGGAGGAACAGAGTGGGATATTTTGTTTTAGAAAGGTGGTAAGGGGACATGATCAAAGTACATAAATTATTAATAGAATAGAGAACAAGTTCCTGATCTCCTTGTCTCGTGACACAAGAATGGGTGGGGTCTTCACTTTCAATTAAATGGGAGGATAGAAAATTCAGAACCGATAAAAGTAAAACTTGTATTTAACAAGCATACCAGGCCCCTGGAGGCCTCCCAGAAGGCCTTGTGGACTTACCATATCCCACACTAGAAAAAAGGCAGTAGAGTGGAGCACTTCAAGGACCCTACAGAGGTTATAGGGGAGGCAGCCAATCAAAGCCTTGCAGGCTCATATAAAAGGAATTCCAGGGCTTAGACAGCTCAGTTGCTGGCAGAACCAGAGAAGGAAAAGTGCTGTTCCTGACTGGCTGAGGAAGCTGCAGCAGTTGGACAGAACAGTCACCGGCTGGGACCAGAAATAGTGAAAGGTGGTGAGATTCCACAAATGCAGAAACCCTGCCTAAGTAGGGATAGGAGAGAGAGAGCTCTCCCTGCTGCTGCACACTAAGGATTCCTTAGTGCACATTGACATACTACTCTTTCAAACTGCATGCACTAAAGTGCACTAGTGAATGTTTAGTGTGCATTGATGGGGTCCACATGGACTAATTAACACACGATATGTTAGTGCACTTTAGCAATCCCTCCCCTCCCTGACAGCACCATGCCTTACCATGTAGTCACACCCTATGATATCTGTCACACTTCTGAGTGTTATAAATCAATGAATAATAATAACTTAAAAAATTATCTAGAATAGCAGTTAGGTCTCAAGAAATTAATTCCAGCTAGTTTATTAGGACCTGGAGTAAAACGCATGGCATACCAGGATATCACCATCCAGTTCTTATACTGAGATGGCATTTCATCATTTTCATGTGTTTTAGCAACCCTCTTTGCATAGATAGCTTTAGACAGGAAGAACAGAACCTTACAATAGCATATATAAGGTATCACATTGTTTTCTGAGGCAAAACTGTCATATCCACTGTGAAATGCTGATGCAATGAAACCACACAGTACTCAGGCAGAAGGAGAATAAAAGCAGAGTACAAATCTTAGTAAATGAGTGTGTTCTAAAAGAAGCTAAGTTTTAAGTATAATGAAATATTTTAAGCCAACTTTGTTTAGAATATTAAAGGGTGCATATATAAATCATTTCTATTGATCTGGGCTCATATTTTAGTAATTCAAAATCTCTTTGCTTTCTTTTAATATCAGATTCATTCAAATCAAATACATTAAGAAAATGCTTATTTTAAGAAAATAAATTTTGGAGAATAGTAATAATACTACTTAATTAAACTCTTTTGCTATTGAAAAATGAATTTGGACCTAATGTCCTAAGCAGAGCTCGAGCACTTATTACAATCATTAGAATTCAGCGAGTGCTTTTGCACCAGACCATCTTGTGATGGAGTACAGGATGGCTACCAGTGGTGACTGGGCCCTGGATCCCTGGTCCTGGGTGGGCTGCATCGGGGGATTCCCAGCCCTGGTGGAGGCTGCATTTGCGGCTGGGTCCCGGGTCCCCGTCAGACTTGGAGCACTGGCGCCGGCACTCGGGGCATGTGCCCCGTGTGCTCAGCAACAGCGACGCCACTGTCCCCTGTACAGAGCACAGCTCCTTGACCAGCCTGTGAATAGTGAGTTGGTGGGGGAGGAGCAAGACCATACAAGTAGGTCTGGATTCAGGGTGGGTGCTTGCTTGGGATATTAATGCAGGTACATAGGGAAAACAAATTTCCAATGATGCCACCATTCTCCACTGGCAGGGCTATAGAAGCAGATATCTCACTTCTTAAAGTGAGCAAGGATGCTAGGATGCATCCTTCATGCAAGCAGCCTCAAACTGGGTCCTTATGCTGCACAACTGTGTGCTCCTTTGGTCCCCACTCAAGTGATTGCCAATCAGCATGGGATAGTAACCTACAATGGGGGCAGAAACACAGGTGCTCTGCCTAGGTATCCGAGGCAGAGAATCAGGGAATACTACCAAGAAAGTTTCTTAGAGGTCACACCAGAGGATACCCAGGAAATTTCAGTGTTTAATGTGCTTCTCAGCCATACTGCCTAGGTGTGCAAGGGATTGGGAAGGCACATGAAAGCATAGCTACTCCTGTGCATTTCCATACTTTCAAGTACCCGTACGTTTTAGTCAAGCTAAGGACCACCATGCCTCCAGTACACAAGCAGCATCAGCTTCCAAACGCTTACCAGAGCTCCCATGTCCTGCATCTTAAGCACCTGAGATGAAGAGCTGTAGCCTTCTGGGTTGGGAAGAACTCCTGACTTCTAACCTCGGCAACTGAACTGTTCCTGGCTCCCGGTCCTCCTCCAGCCTCCACTTCCTTGTCAATGACCTCTTCGTCAGAGTTCAGCCCTGTATCTGAGGGCCCCAGGGCTGCAGAGGTATCTACAGGTGTCTTGGGGGTGGATGCGGGGTCCCTGCTGAGGATGGATTCCAGCTTTTTGTAGAAGTGGCAGCTCATTGGTTCTGCACCAGCATGATGGTCTGCCTCCCTGGCCTTGGGGTAGCTTTGCTGCAGCTCCTTGATTCTTATTTGGGCTGTATCCCACTCATAGTCTTTCACCCCCATGGCATGAGAACTCTGGCCATAGGTATCATAGTTCCTTTGACTAGAGTGGAGCTAGGATTGCATGGCTGACTCCTCCCAAATGCTGATAAGATCCAGCAGCTCTGGTGTGCTCCACGAGGAACGGTGTTTGCTGCATAGAGCTGGTATGAGTACCTGGGAAGATGAGATGCAAGTTCTCCATGCCAACCAAATAGGAAATGGAATAAAAATTTCAAATTTACCATCACTGTAAAGAAGGAGGGGGGTGGGTGGCTGCAGAGCAACAGAGTGCAAATGGAGGTCCAGAGTAGTCAGGATTGGCGTTGTGGGACATTTCCGGCGTCCGTTTACCATGGCAAAAACATACAGCGGTTTCTACACTGATGCTTTGTCGCTAAAAGTTTGTCACAAAAAGTCCTACACCTTTAGTTGAGGTGGTTTTGTTCTGTTGACGAAACACAGCAGTTTTGTTAACCAAAGGGCCATTGTAGTTTGTATACCAAGACTGTTCTGTCAACAAAAGCTGACTTTTGTTGACAAAACTCTCTAGCGTAAACCAGGGCTTAAGCTGGATACAGGACCGTCCCGGGGGGGTGTGAACGGGGCAATCGCCCCAGGCCCCGTGGGTAAGTGGGCCCCGCGCTGTCCCGCTCCCAGAAGGGCAATGCGGGGCCCATTCCGTGACCCTTCCACGGCAGCACTTCGCCCTGCTGGGCTGGCCCTCCCCGCCCCCAGGGAGGAGCCGCTGGCCCACCCAGGGCGGGGCAGGTTTGTGGGGCAGGCCAGGCCGTCCTGCTGCCCCAGACCAGGTCCCTGGCTGCAACTGGCGCAGAGCCAGCCTCGCCGCTGGTGCCTAGACCGGGGCGGGGCCGGTCCCAGCTCCTGGCGGTGGCCGAGATCCGGCGGTGGCTTTAGGTCCTGGCCCGTGGCTGGGTCGCCGGCGGCAGCGGCCTCGGCAGGCTCCTGGCCAGGGCCAGCTCCCAGCAGGAGCCTCAGCTGGGACAGCTCCTGCCGGGGGCATGACCTGACCCGGCCTGGGGCTATTTGGCCTGGCGCTGCCCCAGCCCAGCTTAGGGCCTGGGGTTGTGAAGGGGAATGTGGGGCAGGGGGGGCAAGGAATGCAGCAGGGGGGCTGTATGCCCCAAATGTTTTTTGGGGGGCAGCAATGCCCCTGCCCCCACCTGTGTTCCCCCCGTGAGCCCTGGCCCACTACCCCTATCTATCTCCCACCCTCCCATGGGGGTAGCCTTAATTGCCAGAGACGGAGCAGGCCCACCCTTCCCCCCTCCACTGTGAGGTAGGTTGGGGATCCCTCTAGGCCAGTTGGCCGTGGGCCCCGCTCCCCCCTAGTGACAGCCCTGGCTGGATATCATTGGAAGAGGGAACATTCCAGGATGGGAGCATTCATTTTTGTTTAAAATCACAATATTTATGACTTGGTTATGCTACACTTTACAATTTTTAGTTTCTTTTACATTGTAGCCTTTTCAAATTCAACACTTCTAGATCCTGGGTTTTTAAAGTGACACACAAAGGTGTTTTTGATACAGTTCCCATGGACTATATCGTAGTTTCAATCTGTGACCTGCAGTAACTTGGTGTGTATCATAGGTTCTCTGCCTGGCAAGAATGATCAGAGCTGATGTGACTAATATTTTTTCATTTAGCAAGGGTTACAGGGGTTAGTCAAGCAAAGGTTAGTGTGATCTCTCTTTGACATGCTCCTTTTCACACCTAATATGCATTAGTCATGTGGAAGGCTAAAGGTAATAACCCTAGGCATCAAAATAATGTGGATCATTTTAGACACAGGGTCAGTCAGCTGTTAGAATGAAATGTCAGTTTGGTAAACAATGGCAGTAGGTCCTTGTGCCTTGTTAGCCACAGCTGTGGCTCTGCTGAAAACATTTCATTGTCCAGGGGACAGCAGGGTGGATTATTTGTATAATGTGATAGACAATAGTTTCCGTCTGTATGTTTTAGTAGATTATATTAAAATTGTACTAGACAGATGACTACTCCAACTATTCAAATGGTAGCAGTTAAGGAAATATACCAAAACACTAACAGCTCTGATTATTTGAATAAAATAATAAGATACAAAATGTCTAATTCTGCTTTCTGTTCTTCCACCGTGGATAAGCAAAACTGCCCTAAAATCACAGGCATTAATCACATTAGAATTCTCAAAGGTCTAAAACTGTTTTCTGCAACCAACATGCAGTATGATAATGTAAAACTGCCTGCTGACAACTGATATAAAAATTTGAAGATCAATTTAGGATTTTTAAACTGGTTTGACAGTTTGATAGCTGAATAATAATGTGAGGTGCACAGGGAACTTGCAGTTCATTGGCACGTTTTGCAAAAGACAAGAATACTACTTACTGTTTTGATTAAATCAAAAACAGCCTTCTTGGAGCATATTTGTTTCTAACGCAAGTCTGCTGAAGTCACTGAAGTTACATCAGGGATGAATTTGAGCCTTGATTGTAATGTGGTAACCTTCTTAATGTTTGCAATGTAGTTGTAACTATGTTATTCCCAAAATGAGAGAGAGAAGGTAGATGATGTAATTTTTTTTTTTATTGGTCTGACTTCTGTTGCTGGAAGGTACAAGTTTTGAGCTATGCCGGTCTGGGGAAGGAAGCCAGGTTGTCTGAGCTAAAAAATACAAGTTGGGACATACTGTTTAGCAGAATGAGTAATGCATGTTCATTATTGAAATCTATTGAAGGTTAGATTGTTTGTCTAAAGGGTTAGAAGTGGGCAATTAAGGGCAATGGGCAGTGGAACCTTGGCAGTTAGTGTTATCTTTTTCATTGACTTAACATATAATTTCCTTATTCCAAAACAAATATTGTCATATGTTACATGCATAAATTGTGTTCCATTTTGCTGGATATTTAAAAAAGTTTCTTGTATTTTTTTCTATATGTGTAATTAGATGTTATGCTTTATTTTTCTTAAATACTATAAAATCTAAATTATACCCTTTTGTCTGCTTAATGTACAGGTATTGCTAAATTACAACAGCTTCTGAATATGAAACGAACAAACAGACATTTAATTTTTGTATTTAGTAGAAGTCAAAGTGCCTATTCTGTATGTATTTTTACAACTTTAAAATATACTGGAGGAAAGGTCAGACTCGTATTACACATAATAAGCAATATCCTAATAATGTTCATTTACCCTCGATAAAAATAAAACTTAATGTCCTGGGTTTAATCTGTCCATAATTTCCAACTCTCTCTCAACCAGACTGAATCTTTTTCTTAAACCTCTGAGTTTGAGAGCTATGAATGTTCTGCCTCTCCTGTGCCTATACCATACTTTCATTTCGATGATGATTGACATGTTTTCCTCCATTATGGCTTGATTAGCATATTTAAAACACTGGGCCATCATAGTTTCAACTGTCATTTTCACTTCTGAGTCTTTTCTCCGTGTCCAGTATGACAATTGCAAATAGTCACTTGTAGTATTTTCTTCTAAAAGGCTTCAAATGTGGGGACACACCCCTCAGTTTAGGGACCACTGCATTACATGGTCAGAAATGTGTGTGCCATCATTTAAAATCTGCATTCAAATGCATTGTTCAACTCTGAAACTCATCCATGTCCTGATGTGCTGAAGAACAGACCCCTTTCCATCAAAAAGATTAAGAGGGTGGGCTCTTCTTCATTAAGAGGGTGAGTTCCAATTCATCCCCAAAGTTATATTTGAAAGAAATGAAATTGTGTGAATTTATAAGAGAGTCGAGCGGCAAGCATAGCTAATGATGACAGGCTTGCAATCTAACAGCTTTGAGCAGGAAGGTTAAGTGAATTTAACATGTGTACTCTAGAGTAAAAACAAAGGGCACAGATGACTGTCTGAAGAAATATAAGTCATATCAGCCAGATCAGGTTTGCTGGGAATTATTAGAATGGTGTGACTGAGGGAGTGGAATGGAGTTGACAGTCCAGCTAATAACACCCTGAGATGAGAGCTGGGTGATGATTGGCAGGAGATTCTGGGTTTGAGAGTCGAGAGACTTGGTTGGTTGAGCATTTGAGACAGGAAGAAGTTGGAAGTGGGCCATTTGGAGGTTCTTAAGCAGCAAAGTAGATCCAGTTCTTCTTAGTGTCATTGTTCATTAAGGTCAAGTTCATCTGTCCATATATGTTGGCCGGCAGTTTGATTTGGACTTGATGCATATTTGCTCTAAGGATATTGGGGGGGGGGGGCATTTGAGTTTGACTGGGATAGTGGTTTGAACAGTTAGGGTTGTTGGGAGGAATGATGAGATTAATTTTCCAGTTTGGTTTGCAATCAATAGTTTTTGGTAAGTGCATAATCCTTATATAGCCATATTTAGTTAAACCACTTCATTGGATTATTTGCTTCTGGGAATCAACCAGCTTACCTATATGTAAGTACTAGAATGGATGAGAGAGAAGAAAACCAGGTGTTAGAACTGTTATCTGTGGGCACTGCTTGGGGTTAGTACCTGAAGGATGGGCGTTAGCTCTTGGTATATAAACTTAGGGCAAGGAGTCATAAACTGTGCCCCTTGTATTCTGCAGCAGTGGATGCCATCTCTTGCTATGAAATTGAAGATTTCAGAATCTTTCATTTTAAAACAAAAGAAGTGTCTAACCCTTATGGTTGTGAAAATAATCTTAAAAATGTGAACAGACTCTGCACCTCTCCAATATAGCCTTCCTGAGTAGGTGGAGAACCTTAAACAATTGCTCTTATGGGTCTGAATGTCTGGATTCATCTCAAGGAATTGTTAACTCTGAAATCTAAAAATGCCGATTTCAAAGTCAATACTTTAGCTAGCTATTTCTGCAAATGTGCTTACAGCACATTACTAAGAGATCATCCTCAGGTTCCAAAGCCACAGCTGTCCCCTAAACTGTGGCCGAAATCTCCAGCTTCCCACCCTTTTAAATATAAAACACTGCTGTGCATTATATATACAGAAATGTATAGCATAGTGAAAAGTGGGGACAGAAAAAAAACAACCCCCCCAAAAATAAAAACAAAACTGATTAAAATAAACAACACAGGACTGAATTGTATTTTTCATTTTCATATTTAATTCATTAAAAAGCATCTTTTAAAACAAGCATTCTTAACAGTTTCATTTATTTTCAGTCTCCTATACTAGAGTGCTATAGAAACAAGGGAACTGGGTGCAGTAATTAGATTCAGTTGCCCATGGTGTACACAGGGCCTAGATCGCAAATGGTATTTCCAAAGAATTCTATTCAGTTTGGTGTATGTAGGGTGGCATAATATGCTACTCATAGTTAATTTAATGGAGTTGCAACTTACTGGTATGTCTTTACTGCAGAGTTCCTCACATTATTTACACCAAGTTACTACTCCTGAGTTAGCTTAGCTTGAATGAGAGTGGCCACAACGAAATAACAGTCAAATTGCTGTGTCTATATTGACCCTGTATTCCTTTGGTGGTTTTCCCTAAGACTTCTGGGGTACATACCATGATCTTAAAGCTGCAGTATGTTGAGCCATACGATGAGTTCTTTCACAGTGAATTGTGTAAGAATTTGTCTTTTTTGGAGCACACAGGGAGGACTGTGGGAGGGCATTGGAGGACTGGAGTGGGACTAGTCTGTGTCCACACTGCAGCATCGTTGTGCTGGCAGCTGGTAAGTTATGTGCATTTATGCTTTAGCCTATATCCCTTGATGGGCTAGCTAATTCAAATAGAAAAACACCTCAAGGTGCGGTTTTTGTGTGAGAGGGAGTTGTTAGTGTAGCGCTCAAGTTATAATTAAAGTTAACTTGGCAATGAAGGCAAGCCCTTGTTGTTAGTAAAGGTAGATGCCAACTGAAAATCATATAGTGGGCCAGTGTAGTCTGGCATTTTGGGTCTGGTGGTGGAGCGGAGGACAAAAGGAGTTCTGTCGTGAGACAAGCGTGCCGTTCCCTATATGGGGCAGGTAGGGGTCACTACAGCCCCACAGCTGTGTGTCTCAACCCCCTTAGCCTCAGGGGCTATATCTACACTTGCACTTTTAAGTCGACTTTAACTAAGTCGACTTAAAGTCAACTTAGTTAAGTCGACTTAGTGGGTCTACACTTAAAATTAAAGTCGACTTAAAGGGGAACTTACAAAGTCGACCTAGAGCGTCCACACTGGATGCTCTAGGTCGAATTTGTGGGGCTAGGGGGACCTTGGGCAGGTCCACGGTGGCAGGGGGGGCACCCCCTGTGTACAATGGGGCAAAGGGGTACAGGGACCCTGGAAAGGCAGAGCCTTGTGTGTGATGCTGTCTGGATTTAGGGAAGCATTTATGATATTATTTTCTATGGATATCTCATAAATGCTATAATCCATAGGAACTATGTCATGTTTGGTATCAATAGAAAGGTAGTAATATGCTGGGAATGATTATATTATTTATGTCTAGGAATTCTATTTTGATTAGAAGTTAAGAATTTGATGTTATATCCATACTTTAACATGTGTCCTTCTGGACAAATGCCTTAGACGGATACTCCCTGGGACCATATCACCTGGCAAATTCCTTTACATTAAGGAGACAATGGTTGTTCACACCCTCCCATCTAAGGAATTTGTCCAGAAGGACACAAGTTAAAGTATGGAT
>ML685766.1:21641497-21659424 GCA_007922175.1 Pelusios castaneus
TTCCTATGGATTATAGCATTTATGAGATATCCATAGAAAATAATATCATAAATCCTTCCCTAAATCCAGACAGTGTCACACCGTGCCCACATGCCCTGCCCTTTGGGGGGCATGCCAGGCTCTCCCTGTGCCCCCCCCCCCGGCAGGGAGGGCATTGGTGTAGTCCTGGGGTAGCCCTAAGTCGACTTAGGGCTACCCCAGGGCTACACTGACTTAATTCGACTTTAGAAAGTCGACTTAAGCCAAGCTTAAGTCGACTTAATTTGCCAGTGTAGACGCAGCCAGGGAGTGCAGCTTAATGGCTAAAGTCAATGTGGTTGTTCTGTCTCTCAAAGCAGTATAGCCTAATGGCCTACGTCAATATGTCTGTCCTTACATCAAAGTGGAATGGCCAGAGTCAGTAAGATGGCTCTGGTTTGCAGGGCAACATGACCTTAGGGGCTGGAATCAATAGGATGGCCCTGATTTGCAGGGCGGTGTGGGCAAAGTCATCCAACTCTGCGTGATAATGTGTCCTATTGGCACATGGGGGAAATGAGGGACCATCTAGGGGTGCATGGCATCCGAAAGAGGGGGGTCAGGCCCTCTTTGTCTCTCTAAGGTCCAGCCCTGGCAAAGGCAGGAATACTTACCACTGAGTCATTAGGGATCCTCCCAAAACACACTGACTGATTTCCCAATTCTCCCACTATAGCAATGTTTAAGTCCCCTGGGCTACCGCCAACCCCATTTTCTGTGGTAATGATCCACAACTCCAAGAGGCCTCCAGGGTCCTCTGCCAGTGCAGATCCTGAGAGCTCAGTCCCTTCTCTGGGTTCATCTACCAACCTGGAATCTGTCTAGGGCTCTGTGTGCCTTAGCTCTGGGTACACAACCTGGCATAGCCCCCTGGAGAGATCCAGCAGCCTGCATCCTCCCCCTTCGGCACTCAGCCCTGACTGAACTGGCTGGCTCTCCACTCTCTTAAACTCACTCTCCAGCCAGAGCATGCCCAGGAGGGTGGAGTGACTTGGTCTCCTCAGCCCACAAGGTAGAGTTAATCCTTGGTGAGCCTGTGCGGGGAAAGTGTGCACCATCATAAGTTACTACCTCTTTTCTTCTGTGCAAGGGCTGGCCAGGACTTTGTTGATGAATATGTTCCCTGCTCCTTCTAATATTCCTGTGGGTATTAGGTAAGTGAAAGGGGATGGGGAAGGCATCATTGTGGGAAGAGTTGGGTCACAATCCTACCTTCCTACTCCCATCCTGGTTTGCATTTGAAAAGAGGACATTTACACACTTTTAGGGGTGAGGTAACTTTCATGCCAGTGACCACTGCCTCAGAACCCCTGGAAGAATTTTGAAACAGACATGAATAATATTATATTTACTGCTGTTGATGTTACTGTAGCACCCAGAACTCCAAGTCCCAGTTGGAGCATCATTATGATTGACACTGTACAAATACATATATAGACAAGGTCCCTGTCTAAGGGAGCTTACACTCTAAGACCCTGACCAGCAAACATTTATGCACTTGCTCAACTTTACATATGTGCATAGTTCCATTAACATGACTAGGACTACCCACATGTACAATTAAGTTTGTGCAACAGTATTTGCAGGATAGAGCATAAGAAGACAAGTCACATAAGACTGTGTGTGGTAGAGAATGGATGGAAAAAGAGTGGGAACTGAAAATTTAGAAAGGGGAAGAAGGAGGTCATCTGCTTAGGCTGTGCATGTTTTAAGAGCAAGAAATTCAATTAATAGTTAAAAGTAGACAGGAGATAAATTCCTATGAAAATGCTGCAAACATGTTATGTAACAGTTTTCTTCTATGAATATTGCTAATACTTGATTCTGTTGCTCATTAAAATACATAACTGTTAGCCTAGGCATATAATAATGCAGCTGTATCAATCATTCTGGAGGAGTCTGTGGTTGAGAACAGCTTTTGTCCTTGCTCTTTGTCTTGGGATGAGTCCTTTCTCATTTTAAACTTGCTTGATAATAGAGCCATAGAGATTCCTTCATGTAGTAATGTAATGGTGTATACCTCTGAGCTGGGCGGCCTATGTAAGAGTTTTAGCTCAAGAGTATCAATTTTGCACAAATTTAACCAATGAAAATGATGGAGCTTATTTTTCTCCAGAAGTGGTTTACCCTGCTATAAACCTTAATATCTGATGTTAGACACTCCTGGTATAATTTAGAATTGGGACAATTAAAAGATTTGAGGAAGGCATGACCTGTTTACATTCCTGTTGATACTGATGTTTGGGATTGGCACATATGTTTGTGCACACACATTGCATAGGTCTGGGAATGAAATGTGTGCATGCACTAAGAGATTTGGACATAAAGCATTCAGATGTGGAACAGTTGGTTATTTGGCTAAAATTTGAAAAGTTTGTGTTGCAAAGATTTACTGAAGTTATTAAAGGGAAAAGAACCATTTTATTTTTTCAAGGGACTTTATAATAAAGACATATCACACAGAAGTTTGCATGCTGAAGTTGTTTTGCATTTATTTTGATGAAATAAACAATCAGCTAAGAAAATGGCTAATTATAATGTAAATTTCATTATAATTCATTAAGGGAAGGAAAGAATTATGGTGTTATCGGTTTCAGGAGACAGATACACCTTGTAACCCTGGTCCATTCTTAATTGCCATGGCAATTAAAACAAATAGAACAGGCATTCATTAAGGTAATTCAACATAACTCTTGAAGTAAGGGATGATATTGTTAGTCCCTTGATGTCTGGAGCTGCATATTGCAATCTGGGTCACCTTTTTTATGTTGTATCTTGACAAGTATGTTTCTTTTTTATTCTCCTGGATAAGATTTAGAGATATGATGGAGATGTGTTTTGGCTTTTCACAGGATGAGCTGGATGAACTTCGGGCTGAAATGGAGGAGATGCGTGACAGTTATTTAGAGGAAGATGTGTATCAGCTGCAGGAAATCCGGAGAGAGCTGGACCGTGCAAACAAGAACTGCCGCATCCTGCAGTATCGTCTCAGGAAAGCAGAACAAAAAAGTCTGAAAGTTGCACAGACAGGCCAGGTGGATGGAGAGCTCATTAGAAGTTTGGAACAAGATTTAAAGGTGAGTAAGATACTTGTATGGAATATATTCATAGCAGAAAGTGACACAATCAGATTCTTGTCAAAATAATAGAAATAAAAGTAACATAAAACAATCATTTTTATTTCTCAAGACATTAGATCCAGTTTCCTTATTTCTTGGCAGAAGGCAAATGTGCAACTTGATGACATAGAAAAAGGAACTTAACTAAATGAAAACCATATTCACAGATTCAAATGAAAGCAGCACTATTGAGTTACCTTTATACCTTCTTCACTTTTGCCTTATCCTATCAATTGGAGTCACTGGCTTTTGTTCATCTCCCAAGTGTTATTGTCACAAGCATCTTCTGAGCTGACACCGACCTCCTTCGTATTCTTCTTCAGCATCGCAAGCTACCTTTTCCTGGGTCATCCTCATGGTCTTTGTCCTCTGAGTACTAGCTCTTGTCCTCTCTATCCAACATATCTCAAATCTTGTCATCTGACATGATGCAGCCATCTCAGTCAACGGTCCCTCAGCTGCATATGGCCAGAAAATAGTTGTCTTTGCCCATTTTTCAGAGTTATCGGGTGAAGCAGTTGCATGAAGACCATAGAGCATGTGTGATAGACACAACTTTTACAAAGCAGCTGGCCAGGCCTCATGTTCTTGGTTTCAAATGGAAGTTTTTTCTCCTAGATGGACTGCTTGCCACAGCTAACCAGCCCCAAGCTCTGGGGTAATCTAGTTATAAGCTGCCAGATACCCACCTTTCACACCCCCACTGCCAGTTAAGAACACCTCTGCCATGCGTAGGCAAGTGGTGGGAGGTTAGCAGTCAGAGGCTTTATATTGTGCCTGATGCATGAGACATTTTCTAGGGAGTGAGAGATCTTCTTCAAACCTGCATGAGCCACAATAGCTCTTTTGGAATTACGTTCATATATTTGTTGTAAAAATTATTTTCTTTCCTGTGTTACAAAAATCTTAGCCTATTGTAACAAAATTTTCATTAACTGTTTATGCCGTTTCTTTCCTTTTTTTAATATTTCACTTAATTTGGAAAACTGAAAATAAAGGAGTCAAAATCACTGTTTTAGTGAATTGCACTTTACAGTGACCACACAGTGTAGTATGATACAATGTCAAACACTGTCAAAAAATACCATTCCTATAAAAACAAAAAGTTTATTTTGAAATAATACATTTTATGGAAATGTTTCCATTTAGATTACGCTTTGTAAAAATAGCATACGTTAGTCTGGGAATACTAACCACTTGGAACCAGAACTTGCAAAACAAAAAGCTTCCTGCAGCTTTCAAAATCAGCTTCATTTTCTAAATGTGTTTGGGAGAAATAGTCAGTCTAGCCCATGTTAAGTTGCACATAGCAAATCTGCGTAGTTTTCTTTCTTTCTTTCTTTCTTTCTTTCTTTCTTTCTTTTATCTAGTACTGACTGCTGTTGATGCAGCAAGACCTGATAGATGAGGCTGCTGCATAGCTCCTATTTTGGTCAAAACTATGATTTGTCAGTTTTAGCAGTATAACTCCTGCATTTTTATTATTCATTGTTTTTAGCTATCCCTGCAGTAGTCTGAGCTTGATGTGTCGAGGGAAATACATTTGACTCTAAATTTCACATCTTGACTTTCTCCATTGGAAACATGAATGTAAATTTTCCTATAGCCTGAGTATTCAAAACTGGGCCTAATAATTTAAATAGAAGATCCCTCAATTATATCTATTTATTGCATGTTCAGATAGTACAGCCTGTTAGCATTCTTACGTGGTGTCTGTCCTATCCTAACCAGGTAGCCAAGGATGTCTCTGTCAGACTGCACCATGAACTGGAGAATGTGGAGGAGAAACGTGTCAAAGCAGAAGATGAGAATGAAATCCTGCGACAGCAGATCATTGAGATGGAAATATCCAAACAGGCACTACAAAATGAGCTGGAGAGGTTGAAAGAGGTAAGCACTAGACAGGAAAATCATGCAAAACCATGTTCTTGATTTAAATGGAAAACTTGTTATCAAAAGCATCTTAGAATATTTCTTAAACAAGGAATGCCTCCTGCCACTGGAACTGCTGATACAACTGGCACTGCAAAATCTTTTTACATGCCCAATGGTGTTCATCATTTAGAAACCACTGAGAAGCAATCGACTATTTTTCTATCCAGCGCTCATCAGAATGTGTATATCCCACGTTATATACTACAGACTAGATCCTGCATGCCTCAGGTTTTACTGAGGCAAAACACCACTGACTTCAATGTGGTAATCTGGGAATAAGATCTGGGAATTTTGCTCATGTTAGGATTGAGTAAATCCCGCAAGATTGTCCCTGAAAGGTTACTTCAGATTTACAGTGTTAAGTCTTAGCATATGCTGACATCAAAGGGGCTACTGGTGGGAGTAAGGTAGGAAGGAGTTGGTCTGTAATGCATGAAAACAGAATTTGTGTTGTTAAGAAAAAGAATAATTTCTATTGTACTTGACACAAATATTCATAATGGATTAAATAATGATTCTTGATAGGAGGTGAGGTGAGGAATAAGGGATGCAATAAAGGAAGATGGAAGACCAAAGGTGGCCCATACCCTGATCTATAGCAGCATCTCCCTTCTTGTCTCAGTACAGCATGTTGGCAGTCCACTGTCTCTGGTCATTCTTAACCTAGGATGAGGTAGAACATTTAAGCATAATGAGGTAAGGCATTTATCCTCTGAGCCTGGGCAGATTTAGAGAGCTGATATAATTATGTGTTTATTTCAATCTTTCAAACAATGCTTGTGAGTCAACTGGCACAAAGTCTGATGACTTCATATAAGGTTGAGAAAAGCATATGTAGTTCTTGTATACATTTGAGTTAAGAGGAGAGTGAATTCAGTGCAAGAATTTTGGAGCTTATTCTACATGAAGTGGCAGATCCTCAGCTGGTGGAACTACATCAATTTATACCACCTGAGGATTTGCTGATACCTTAGCTATAAAAGGGTTTGTTTGTTTAGTTTTTTACTTTAAGCTATTTGCAAATGCAGTGTTCATAGGGCATCCTCATTTGCTAAAAGACATTGCAAGTGTATTCCGTACAAACCCCTGCCATCTGCACTAGAAGCTAATTTTTGTAACTAGATATGTACCGTTAAACTGCAGTTCACAGAGCTTCCTCTCTGGTAGTCTGTAGGATGAAGTGTTTTGAGAACCAAGTTAAGGCTGATCAGAGCCATGGGAGACCAAGTGGACCAACAAAGGAAAATTGTCTTATGAAATGGTCATTGTAATGAAAAACCTGGAGAACAGTTAGGGAAAGCGTAGAACAATAGGATTCAATGAAGTTGAGCACTAGTGAGGCATAAGTTCTGAGCCAGTTATTCAAAATGTACCAAATATTTGTATGTATTGAGTGCTAGAGGCTCACTTGGCATTGGAAAGTGTGCAAAACACAGTTCTTTCCCTAAAGAGCTTTCAACTAAATAACTGGAAAATGCCATTTCTCTTCAGCATTATTTGATAGAGACAAAGCTGTAAGAGAACACAATGTAGACATGCTGGTAGGAAAGTTAGTCATTTTTGATCAGGAGAAAAACCAGTCTAAAGGCTGTTCTTTTACCTACTTTGAGTCTCCTGGAGGCTTTTGGGAAGGTGCGAGGATGACCTCGGAAACAGGAAGCTGTACAGCTATCTCTGTAATCTTTTAAAAAAAAATAAACAAGCAAGGCTTCTATTCAGATCACTGTGATCCACCATGCCAAGTTTAAATCTTTTAATCTGGAAGGAGGGAAGAAGAGTGTGTTTTCCTGCACAAGATGAGGACAGTAGTGCATACTAAGAAACAAACTATCTTCCCTCCTGTATGGCCATAGCAGGCCCTTCACCAGAGCATGGATGCACATTAGCAGTGCAGATTGGAGGGAGATAGGATTTGGAAACCCTGTACTGCATTCCAACAGAGCTCTCCATGTAAGCATGCAGCCATGTGGAGAGAGGGAGAGAGAGAGAGAGAGAGAGAAGAGGAGTGGCAAGTGCGGTGTCAGGGAAGGGGAAATCAACCTACAGTTACTTGGGATAGAATGGGTGTGCACTGACTGTACGGATCCTTATAGTGTGAGGTTGCAATAGTAGCTATTATGTGCCTCTGTGACTACTGTGCAAAATGGGGAGTAGAATTACTTCATCCTCCTAACCCCAAGCCCCTGGCAAGGTTTCCAGCCTGTAGGCTGGCCCTTGTGCCCATGGATTTAGCCTAGGGTTGAATAGTAATCTTGGACCCAGGAAGTCTAGGATTTGGCCCTACTGGTTGAATAGAAGTCAATAAAAGAATGTTGAAGTTGCAAAGTCCAGCTCTCATAAGTTAAGAGATGCCAGAAGTTAAGCTGCCTGTGCAACCATAATTTGGCCCCCTTGGTGCATGAACATTATGATACAATCTTTTAAGTGACGTGATTATGTACTGTTTTTCCCACAGGACCTTTGCCCTATGGTATGCACAGTATGGACGGTGCTCACTGAGCGCCTAGTTATTTAATATACAAAAATTTGTTTAGGATTCTTCAGTCTAACACAGTGGCTGTACACCTTTCAGAAATCTGATTTGTCTTTTGTACCCCCAACTTTTACTTCACTTAAAAACTACTTGCTTACAAAAACAGACATGAAAATACAGCCATGTCATAGCATATAGTACTGAAAATTTGCTTACTTTCTCATTTTTACTATACAATTATAAAATCAATCAACTGTATATAAATATTATACTTATACTTCAGTGAATAGTATATAGAGCAGTATAAACAAGTCATTGTGTGTATGAAATTTTAGTGTTTACTGACTTCGCTAGTGCTTTTTACATAGCCTGTTGTAAATCTAAGCAAATATCTAGATGAGTTGATGTACCCCCTGGAAGACATCTGTGGACTCCCAGGGATACATGTTCCCCTGGTTGAAAACCACTGGTCTAGCAAACCGATAGAAAACAAGATTCGTTGTCTGGAAGCTGAAGATAGATAAATTCGGACGGGGAAATAAGGTGAAACATTTTAACAGTGAAGGTAATAAACTATTGAAGAATCCACCCTGATCATCAGGAAATTGTTGCATCACTGGCAACCATTAAATCAGTATTAGAAGTTTTTCTAAAAGATGTGTTCTAGTTCGAACAGGAATTAATTCAGCAAAGTCCTATGGCCTGTGTTATACAGAAGGTCAGATTAGATGAGCACAGTGGTCCCTTCTGACTTTGTAATCTATGCATTTCTCTTTATCCTCATCATTCAACATGTGGCTCCATACGTTATTTACTGTACATCATCCAAATGTTACACGGAAGAGAAATATTAATTTCCTCCTGTTTCTTTTTTAAGGTGTTCTCAACACAGTATTAAAGTGCTTTGCAAACTTTAGTGAATTTATCTTCACAGTGCCCTTGTGAGATGAGGTGGTATTATCTAAGCTTTACAGACAGGGAACTGATGCACAGAGAGATTAAGACCAAAACTGTCAAAAGTATCAACTGATTTTGGATTCCCCTATCTGAGATGCCTTGGACTTAATTGTTTCAGAATATTTAGCATTTTATAGAACTTTATACATTCAGAGCTGAGCTCCTATTGACCTGAGCTGCAGCTGAGAGTTCTCAGCACTTCTGCAAATCAGACCCCAGTTGTCTCAATTTGGATACCAAAAAGTTGAGGAACAAGCAGTATTCATCTGTAAAAACGTTAGTTTATATAATTTCCCCGGCATCATATAAGAACTCTGTGGTAGCGGCAGGGACAGAATTCTGTTTTCCAGGGCAACATTTAGTTTTCCAGGGCAGCTGCCTTATCCATGAGACCCTCTATTCTCTTCATGCAGTTCCCTGCCTCATTCACTATGCACCTTCCAGCATCTCTAGCAAATGAAGCATGGGTCACACAGACAACAGTCTCCTTCACTACACAACCCAGAGTGAGTGCATCCTGTTGGCTAAGTGAAACAGAGATCCCGTAAGAGAAATAGAATGTGATCATGTAATTAAAGACTGTATCATAATATGAGTTCAAAGGAGACTGAATTAAGTTTGCACAGGCAACCTCCTCTAATTCAGGCATTTCCTAACCTGTGGGTGCTTGACTTTGCAACTTTTATCATTTCTCTGTGTGTAATTTTTAAGATTTTTCTTTTTAAAGTTTACAAATTGAGAACACAAACTCCACTGTCTGGAACCATAATGACCCACTTACCCTCCATGGGGCCACATCAGTGTTGAAATCTTTAGAACCTCATTCTTGGAAATGATTGAACCATTTTAGCTGAAACGAAATAAATAAAATAATTCAGCCTGAGGCAGTCACGCACCATGGAAAATTTCAGTTTGAGTGATTTAAGTTTGGCAAAATTATAAGCAATGAAAACAGGTTCTTAAAATGGAAAGCATCAGGCAGCCTTAACTATAAGCAACGCTGCCTGTGTTGCATACAAAAATCCATTCTCAGTCTAAACAATAATAGCTGCCTGAAAATTGCGTTGAACCACCCCTGCTCCATGTTGCAAAAAAGTATTGTAAATGCATAGAATCTGCTGCTTTCTCCTGAGAGAAGAATAGACGGTGTCTCTTATTTGCAGCTGCTAAATGTATATTTTGATGTATTCTTTGTGCTTAGAGTTTTCATCCAGCAAAGAGAAAAAGACAGACAGTGACATGGCAGTGTTCAAGCTGTTTGAAAAGGGCAGCCCTTCTGAAAAAGACAAAGAACGGGGAGGATTAAGAATGGGGTAGCAGCTGCAGAAAGATTTGACATGAATGTTATAAAACAGTTTCTTAAGAAATGAATGAGATTGTGTAACTGGAGAGAAAGGGGATTTATTTTGTGTGGAACAGCCGTATTGAGCAGCTGATAACCTTCCTCTGTTGCTGCTGAAAGCATACGGGCCAGGAGGAGATCAAACTGAGATTGTCACTTTCTCTGTCATTGAGATCTATGATGTAACTGCTTTCTCCTACTTCCCCCTCTCCTACACAGGCTCTCTAACTAATTCAAAGACAAAATCATTTGCATTTAGAATCCTTCCAGTTGAGTTAAAATCCTCTTTCCCTTAGCAGGCATGAATGGTGGTTCTCCAGGCTTGTTTATTCAGGAAATCACTTCCAGTTGTTGGAGGAGGAACTTTATTATACCTCTGGAAGAAAGGGCTAGGTAGAATGGGAAAGATAGCGAGTGAGAGGAAACATCCTGTTCATATTCATCTGAGGAGACAGAAGTGCAAATTTGGGCACCAGGAGTTAGGGTGCATGAATTTAGATGAAATCAAAGCCTGCTGTAAATGAGATTCCTCGGGTTAGCTGGAAACTCTTTAGGACAATTTGTGCCTCCCAACTTCCGTAATTTGGAGGACTATTTAGTAATAAAGATGCTCTCATCACATGTACCCTTCCCAGTCCTCAGCCCTACCCCACCCTCCACTGCCTGGCTCTTGGAAAGTTTCTTTCTACAAAGTACCATATAGGGCTTGGCCAACCACAATTCAAGAACCGCTACTTTGAAATAAAAGTTAATTTTCTTTTGTGGTTGAAATCTTGTTCTGTATAATAAAATGGAAGGCTGCCTAAGACACTATTAAAAATAATAAAAATAGAAGTGACATGTCACTGAACTGGCTTTATCACATACTATTCAGAGCCAAATTCCAACCTGAAATAAACATGCAGAACTCCCTTTGAAGTCAGTGGGAATAGAAAGGATGTATCTGAGGCAAGAATGTAGCTTTATTTACGTGATATGATAAAAAAGCTGGAGAGTACTTCTCAGGGCTGTGCACAGGGAGTTATCCTCAGGGTCCAGACCAGCTGCTGGCTGCTCCTTAACTAACTGTTGCTAGGCAACAAATGAGCCCTGCTCCACTGATGGAGTGGCCACAGGCTCTGACTCGCTGCTGGCTTAGCAGCCCTGCTTATATAAGCCTGGCTCTCAGCAGATCAGTGGTTCCTCAATGTATACCATGCCCACAGCTGTATATGCCCTTGTTTCAGTCCCTGCTCCCTTCAGACATCTGTTTTCAGTCCCTGGCTGAGCCTTGACTTACAACTCTGCTTGACCCTTGGTTCTGGCATTCAGTTTCTGTCTCCTCTTTGATGTAAATGCACAAGACACAGGGTAAAGATGGATCAGGCCTCAATTTTTTTGTCAGAGTTGGTAGAATTCTCTGCTGTATCATTTGGAAAAAACATATCTTATAACCTATTTGCTTAGACTCTGTGTTTATATAGTTACAGTAGTGCTTGATATTCTTCAATCACTTCTCTTCTGAAGCTATCTTACCCACAGGTGTTAAAATAACGGCGGAGTTTCATAGCTTCTTGATTCTTAACATCAAAAGCCACTATATTTTTCCCATGCACCTTTTGTTTCTGTTAGGTAGCACCAGATTTGAACTGTAGAAACTGGTTGGACACCAGTGCAAGAAGAAGGAAGAGAGAAATTGTAAAGTACAGAGTCAAGTAACATTTTAAGAGCATAGCAAAATCATCCTGTTGACATGGTAACCCTATTTTGGGGTTGCCAACCTTGAGAGCAATAGTAGTGCAATTTTCTGCAATTATTACTGAAGAAATTGAGAGTCAAAATGTTCTCCTAGAGTGCAGTTTTGTAGTCATTGACTTTTTCCTTTTGAGTGAGAAATAATGAACCACCAGACTCAAAAAATCAGCCAATTTTCTGATCATGCACATCATTCTAGGTGTTTCTTATTAAAGACCACATTTGGCATCTGTCATTTGACTGTGTTTGCAAGCTGCAGTATCACCATTTGACTGATTTAACAATATCTCTGCTGATCACAGTCTGGATTTTTAAAACATGCCTGCGAACCTCATCCCATGGTACTGAAACTGAGCACAGCCTCTAAAAGGACACAATCTTCCTTCTAATCAGACTGTCCACAGCCTCACTCCAAAAGGTTTTTATAGACCTCAGTTGACCTTTACATATAGATAATGTTACCGTTTTGGATGATGACATTCACAGCGGGAAACTGATTTACTATAGCTGCAGATTTGCCCAGATGCCAGTTAGCTGTAATGAAACCTACCTAATAAATTAGCTGAGATTCGGCAGATTGAAGGCACTTTTGGATTTAGATATTTTTGAAGCCTTTTGATGTGAAAACTAGTGCAGAGCTAACCTCCTGAAAGTTCTCAGCTTGCACCTATTTCCCTCTCTTCCATCTTGCTGCCAAAAAAACATGTTCCATATCATATCTGCTGCTGTATTTGGCCACAGTGGTGCAAGATGTGGTCATGGATTATCCTGAATTTACAGTCTTTTATTGTGAAATTTCTTTGAAGTTGACTCCTGTGATTAATCCCCATCATCTGCAAGACTAGCAGATGTCCCCAATTAGTCATGCTGTTCACCTGGGAAGGTGAGTAGCTAATTGGTTCCTGGCCAGAGCAGGCAGAGATAAATCATTATAAGTTGATTGTAAGAGGTCAGTTGAGGGAGAGATTGCAGGGAGACAGGTCTCTTTTTACCTGGGAAAAGCTCAGGATTATGGTAACAGAAAGAAATAACAGGGATCACATGTAGAAATGGCAGAGCAGGCTCCTACGAGGAAAGCCTTAAAATAGGGATTTTGCAAGTGCAAAAAGAGGATGTTAGTAGTCCAAGAAGGCAAAAGAATTATCCAAATTTATTTGGCCTTGTTGGTGATACTCTAGATGGGGTTGTGAACTTTGTGATTTGGCCAGAGGTCTGAGCACAGAAAATCTGTACCACACAGCCACCAGGAGGCACTGAAGTTGAAAATAGTGGCAACTTCTTGCAGCATTTAGTGAACCTGGCAACACTATGATCCAACACAAACTCTTCTGGTGGTGGACCTTGTAATCTTAGATCAGCACTCCCCTTCCCCTGGCTGTAGCAGGGAGCATGGCAAAGTACTCCATGTGGGTCCCTAGGTGCCCAGGGCCCTGGTGGAGCCAGAGGGAGGGGAGCACTAATCACTCATCCCCCCTATCTGCAGGAAGAAGCCGCTGTCTAGGACTATGTCTACACTAGAGGCTCTGTTAAGTTGACTTAGAGCATCCACACTAAACACTTCAGTTGACTGCCTGCATCCACACTGGCAGGTACTAGGTTGACAGAAGAGCGTTGTGGGGGCCTGGAGCTATGTTCCCTCTAAGCTGCACTGGTGTGTGGCGGTGCAGGGGCCACCGCACACCTGCACACCTCTCACAGACACCCTTGCAGCCCAATCCCTGCGTCCCTTCTCCCCAGCCTGATCCCCCGGCTGCAGCTCATCCCCAGCCCACTCCCCTGACTGCAGCTCTCTTTCTCCCCAGCTGCAGCTCTCCCCTTCACCCCAGCCCAATCTTCCCCAGCCCCAGCTCACTCCAGCCTGATCTTCCCCGGCCATGGCTCTCTCCTTCTCTTCAGCCCGACTCCAATTAGGTTAACTTAGGGCTATTCCCTGTCCACACCAGCTTTAAGTCAACCTTCAGAAGTGGAGTTATTAAGTCGACTTAAGGAAGCGCCCATGTGGATGCAGCGTTCTGTAGGTCGACTTAAGCATCGTTAAGTTGACCTAAGGTACAAGTGTAGACATACTCTAGAAACCTAAATGGAGCACACAGTTTCCCTGCTGAAGCCAGCTGGATAGGAGATCAGTGCTTCCCTCCTCCGGCTCCAGCAGAGAGCAAAGTGCTGTGTCTGGGTCCCTAGCTGCTGGGTTCCTGCTGGAACCAGAAGAAGGGGAGCTCTGATCTTCCATCCCTCTGATTGCTGAGGAGAGCCACTGCCTAAGGACTTTGTTTATGAAAAGAATTGTTGGTAGCAACTTGAACAAGAATTAGGTGCCTTGTGAAACGTGGCTTCTAGAAGTCAAAAACCGGTCCCTGCAGAAGAAGAAACTGATTGGGTGAGTTCATGGGGAATGGATGTCCTGAAGGAGGAGATGTGAGAAACTGCCTTGATCATGGACCCTGACCTACCATCTCAAGAGCGACTATAGGAGGAGAGACCATTTGTGGAGAGTATGCAGATCCAGAACTTGAAGGGAGGAACTGCTGAAGAGGAGGCCTTGCAAAGTCCATGAACGAGAATATGGGAAGGAAAATCATGAAGATGTACTAGATGATAAAAGTTGTTTGTTCATCTGAGTACATGATGTAAAGGAAGAGCTGGAGGGACTACAAGGCCCTGTACAGTGAAGGGGAGTACCCTGACTGCTACGAGAGAGAGAGAGAGAGAGAGAGAGAGAGAGCGTTTAAACATCCATCGCCTGCAAGGCTAGTGAAAACACCCAATTAGTCAAGCTCTGCACCTGGGGAGTTGAGTGACTACTTGGATCCTGGCCAGAAAGGGTGGAACTAAGCCATAGTAAGTAGAATGAAGGAGCTCCACATGGGAGACTGCAGAAGAGACAGGTCTCTATCACTGAGAGAAGTTCAGGATAAGGGTAACAGACAGAGATATCAAAGGCAGCATGGACTCCTGTGAGGGAAGCCTTGAGATAGTGTTTTGCAAGAACAAAGAGAGGATTATGGTAGTCCAAGGGGGCTGAAGAATTATCCAGATTAATTTGGACTTGTTTGGGATACCCCAGAATGGGTTTGAACTTTGTGACTTGGTCAGAGGGTTGAGCCATGGAAGATATGGACTCAGAGGCAGGCTGCCAGCAGAAGACAGTGAAGTTGAAGATAGCAGCAACATCCCACCCCAATACACGGTGGTGCTCCAAAGGTGAGTGAGCCCATCACAACTCTGACTCTTTTCCCCTAGACTTGTAAAGTGGTGTGCAAGTTTGCTGTAGAGATGCCCTATTAAACCACAGGGCACTAGCTAATGATTGTGACTGTTGTGGAAAAGTAGGGGTAGCTCTGCAAAATTCCACCTGATCTTTCACCTGGGATGCGAGGAGAAATATTTTACATTCATTATCATCTTCATCATCATGTTATGGGGAGGACTTTGTCCCTAGTACATTTCAATTATGGTTTCACATGGTAGTCCTATGTTGGCAACATAAGAATCTTTGCTGATATAGGACTTTTTTTTAGCTGGGCAGATATTTACTATATATTTAGCATAACTGTAAATATTCTATGCATTCTCACTCTCTGGTGAACTACTTATGACCAACTTCTAATATATGGTTGCCTGTAAAGGAATTGTCATACAGTGGTTTTTCTTAAAATTACACAGAAACAAAGGAACTTAAGGCAGATGAGCTCTTGAGGTTGCATTGCTGCATGCTGATGTAATTTTTATCACTTTCCACGAGATTTGCTCATTTCACCTCATTGCCTAGCTGCCCTTAGGCTTTCCTTCCTATACAATACGTATAGTATCTGCTTAGTGCCCAGTAAGTGGAGACTGGTGAGGGTGCTGATTCATTGCAGCCTAGGACACCATACCCATATCCCCTCACTGACTTTGGGAGCAGCACTGGATGTTTATGGGTTCCCTGTCAAAGGAATGCTGTGGCTGTTTTCATTTGGTTGTAGCAGGGGGCTGTGCTGAGCGGTCTATATGGACAAGAATCGCCACAGAACCCAAGTGCATTCAGCCTCCATTGTACAAATCAGTGAGAAGTAGCTGAGCAAAGATGGGTGTCACGGGCATGGAGCATTCTTCAGTTGATGCTTCTTTGAGGAGGCATCCCAGACAAACACAGACGTGCAGTCTCTGACATGCGACTTTCATCTCTTGCTTTGGCTGACTAGCAGTGAACACATGCCAATTGTTTTCATATCACATCTACAGTAATTTCATCCATGCATCTGGAACTCTGGCTAGTGGGATGGAAAAGAGTCTGTCAAAGTGAGAAAAGGCAATTTTCTGAAAAGCATATTGTCGTACCAAGATTCTCAGATTGTGTACAGCTCATGTTGTGGTGCCAGGCATAGAAACAAATGCCACGCCAGAAAACATAAAGCCCTGAGTGCAGAACTGTCAAGAAATGATTAAGTATGTGAAAAGTCACCAAGTTATTGATTTTTTTTTTCCTATTCTTCCTTGGAAGAGTTAATCAATTTCTCTCTACAAATTAATTACTTACAGTAGTTCTATAGCAATTTCTTTAAAAATTGAGACTATAATTGATTGTAAAGATTATATGATTATTAGCATCATAGTATTCAAATAATCACTGAATGAATGAGGAGGCAACATTTTAGAATACTAGAGGATTGAACCTTCTAATTTTGCCAAAATTTTCACCATTACTATACGCTTTTAGAATGCCACATTCGACTTAAATATACTTGACTCTTAAGTTGTGATATATAGATCTTCAATAGAAACCCTTGGTGGTTTTCAGAAGATGAAGTTGTCTATCTCATGTTGATTTCCTCAATATAGGAGTTATCAGTCTTCCCTTCCTTAACCTTATTACTGATTGAGTGGTGAGCAGAAACAAAATTCAAGTATTTTGTTTTCTGTTTTCACCCCTTGGTTTGTGGAAATCTGGAGTTTCTGCTAATACTAGCAATTGAGGACATATCAGTTAAATGAGACTCAAATGTCCTCCACGCTTGGGCCGAACAAGCTTGTACTTCTTGGATCTGTTTTTCTTTTATTATTCAGAACATTTGTATTGAATTGCTAATGATTCTAATAGATTGAATTGTCTGTCATTTTAGCATTATTGTTATGCTATAATATTTGTGAGTTTTCTCTGCAGAAGACACCTGTTTGTTCAATTTCTTTAGTGGCATTTTCCCCAATTACATTCTTTTTCCAGGAGAAAGTTATACTCTCAGTTTGCTAGCATTCCTGAAAGATGTTGTAATGGAGAATCTATATGGGCTCCATTTGGCCTAATTACTCTTGATTTTTGCCTAATTGTATTAAGTAATTGGATCAGCTGATAATATAGAGTAAACCTCAATAGAAAAGCCAGGAAATGGAGCTTAACTATGGATATTGGTGCTTTACAAATGCTTCTACATAGATTATGCTGGCATGGACAGAATAAGAACTTATTTTATGAGAGAGGTTCCATTTTCAAGAATCCAGTGTGCTATCAGAGATAAATTGATCAAAACCAGATATTTACACAGTGATCTTCACATTCAAATTAAAAATTAACTTATTTAACTATGGCAGATATTTTAACTATTACTGTCCCTATATTACAAATGTGAAAACTGATACAGTGGGCCAAATTCTGCTCTGTCTCATTGTTTAGGTCTACATTACTCCCTTGAAGTCAGTGGACTTACTCTGGATTTAAACTGGTGTAAATGAGAGCAGACTTCAACATATAAAGGTCCAAGTTCAGTAATGATGTAAAGAGTGGGCCAGTTTTCCATTGCCCTCCAGACCTTGTATGTTGCTCCAGTGGTAATAAAAAGATCATAAACATAGCACTGGGAAAAGCTCATAGTGTAGGCACTTTTCCAGATAGTGTAAAATTGATCATGTTCTGCAGTCATTCCTGTTACTGGGGCACAGATCAGGGAGAGGATGTGGCCAGAGCCCCACTGTACTCTGACTAGCCTTGGATGATATATTGGATGTATTTTTAGATAAAAGGCTGTGGGGTCTGTTTTTGCCAGCTATGTTTAAATTAGAACAACCCTGAGATGGCTCTAAGTGACACTAAAGGCTGGATAGACCCTGATCAGCCCCAGTGTATAGACACACAAAGGTTGTGGTAAGTCATTTTTTCCCCACTCCTCTTCTGTTTGTGCACTGAGCTTGGCCATAATTGTTAATCAGGGAATAATCAAGTGCAAGTGGATTGGTAAATGGCAACTTGAATACCAGGGGGTCTTAAAGCAAAGTGTGAGTTGTTTCTTATAAATTCCAAAGGGGTAGCCGTGTTAGTCTATTGTAGAAAGACAACAGAGTCCTGTGGCACTTTTAAAGACTAACAGATTTATTT
>ML685766.1:21664424-21681271 GCA_007922175.1 Pelusios castaneus
GAGCAGTGAAATTGACATATGACAGCTCCGATGTCCCAGAGTGGCCTTGATTGGCACTCTGGGACATTTCCGGAGGCCAATCAGTGCGGGGTAAGGGTACACACGAGCTCAAACGCGCAACAGATGATCCGCAACAGCTGTTACCACTCTCGTCGGAGTGGTTGTTGGAATGCGCATCAACAAGGCGCTTAGTGCGCAGCAACAACGTTTCACGTATGTACAGTTTGCATTTTAACGCGCGGTAATGTTTTTTAATGCGCAATACGGTGCTTGTGTAGGCAAGCCCTGAGTCAATATCAAGACGCATCATGTAGATTGTAGAAGCTCAGTACTGCTGTTTCCTTGCTGCCAGGGGACTGGGAGAAACAATTAGATATTTCTTGATCACATAAAAGGGAGAACAACAACATTATGCAAGAGGAAATACCTTAGTTAGTGTAAAAGACTGCTGATTCTCAAGTCTCATGTCTGGAGGCACTGGAGAGGTCATGTTCTGTCTTTACTGCTCCCATGGGCTGGCTTTCTTTAAAAAAATAATGGCCCTAGATAGGTTGTGAGTGGGACAGTCATTATTATGTTAATTCTTATGAGAATTAACTGGTGTTGCAGATCTCTTTGATCAGTGTATATTTTTCTAGCAAGAAACAAAGATAACATTTTTTCATCTCTTGGCTAATTAGTTAGTTTTTAAAAAAATAATTAGAATTTAAGTGCTAGTGTAGTCATGCGAAATGTTTCCAGGAATAATTTGGACTAGTCTCTAAAAGGTTTTGTGTACTTTCGCAACCAATCCTCAGCACTATTAACTGATCTAGAAGGAGTTATTGATTCGGCAGCGTTATGTCAGGTCATCAGCAGAGGGGACGGGAACACTAATTAGAATCCAACTGCTACATTTTTTAAAAACACATTCCACTAGTTCTTTAAAAATAGGAAAGTCCCCTGCCACACGCTTAACCGGTCTGTGCCTGGTTCTTTTGGTTCTTGCTTCGAGGAACTGTAATTGAATTTTACCCAGCTGCCCATGAAAGAGGGAAAACTGAAAGAATACACAATTTCCAGACATTCTGGAGCATTTGTAAAGGGCTAAGAGGCAATAGTAAGATGGATCTCCCACCACCGGTCTCATTTTACCTGTGTCTCATTCCTGGGAGGTGTCTGTTAGACTCATTAGGAGATTTTCATCTGGGGTTGGGAAATAGAAAAGCTTCTGAGGGGTAGCCATGTTAGCCTAGTTCAGCAAAACGAAGAAGGAGTCTTGTGGCACTTTTCAAGACTAATAAATAAATGTGTTAGTCTTTAAAGGTACCACAAGACTCCTTGTTTGTTTTGGAGACAAGCTTCTGATATTTCTTTTGCTATTTTAAGCCCTTTCATTCCACTCCCCTGTTTGTTTTGTTGCAGTTACCTAGAGTTGGCTATCCACAATCAAGCCATTCAAATAAATGTCATATTTTCAACTCTACATTTGAAATTCTTTGTAAGGTTTTTCAAAAATACTGCACTAAATAATTACTCAAGCATTTGGGAATAGAATTATTTTTTTTTTTTTGGCACTAATGAAATACTGTATGGTAAGCATCATCCACACGTAAGAAGAAATGATAAAAAATGTTTATTCCAAAAATAAAATGATTTTTATTTTGTCTTATTATAAAGATACTAAATGTTAATTTTGCCATTAAGAGATTGCTGGGAACTAAAAGCATGTGACTATATGCTTAGTTTAATGAAAATAACCCTACTGTTTCTAACAGGGTCTGAATAAGCAGTCAGAATCTGGGCTGCTAGTATACACACCATGACCTGTTTTTGTAAATGGCAGAGCTAGGTGTCTGAAGCTCCAAGAATTTTATGTTGCTTATAGTTATTGGTTGTTGTTGTTCCGGCTCACACAGCTTGGGCCACAAGATTGTTTCAGTGCTTTCTAGTTGGAGCCTGGGCTTTAGCACACGGTGGAGTGGATGGGTCCCAGAGCTCAGGCATACCTAGAAATCTACATAGCAATAAAACAACCCCACAGTCCTGAGAGCCTAAGTCAGCTGGCAAAGACCAGCTTTTTGGGGGAGGGGGGAGAGGGGGTTTGCATTTTTCTTTGCTGAGTAGAAATATCCATGGGTCTTGCCTAGATATCTAGGCCCTGTTTAGAACCTGTCTGCTTGCAACTCCTACCTCTCTCTCCTTATTTGTAAGCAAGCCTCATGGCACGCTGACCACTTACCCCCAATTTTTATGCTAAAGCTTTCGTTCTCAGACTTCATTGTACTGCAACCTCCTTGTGACAACGGAAGTTGCTACAAAACCCCAGGGAGAAGGACCAAAGACTGAGCCTGAGCCCTGCCACCCTGGGCAGGCGGGCCAAACCTGAGGCTTGAGGGCTTCAGCTCTAGGCAGAGGAGCAGTAACCTGAACCCCGTCCCCCAGGGCTGAATCCCTTGGGCTTCAGTTTCAATCCCAGACTCGAGCAAGTGTAAAAAAATTCTGATGATCCCATTAAAACATGGTCATTTTGGGGTCCAGACTCACAGTTTGAGAACCAAGGTCCTAGAGCTGTTTTTCAACCAGTTCATCTTTAAGGGTCTCAGCCTTTTGATCCCAGTCAAGTGGCCTTTCCACTAGGCCACATGCTTTGAAATGTTTGCATTGTGTCGCTGAAAAGAGGGTTGATAAAGAAATCTCACCTATGGTCCATGTCCCAAAACCTTGACAGTTTTATTACAGGGTGATTACAGTAACTTAATATGTGAGAGAAGATTGATGTCTCTCCTTCTCTGCCTCACGTGCCCCCCTGCCCCAATTCCCCACAACACCCTTTTCTATTAAGCTATTAGTTGGCACCATAGAAGCTATTAATATCTAAGAAATTGCTGCTTGTTGTCTGGTGCCTTTTGCTGTTGCAGACATATGTCACAGTCTTACTGGAGCGTTCTACCCTTCCTTGGTCATATAGCTTGAGCTTGACACTGAGCTGGTCCCTTGCCCCATATAACCCCCTACCTCCCAGGAACTTTGCCCCTGCTTCAGCCAGGCTTCCCCAGCCATGCCATAGTCCAACCAACTGCTTCCCAACCTTTTTACCTCCACAAGTACAATGTTTACAGCCATGAAGGGCCACGAGTCTATTTAATTAAAAATAAATTAAAATTTAAATAATTAAATTTATATTAAATTCCCATTACAATTAAGTGATTCATTTAAATTAATTTAATTACTTAAATTAATTTTTTTAATTAAAACACTTATTTACAATTTAAAAACTTTTATTTAATGAAAAGCAAATTCAAAATGTTGGGTTTTTTTTTTAAAAAAAAAAGATTAAAAAACAGTTTTAAAATTTAAAAATTAAAAAGTCACTCTTGAAAAAACAGTGATGGCTAGCCCAAGTCCCAGCTGTGCACCAGATGGTGGGGAGGACAGGGCTGTCCTTGGGAGGTGTGCAAGCAGGGCGACTGCCTCAAGCTCCACTGATGGCCCTGGGGCAGGGGGCGGCTGCAGCACAGCTCCCAGCTGCGTGCGGGGACCAGGCAATGGGAAGGGGAGGAGGGGACCAGTGGCGGCCGTCCTGCTCCCGGCTCCCAACTGTGCACCAGGGCGGGGCGAGGCCTTAGCCTGGCTCCCGGCTGGCTGTGCTCCGGTCCGCGCATGGGGCAGGTGCCTTCTGGACAGTGGCAGGGGGGTGCTGTGGGCCAGGGGGTGGGAACCTTTGATCCAACCCCTCTTCAAACCAGCCATCCCCACCTATCTCAACTATTCAGTTTCTGGATTTGAGATGCTTACGTTTGTGTTACCATCAGCCCCCCTTCACCCTTTTCCTAGCTCACATGGGCTAAGATCTCAAACACACGACAGGCAAGAAGCACTCAGCACTCAGACCCCTGCAGAGGGGTAGGGCTCTCCCAGTTCCTAGCATACAAAAGGAAGGGTAGAATGCAGGGTTGACAGGGCCCCACTTTCCCTAAATTCCAAACTTTTGTCTGCCACCCCTCACATTCTCCAACCCCTCCCATCCCATTCCCTCTAAACTGTCACCCACTCTCCCTGTTACATGAACCCCAACCCCTCTTCACTTCCCTACTACCCGTTCCCATTTATCCCCCGCCTCATAATGCTCTCGCTTCTGCAGACCCAAACCCCTTTCCCACCCCAATCATTCTCCTCTCCCACTGAACATTCCCATGTATAATTTTTCCTTTCAAAGATAGTTTGTCTTCTGAATGATCTGCTATGCTGCTCAGACTATATTTCTTAACAACTTCCCTTCCTCACCCCCACAACCTTTACAGAGGCAGATTTTCCCCAAATAGTTTACAGTTCATGCTCAGATTTCTGTCCAGGGTGGGTTTCAAACTTCAGAATTGCTAGAATCTGACAAAAGTTTGCACTACTGGTTCTGGAGGTTTTTTTATTTGGCTGGGAAGAGAAGGGGAGGTTTATTTCTTGAACCTCTTCCACAAAAAGCCCCACTGTAAACTTCCATAAGACAAAGCAAATTTCAAGACAATCTGTAAGCGCATGGATTTTAGAGCACCTAAAATGGCATCCTTCAAAAAGGAAGGGCTTCCCAATCTAACAGAGCCTGCATTCCCCTATATGTATGTATAAAGTTATGGGAAGATGGAGTAAAGGGACTTTGCATAATCAGCTGCAGTTCAGCAGGATCAGGGAAGTGTGAAGTGGCCCGTTAATCTCAATGGCTATGTCTACATTGGCAAATTAGTTTGAATTAAGGAAGCTTAATTCGAACTAGCTAAAGTCAGGGCTACACTAGGCTTTAATTAGTTTGAATTAAGGGCTTCCTTAATTCGGACTAATAACTTCAAATAGGGTAATAGAAGTAAGGGTTAATTCGAACTAGCTACTTCGAATTAACCAATGTGGCCATGTTAGTTCGAACTAATTTCTTAGTTCGAACTAACCAGCCCATTGAAATCAATGGAGATCACTAATTCGAACTAAGCAAGTGCCATGAATGGCACTTGCTTAGTTCGAACTAATTTTTTCTAGTTCGAATTAAGTTAATTCGAACTAACTAAAATTAGTTCGAATTAGTTAGTTCGAACTAACTAATTTGAACTAATTTTAGTAAGTGTAGACATAGCTAATGAGATGTTCTCTACCCCCATGGATACCATGTGAAAAAATAGCTCTCAGATGTGTGAGCTGCTCCATTCATATCAGTGGGTTTACCCATAATCCACTCCTCCCAATCCAGAAGAGCCTGTGATTTGCAACAAGCTAAACATCACCCTTCAGTCTCACCAGTGTGTTCTTGGTGGAAGCTCTAAATCTAAGCATGTTTTAAGCTCTCTATTCAAAGGGTCATGTCTTCTACAAATCCTGGCCTAGATCCTGGCATACACACACAAAGGAGAAGTGAGATGTGCTCAGACACCCCCAGAAGTGCAAGTCTCTCATATCATGGGTCACGTGAGGGGGGGGTCAGACCCCCCCTCACCCTCGCAGGGGCTGGTCCCGCTCAAATCCTGGTACACACATGAAGGTAGGGAGAGAAATTCATATTCCACCCTACCCAAAGCTGTCTCCACAGATTTTGGTGCACACACAAGATGGAAATGTGCGGCTGACAGGCACCCTTGCCCTTAATTTTTCCCCTGTCAGTCATCTTCTGTTTACCTTCCCAGTGTCCCACCCTTCCTCATTACCTGAATCTTCCAACCCTTCTCTTACACATCAATCCCCTTTATCACCTTTCCCATAATTGTTTCTCCCCTTGCTGCCCCCAAATACCTTTCCCTCTGTATCCACCTACTTTTCTAACCTAATTGCCTTCCACGTCAAGAAAGCATTTACATGGATATTTTTTTCCCCTCAAAATAGCACCTTCTGAATATTGTTCTGTACTCAGATTACTTGTTTCCAAAGCAGTAGTAGTTATAACAAAATATGATAGAGGCAGAAAGACACCTCCCCTACCTCCCCCCCTTTAATTTTAAATTAAAATATTTGCCTAGGTTTGGATTTGGGGAACTTCCAGTGCCAAAGGACTGCTCAAGTTCAATAGTCAGAACAAATAGTCCCCATTGAGTTATTTAGCACATGTGAGTTATTGGTCATTTTCAGTCCCTGTAGCCCCTTTCTCTGTACATGTGCAACATAATCCATTTGGTGCATGGGCTTTAAACATGCTTGTGGCACACCTAAGAGAATCAGAGTCTTTGGCGAATAATGTTGTAATTGGTTTTTCCCCAAAGGGCTGTTGTGTGGCATGCGCTCTACTGGAGTAGTTCTCAAGCAAATGAGACCCTGATGTGATGATCTCACCTCTGGTTTGAGCACAAAATACCTGTGCACAAAAAACCTCATTGCCTAAACAAGTGAACTTTTAAGAAAAGTGGTTTCCCCTCCCCCCCCCCCCCCCAACATGGCTGTGTCTCAGGAGCCCCTTGTTCAAATGCCCCAAATACGTATCACTGGCCAAACCCCTTGTACCTGTGAAGCACACACAATTTCAAGGCAATACAGGTAGTCATGCACATTTTACACTTAGAGTTGAGCTTTAAACATAAAGCTGGTCTTAGCTTTAACCATAGCACAGTGTTCTGCTATAATGTGTCCATCACAGGTGTCCTTATCTTTTGTCTGATTCTGGTCCTGCATATTTCTGGACTCTATTGAGCTCCATTTAAACAAGAGCCATTAGACCCAGAATCAAAATAAAAATATTCTGTTGCAGTGGAAGTATGTATCTAATTCTTAGAAGGTTTAATGGCTATCTGGGGTTGGAGTCTTCAAGAATATATCAACTGCTGTTTTTCATTTCATAATGATTTACAGAGTTGTTATGGATAGGGTCTGAACAGATTAAAAATCCATTTTTTTTAGAGTTAAGTAAAAGCAAAGTATAGCATTCTAGAAGCAGAACAGCTTTTTTCAGATGATAAAGAATGGGATAAAGATTTCATTGACAGCTCAGTGGCCAGTTGTAGCAAATGAGTAAAAGGAAAGGAAATCTGTTAGAAGGATCATCATTTCAATTTATGCCATAATTTCACTTTCAGTTGTATGTTGGCACAAACACTGAATTTTAAGGCATTATTGGAAGGGAAATGACAGACAATTTTCTTCCTTATTTAATAAATACAATCTGTGTCATTTGTGGAAGAGCTGCTGACACCTCCCAGGGCTGATGGTATGGGGCTAAAAGCACACAGTAGGTAAGAGTTCTTTGGTGCAGGGAGAGGAGCAGAGCTTTTCCCTTCCTTGGAGTGCAAAACAGAAACTTCCCCCCCCCCCACCCTCCCCGAGTCAATCCGCATATGTTGTTTATTCCCCAACTGTGCTGTGACTATGATGTGATAATTTCTACAGCTACCCACTGCCCATATGTAGGAATTGCTCTACAAGGAATGTTTTCTATAAATTGACCCTGGTTTACAAATGGTGAAAGTTTCTTTGAGGGTGAATGGCTCCTTCATACACAAATGAAAAGAAAACGTGTGTCACTGTATACTGCTAATGAATAATAGACTTGGCCCTTACAGAGTGCCTTCCATCCTAGGCGCTCATTGCAAGTTACAAACATGGATGAAGTAAGCATTGCAATTCCATATACGAGTTAAAGATTAATTGATGGGGAGGCTGAGGCGCAGAGGAATTAAGTGATTGGCCCATGTCATACAGGAAGTCAGTGATAAAACTGGGAATAGACGCCCCGGTCTCTTGACACCCAATATTGCACTTTAACCATATACTGCATCTTTTTTTCTTTCTGTGAGCTACGGGCAGTTACTTGGGGTTTGGTGCTAGAGAAATTTTACAACTGGAGGAAAGACTTTGTGTATTATTGAAGTGTACCTCTAGCCCACCTAGTGATGTAATTAAGTGCATTTTTTGTTTTAAATGGAATGTTTAAAATTTTTTTTAATGCATATAAAAATACCTGTGATTACTGATGCATTAATGTAAATAAGACTGCGTCCATTGTTAGTCTTCTCTGTCTTGATGTTCCAAATCATTGCTTTCTGCAGAAAACGTTAAACGAGAATAATTTCAGGGATTTATTTTTTTTTTGCCTAACAGAAGAATTGCCTATAATTACAAGTGCATCTCATTTAATCATTACGCTTTCAGTCTGTCTGACTTTTAGGTTTGTTCTCATTAAGTTTACTTAATGTGATGAGAATTATATACATTTTATTTCCTGCCTGACAAGAGAGGAAAATGGACAGCAACCCAATTACATGGGGAAAAAGACTGAAGATCTAAATTATCACATTTAAACAAAATTTATTTTAAAAAAGTAAAAGGATGGATTTTTTTAAAAAAACCCACCATGAATGTAAGACATCATATAACACTCAAAAAAAATAGTAGCAGTTTTTTAATGCATAACATCTATTCATTTAATACTTAATGAATTTGCTGTTCCTGAGCTCTTGTTTCTATTGGTTTTAATATTTTGCATTCATTAAGAATTAGCTAAGGGGTGTTTTAAATTGTTCTTGAATTGAGTCAACTGATAGTTTGCCAGGAATCAGTGATATTTAATAGTCATATGATATCAAATTAAATGATGGGGGAGGGGAGGAGAAGCTAAGCTAATTGTGAGATGAAGATACTGCATTGAATGTGATACATAATTAGTTTGTGGAACTCATTGCTTAGCAGCATTCAAAAAAGGATTAGATGTGTATGGGTAACAAGCATATCCAAAGTTGTCATAGTAAGTATAAAAAACGCAATACGAGTTTTAGAAGGAATATAAAGACACATGTTTTGAGGCCCAAACCACTATCAGTGACGGGATGCTGGACTAAACTGGCCACTAGTTTGAACTGGCCTGACAGTTTCACTGCTTCTAGGTATCTGACAAAGCAAGCAGATCAGTGAAGACTCAGTTCAGCTGCACAGCTGCTGGTATCTAAGGCTATGTCTACACTTGCAATTTTAAGTCGACTTTAGCTAAGTCAACTTAACTATGTGCTGCTCCCCAGTGTTTGAATCCTAACACCTATTTTGATTTGCTGTTACAGCCTGACCTGATCCTATGTCATACACTTCCCTGCATTTAATTTCCTCCCATTCTGTAACTTTCCCATCTTCAAAGCGTCTGACGAAGTGGGATTTTCTCCCACGAAAGCTCATGCGATAAATAAATCTGTTAGTCTTTAAAAGTGCCACAGGACTCTGTTGTCTTTCTACAATAGACTAACACGGCTACCCCTTTGGAATTTGACAGATAAGGTTGTGAATGATTATTCTTCCTGCTGCTGTTTCATAGGTTCCACCTCAGTTTTGTTTGTTAATTTCAACAAAAACAAGCTTTGTTTGAATGTGCAATATTCCAAATATACCGCCAAATAAATTATGGGTGCTGAGATCTCTCACACTGTACACCGTTGGTTAGAGTAAGCAGCGTTGGATTGCTATCTTATGCTTTCTATACCCCTGAATTAGTCTTTTACAGCTGAAGCCACATCACATTTAATTAGATTATTTTCAAAAACTGCAGTGTGCCAGAGATGATCCTGAGCCTAACCCCCAAATTTAAAGTGTATTACAAAATCTGAATTTGGATCTGAATCCAAAGTTTGCCCATCGGCCTCTACTGTTCTAATAGCCTGGAACAAAACTCCAGATGCAAAGAACTCTGACATCCAAGGCATCAAAAATCCAAATTCAGAAGTTGGGGCATCAGCCCATTTCTGTAACATGAACACGCATTGCTTTTCTTTTGTTAAACATTATTCATCCTAACACTTCAGTTACTAAGATAAATTTTCCCTAACAAAATGAGTAAAATCTCAGTGTCCTGAAACAACATTTTACTATTTACAGTTCTAATGATCCTTCCTGGAAGAAACCAGCTGGAAGTATAATCAGTATTTCACTCAGATGAAGGTCTTTATCTTTTTGACCCTTTCCCAATGGAAAAAGAAGCAAAATATATTTTAGCCCAGGAGGAATTAATTGTGAAATAAAAAAGTAGTGGTGACAGATCAAGGGATTTATGTAACAATTATTATAGTACAAAAGTTCAACTGGCTCTTGTAATTTAATCTCCTCGCTTCTGTCACTGAATTCCAAAACTCCTGCCCATGTTTTCCAATTATCTATTGCATTACTCATTATTGTAGTTCTTCTGTGACTTTTTGGATTTTTCCTTCTGCATTCAGTTTGAATTTTTTTCTTTTTAAACTTCAGTTATCCAATATCAGTGGTAGTTCAGTAAACTTTATACTGTGGAAAGACTCACTAGCTGATTCAACATTATTTTATTAGGGTTTCAACTAACATCATTATCAGACAAATTTAATCCCAAACATAATAAAATGGGGCTAAATGCGGCGCCTCCCATGCAAAGTTGTAGGAAACAGGATTTGTGTGGGTAAGGTATCTAGAGGAATTAAGGAGACCGGCTGCATAGCAGGTACAATATCATTTGTATAGCTTGTGAGTTGTAGTAGCAGCTGGAGTCCACACACAGGAGGATTTAGGCCTGCAGAGCCACACAGTGGTAGATGCACCGAGCAGTCTCTCAGTTCACCCCTATAGTAGTCACTGTTCTCTCCTCGTGCTGAGTCACCGTGATGTAGATTCTCTGTGGTGTGTACAGTGTATAGCAGCCTCTTTTCCACATTGGTGTTGAGGGAGATGGTGCCCAACAGTGAAATAAACTTGGCGTGTGTGACTTATTTTCTTGATATGAATGCTCACAGAGATCCCTGTAGGTTAGCAAATCTTTGCACTTACAAACAGTAGTAGCAGTCACTAATATCTGCCAGTTCTACTCTATACAGGGACGGGATTATTTTAATTTTTGGTAAGGCTTTGGAGTGGTGGGTGTAGGTCACAGATGCTGGGGCATTAGAAAGATAACTGCATCTTTTTGGTGATTGGAGACCAGGTTTTCTAGTATTTTGTGGACCTTGTTCTGGAATATTTATTGTGTAGATGATATACTAAAAGGCATTCTTTTGAAGTGTCATATTCCAAATGGAATGTTGAAAGTGGCTGTCTTGCTCCATCCAGTTTGATCTGCCAGTATCTGGACTGGGCATCAAGTATACTGAATGCACTTGCTGTAGATAGCTTGAGAATGATATCATCTATGGTGGGCAGGCTATAGTGTTCCTGCATTATTGGTTTGTCTAGATTTTGAGGGTCCATGCATGTGCAGGTTGCACTGTATTTTTCTTTTCTAGTGCAACCATTGAGCTAACCCATTCGGATGGTTCATTCATCTTTTCCATTATACACGGTTGTTCCATAGGCTGGAGTTCCTTCTCAACTTGGCCTTCCTGCTCATAATAGGCATTGTGGTGTGTGCACTACCGGCATTATGGTTTTAGACAGCTTGATTTTGCAGAATACCAGTAGACATCCCATGCCCTCAAACACATCAAGAAAACTTTTCCTAATTTCCTCTGCTGTGAGACATCCTTTCATTGATTTCACTGCCATCAAGTGTAATGATTTTAAAACTGTCAGCTCCAATAGTTATTTTGCTGGGGTATTTATTACGTAGGATACATGGTGAAATCTCGATTACGTGTACCTATATTTAACAGTACATTTCACCACTCTTTGGAGTGCATGTCCTCTGTATCTTGCTACTCTTGTGCTGCTGATAGTGTTATAATATAGCTTAGACTATTTTTTTTATTGTGGGGTTCAGCTTACTTGTGCCCCAGTATCAATTTTGAATTTCAGGGACCCATAACATAGCTACATAAGCTTCACCGTTATCCTTTTCCTTATTTTTTACTGTAGCCCAAAAGATCACTTCTGTGCATGTTGTGAAACGCTTCTCTTTGGTAGTGTTCTCTAGCTGCATGCACGGCATGCACTTTGCCTTTCTGGCGTGCTAGCACCTATGTGGCACCACTCCGTACATCTCCTCCCTGGAACTGGGCATTCCTTGCTTTGACTGATGCAATCTGTGTCTGTTGCAAATCTTCTGTCTTGGTGCCGCTGCTACGTGTTCCTCTTTTAATGCTGCGTGTGACTGCTGCTCTGCTGGTGCACAGTTATGGCCTTGTGAGGAGTGTGTCAGTTTCCTGGTCTTACCTATCTAATTTATCCCATGCACACTGAGGCTGGTTTCTTTTGATCTTTGCATGTCTCATGCTCTAGCTATTGTAATAGCTTTTCCCAGTGTTAAATTGTAGTAGTTTTTCTTGTATTTCTTTTGAGTTTGATCCCTTTCAGATCCTATTCCTCAGCATGTCATCCTCATTGTGAAAGCACAGTCTTCATTATCAACTGTACCTGAGTTAACTGCTTGTTTCAGTAGGTCCCAGATTTCGCTCATTGAATTTTTTTTTTTTTTGCATGGAGATGTTTTTCTTTGGAAAACAATAGACCTCAAATAACTCAACAGCTTATCTGGATTTTTCCTGTCTGCTTCTGCAAGTTTGTCATTAGAGACCTATGCTCTACAGATGTCCTGGCCTTTTTGCCCGATAACAGATCAGAAAATGAGCATCTGTTTCAGGTCCTACACAGATCAACTCCATTAGCTCCTTCCACCTAGTCCAATTCTTTGCAATGCTTCTGGTTCAAAGTCTATCGGTTGCACATTTCCTGCATAATTATGGTCGAGCCGTAGCTGATTTTTACTCCTGACACCATGTATCGTCTTTGTTTACACTTCTCCCAGGAATGAAGGTCTATATAGGGTAAATGTAAGCAGAGCTCTTAAAGCTTCAAATACACACACTGCTCTCAGCAGCACAGCTCATCACATACATACCAGAAATCTAGTATATCAAAATCACTTTGTGTGCACTCTCTCAAAGGGACAGCGTACCAGTTACCTAAGTGTACATGAATATAATACAGTAATGTGAAAAAACACCCCTCTGGAAATCTTTGAATTGACTTCGTGACTCACCCTTCTCTGCATGGGTATATATAGCTAACGTACTGCAGTTTTCATTTCATGCATCTGGGTAAGTGGGTTATGCCCATGAAAGTTTATGCGTTAAATAAATGTATTAATCTTTTAAAGTGCCACAAGACTCCTTGTTTGTTTTACACACAAGTATCTGTCTTGACTATGAAGTCTGCAGAGAGCAAGAGTTTCCTAGGTGATGGGAAATAACCTTGTTTTTTATATGTGGTTCCCAAAAAGATGCCTTTGAGAATGCAATCCTGCAGGGAGGAGTTGACAAAAGAGAGCAGACAGGTTCTCCTTGACTTCAGCAGATGACCTGCAACAGACTCTGAGTCATGAGGAAAGGACACAATTTATATTTTGAATTTACCCCGAGCTGCTTTATTTGGAGATATAAAACTGTTGAGAGTGTTCTTGGAGCACTGGTTGGTCTGATTCAGACACAAATATCTTAAGACTTGATATTGCCTTCACTGGAGCAAGATTGTGCCCAAAATTGGTTTAAAAAAAAAATTATTGGATATGAACAGAATCCCATAATCCATATTTAAATATGAGTCTCATATATGTAATTTAGTGGAAAAGTCAAACTGCTGATCTTATTTATTTGGGCTATATATATTCTATTCAGTCCAAATATTTGTGATTTTTATCTGTAATTTAAAAATACCAGTGGAAGTATTTATGGGTATGTCTACACTGGAGGCTCTATTAAGTCGACTTAACCAAGGTTGACTTTAAGTCGACTTAAAATCAACCTTGTTAAGTTGACTTAGACACTCCACAGCCCTGCGTCCACACTGGCAGGTGCTAGGTCAACGGAGGAGTGGCCAGGAAGTCTGCGAGGGGGCCTGGAGGCTAATTAGGTCAATTTAAGGGCTACCCCCTGTCTATCCTAGCTTAATTATCGCTTTGTGAGGAGTGTGCCTACACACTGAAGTGGATTTGTACTCGGCACAACTCATCTGTGCCCCTGCTGCCACATCACAGAGACGACTACAACTTTGAGCAAAATCACTGCAAGATAGTGTGACCCAAGGACCCGTTTGGTGCCAGTGGGCAGAGGGCACAGCCCTGATGCACAGGGTTTTACAAGTATCTATATATGTAATAGTTCACCAAAGGGAAGCATGTGCGGTTTACCAAGAGCCAGTAGCCCGCTGGCCAACATAACTATTGCAAGGTGTTAGTACGGGAAATAGTTTGTTGTTATGTAAAATATTTAGGTTCCAAAACTGTTGAAGTAAAACTTGTCATCTGAAGTGAGATGAACTGAGGGGGGGCTGGGAAGGAGGGAAAATCAATCAGAACAAGGGACATCTGTGGAGACAAGCTTTGTTTGACATTTGGGCCAAGTATGAGCCTGAGGAATTGAAAGGAAATCCAAAATAAATCTCTAAAGAAGGACCTCCTGGGGTAAGAGCCAGTAGTCTAACTGCATTTTTAAAAGGGTTGTATACAGTATTGGTTGTAGCCCTGTCAGTCCCAGGATATTAGAGGAGACAAAACGAATAAGGTATTCTCTTTTATTGGACCAACTTCTGTTGGTGAGATCAACAAGCCTTCAAGCTCGCACAACTTTATGGATCTGTCACAAAGAAGGCAAGCTGACAGTGTGATTGTTTCATGAAAAGAGGATCACTGCCAGCCTGGCTGAAAGTGTTCACTCATAGACTTTAAGGTCAGAAGGGACCAGTACGATCATCTAGACTGACTGCCCTCAAAACCTTACCCAAACCTCAGAAGCAATAATTGTATTGGCCACGAGTATCTTGTTAATTAGGGCAATGTCTATACTGACAGCAGTAGATTCGCCACCATCTGTGGACTCTTCTGTGTTTGATTGAGCAGTCTGTTAAGACGTGCTCAATCGAACACGGAACTGAAGCTCTAACTCCAGCCCCGTAACTGGAGTAGCGCTGCGCTGACCGGATGCCGTTTCCGGTTGGCTTACCGCAGCATGTAAGGGGTAGTTAGGAAGTCGTTGGGAGATACGCAAGGTATTTTACGTACCTTGCATATCTCTTGTTAACTGCTGCCAAAAAGTGTGGCAAGTGTAGACTATGGCTAGGTCTAGACTCAAGAATGCATGTTATCACTTGTTAAATATACCTGTATTTGATTTCCCCACAAACATATCTAAGTGTGCTAAGTAGAGAGGTGTTCTGAGGTGCCACTGGTAAGCATGGGTATACTGTTTCTTTGGAAGCAGCACATTTGTGAATGCTATGAGAATCCAGTAATTCAGGGGCTAGGCTCTCCAGGAAGACACTGAAAGCTTGGGGTGTGCCAGTTGCTGACTTGTATAGATACAGTGGGACCTGCAGGGGAGTGCTTGTGTTGCCCATAGTAGTCAGTGGAGTTGGGGGGGGGGGCAAGGGAAAGGGGGGGAGTGGGCCCTGGCAGGCACAGACAGGCTTCCTCATGTAGATGTCAGGTTGTAGCAAAGTCTCGCAATCCTGGTACCTCAGGGAGTGTCAGAGAGAGAGAATAGACAAAGAAGAAAGTGTCTTTGGTTTTATGTTTTTACATGAGAAGGGCAGTCTGTGATGTAGAGAGGTGCCAGAAAACTTCCAGACAGAAAGTGTTGTAAAGAAGCTGGCTCTCACACACTCACAGGGTACGTCTGCATAGCAGCTGGGGGTGTAATTTCCCATGTGGCTAGATGAACATGTGTTAGCTCTGCTGGATCTAGTGTGCTGAAATTAGCAGTGCAACCATGGTGGCTCGCATTAGCGGCTGGGGCCCTGAGTCCGTACACAGAAGGTCAGATGGAATTGTATTTAGGTGGCTGGCTAATCTGAGCCGCTGCCCATGCCAACACAGCCATATTGCGATTTTTAGCACCTTAGTGCAAGCAAAGCTGGGAACTACACCTCCCAGTGGCCATTTAGGCATGCCAATAATGGCAAGATTGTGTGGAGAAGAGTCCTGGACCAATGTAGGGGAAACAAAGAGTGTAGAGCTGGAACAAGATCATAGAGACTTTTAAAAAATGAGTGTACTTGTGAAATGAATGAACTGGGCACCGATATTGGTTGAGGGCAAGAGTGATTTTAGTTGTGTGTGTTTGTATATGTGAGAAAGTGGGCAGGGGCATTCTCCCTGCCCGAGTCTGAAGAGCTGGGAGTTAGAGGCCATTTGAGAAGGAAGTTCTCTCTTCCTTTCATGTTCCCTTTTTATACCGAGTCAGATGATGTGGGATTAATCTTCACCTTCCTGCAGCTTTGTTCTTCAGAATATTAGTGGCATGTCTGTTGTCCTTCCTCTGGAATTCAATGCATCTGTTGCTTGATCCAGGCTTCTGTAGTTTGTGTTCAGCTAACCCCGAAGTGCTAAACTGTTTGTAGAGAGTCTTGCACAAGACCAGATGGAGGTTTAAATACTCTTAGCTGGTGGGATGGCATGGTGGGGAGTGACCAGCCACTGCCATGTAGTTTCCCTTAGGTGGTTGAATGGCAGTGAATCACAGGCTGCACTCTTGTTCCTATTGAAATCAACACCAAACCGCTTATTGGTATCAGTAGTGCGGTATTGGACCCTTAGAAGGGCTTTACTGAAATCTGATGAGACTAGTGACTCCTTAGGTAAATCATATCACTTGTCTTTTATCTCCTAGACTGATGTGATTACAGTGTCAGATCTTGGATGAAGTAGCATTGTTGGGCACAAATCAATTCCTTGTGGACTGTGGCATGCACCATATAAGCACCAGGTATATGATCATTCAGCTTCATTGGCAGTCTGCTAGGAAGAGCATCTATTATAAGAAATTGTTTAGCTCTTTGGTGGGGTGGTGGGGGAGGGTAAGTGGACCACTCTCAATAAATCCATTTTAAGGCAGTGCAGAGAAACTCAAGCTATGAAGCTAGCATGCTGTTAAATATGCAGTTCTTTTTCCTAAGTGCCCAGCCCAGCCTTGACCTTTACAAACACATGTTGTACATCCCCAAAACACAGAAAGCAGATTATTGTGTTTTCCAGCAAA
>ML685766.1:21681281-21712938 GCA_007922175.1 Pelusios castaneus
GTACATCCCCAAAACACAGAAAGCAGATTATTGTGTTTTCCAGCAAACTTGTCATAACCAATGCATATTATAAATTTCTCACAATTGCTGGAGTTGGAAAACCTTAACACTTTCCACCATTAATTTTAATGTGTTTAGTGGACCAAGAGGAATGCTTTTATGAAAAGTAAATGCACTGAGATTTGATAGTATTAAACTGTGGCAGAGAGGAGAATTTTTGTATGGATTCCTCAGTGTATTTTTACAAAGAGAAGACTAAAATGAGGAGAGACAAACCATAGGTTTGAAATTGAAGCTAATTGTTTTTCTTAAAGAATAATGTAAAATGGCAATGGAAACCTGCTTTAAAGTTTAACAAAAAAATAGGAAGATGGCAAGAGTACAATGGTTTTAAATCACTGCTAAGTTCTTCTAAGTAAAGCACTTGCAGTATATTTCTTCTGTTGGGACTCCCACTGCCCAAGCTGACCAAATGCCTCCAAATCAGAAAGGATTAAAGGGTTACAAAACATGTCCTATGAGAGAAGAATTTTTAAAAATTGCATTTGTTAAGTCTGAGGAAGAAAAGGCTGAGGGGGAATGTAAATGGTTATAACAAGAAGAAGGGGGGGAAAATGTTCCCTTTAACCTCTGAGGCTAGGACAAGAAGCAAAGGGCTTAAATTGCAGTAAGGAAGGTTTAGGTTGGATATTAGGAAAAGCTTCCTGACTGTCAGGGAAGCCAAGCACGGGAATAAGTTGCCCAGGGAGGCTGTAAAATCTTCATCATTGGAGATTTTTAGGAGCAGGTTTGACAAACACCTGTTGGGCATGGTCTAGACTCTAGAGAGAACATTTAGTACTATCTTGAGAGCAGGTGTCTGGTGTAGAAGTAGAGTGACCATCAGATGTCCCTTTTAAAAAAAAAAAATAGGGACAGTCCCAGTATTCAGGGCTTTTTCTTATATAGGCACCTATTATCCTCCCACTTTGTTGTTCCCCCCTTCCCCCACTCCCCGTCCCTTGTTCCTTTTTTTCACACCTGTTGTTGATCAGCCTGACTAGAAGACCTCTTGAGGTCCCTTCCAGTCCTACACTTCTATGATTCTATGTAATTTTTTTGTAAGTATTCACCTATTTTCCAATGGTCAGTACAGATCCTTTGAATATACTTTGCAGATGTGATTTCCACACAGGCTGGACATTCTGAAAACATGGAAAAAGTCAGCATGGTGTCTTGAGCTTCAAGGGACATAGGAAGCTGTGTCTGAATCACAACTTTTGCCCTAGCGTGTGGTATTTTCATGCAGTTTATAATTCACTGGGTAGACAAGTTAACTGTGAGATACCTGTGAATGCTGTTAGCCTGTGGTGCTGCCGTAAACCTGTCACATACATTTTCCATTTTTAGTACTGATATGAATGGAGAGTTCCATACTTGATTCTGATGACCTTCTAACAGACTTTTTAATTTACCTGCACAGTAGGGGCATGCATAGGGATTTAAATGTGACTATGTTTGGAGGGGCACTTAGAATGCCACCGGGCCCTGTGACCTTCTCCTCCCCAGAATATCACAGGCTCCCTTTTGTGCATTCCAAGCAGACTCCAAACACTTACTGGAGGCTGTGTGTGAGGAAGGGATGGGATGCAGCAGGTTTCTCCACACTGCCTTTGCCAGAGCTGTGCTGCCAGCCTGGCTTCCCTGCTCCTGGCACCATCTCAGCAGGAGAGCTAGCTGCAGAGCCTTTCCCACGCATGTCCTTTCAGCTGTGCTCAGCCCAACTCCCAACCTGGCAGAAAGGGTGGAGGATGGGCTCAGGCTTGGGAATCCTACGGTGGGGAGCTGAGGCAGAAGCTGTTGGCTATGGCAGGGATGATTATTAAGGGGATGGGGGATCCGTGTGCCTACTTGCATGCCCCTGGTGCAGAGTGTACAGTAGTGGGTGTGTAACAGAATGCTTTTCACACAGGATCACAGAACTTTACTATATAAAACAGTATGAAGAAGGCAGTGAATTAAAAACAGGTTGGAAGTTTTACTTCAGAATATCTTTTTAACTGAAAAAACTCAAAATCGAAATTTTCTGCAGGAGCATTTTGATTTTGCTGAAATTTTTCAGTTTCCCCAGTGGAGAACTGAAACTTAATATTTCATTTTGAGTTGACCTGTGTTGAAATGATTTGGCTTGTTGAACCAAATCAAAGCACAGAGGCTGGGAATGGGCAATGGGATGGATCACTTGATGGCTATCTATTCAGTTCATTCCCTCTGAAGCACCTGGCATTGGCCACAGTCAGAAAACAGGATATTGAGCTAGATGGACCATTATTAACCCAGTATGGCTGTTCTTTTGTGCACTGAGTTTTGGCTACTTTTAACATTGAACTGTGTCTGCCTGAGTTGTGACTGTGTCTCATGCAGTCACCTGACCACAGTATATCACTGTCATCCAGTTGGGAGGCCTGGTGCTTAGAGGAGAATGGGACCATGAATCACTGCAGCAGCTCAGCTAGACAAGTTTCAATGTTGAACTGAGCCAAAACTAAATGTTTAAATTCAGCTCAACAAACCAAAATGAAGCTATTCTACTTGGAAATATCAAAATGTTTTATTTTGATTAAAAGTATCCAAATTGAACCTTTTAAACATTTCTCAATTTACATTTTTCTGAACCTTCTACTAAAAAATTGGAATTTTTGTCTAATTTGATGTGAAAAGAAATGTCAAAATATTGAAAGATTACCCCTGGAACAGAAACTCAAGATTTCCAACTAGTTCTAATAATAAGCTATAATGATGGTGTTTGGGAGACAAAAACACATGCTGGCCTGACTGCTTCTGTTTTTTCTTCCCTCTTTCCCAAAATACAAAACTCATGCATAGTATTGGTGGCTGCACAGTAATGCTGGAACTTCTTGACCTGAGCTGCACACCACAGCCAACATATTTATTATTCATTTATGGAGCCCCAAAATGTGCAAAGTTCTTCAAAAAGCTTAGAAGGACTTGTCCTCTGCCCCAGAGACTTTACATCGGAATTTTAGACATGAAACAAAAACATTCCACTAATTTCTCTTGTGCATTTTAAATAAGGCCTGCAAAGTTTGGAACTCAATCTTTTTAAAGCATTAAAGCAACAGTTTGGCTCAAACTTCTTAAATCATGAGATATTTGGATGAATCATGAGTTGTTCGACCCATTACACAAAAGAGGCCATCCACAAAGTCAGGATCCTGAACAGGATCTGAAGTGCTAAAACATTTGGGACTATTCAAATTTGATGCTAGCCTACCTTTAATTTTTGATGGCATATTTTAAAACTTTTTCTGCAGTACCTCCAATTGCCATGGTTTATGAAGGGTAGACTTCATATAGGAATTCTGTATTAATCAATTTTAGACCAGATAAGAGCAACAGATCTTGCAATGGCTGGCTAAGAGAAACCTATACTGTCTTTAATTTTTTTTCCCACACAGCTCATACTATTGCAATTTTGCCATATTATTTAATGCATTTAAATGAATTTAAGTTGCATGCTATTTAATTTCGCCAGAAGAAACTTTTGAGTTAAACATTCAAAATCTATATTCCATATTTGGGATATATGCATTACTCTTTTAATATAAATGTGTGGGTTTTTTAATTTAATTGTGAGGGGATCTGCAGTATCAGTTTTCCCGAAAAGCTCCTCAGAACTCATAGACTCTAAGTCAGAAGGGACCAATATGATCATCTATTCAAGTCTGACCTCCTGCACTCTTGGTTTTAGGAAAAGGTTATCAACATGAATCATATAATTTGAACACAAGTACCTTATTGTAGAATTTGTAGCCTCTATTATCACAATTGCTCAGGTCCTAGAATGCAATTGCAATATGAATAAAGATAATTTGAAAAATATTTGTATGCTGTAAGTACAGTTTTCCAAGTGGGCCAATTTAAAGCCACAGTTGAAACAATAAAAGATAGATGAACACTAACAAAATGTTATTTTTAAAATTTTCCTTTTCAGTGGTGTTCTCTAATACCTTTGGTGTCCTAGTCTTATTTATTTATTTATTTATTTAATTTTTTTGGTACCACTTAGAAAGTAGTAGAGAGATTGTTGCTAAAGGCTGAAGCTATGTACACACGGCAGACTTGTCCCGCAATAAATTGTTGCGGGACAAGCAAAGCGTTATAACTGTAACGCTTTCCCCATCTACATAGAAATCCTTCTAACACAAAGGAGTGTTCACATGCTCCTTTGCATTTTCGTTAGAAGGAGCAGTGCATGGTGGGCACCTATCCCACCATGCACTGCCCAGCCAGCCTTTAGGCTGGCAGCGGGGCTCTCTAGCCGCCGAGATCTCTTGGTAGCAGGGGAGCCCCAGCTGCAGCGGGGCTATAGCCGCCAGGAGTGCTGGCGGCTGGATCCCTGCTGCAGGGATTCCCTCAAGCCACTCAATTCCAGGCAGCTTGAGGGACTCCCCATGGCAGCAGGGCTCTAGCTGCCAGGAGCTCTGGCGGCCGGAGCTCTGCTGCGGGGATTCCTTCAAGCCACCCGGCTTCACGGCTTTGAGCCGGGAAACCGAGCGGTTTAAGGGAATCCCCGCAGCGGTGCTTTAGCCGTCAGGAGTGCTGGCACTCCTGACGGCTAGAGCCCTGCTGCCATGGGGATTCCCTGAAGCCGCCCAGCTTCATGGCTCCCGGGGCGGCTGCCACCCTGAAGCCAGCAACCCGGGCAGCTGGTTGTTGGGCTCCCGGCTTCAGGGTGGCAGCCACCCCCTGCCCCGGGAGCCGGGAAGTCAGGCAGCTTCAGGGAATCCCCCTGTATTTCCTGGGGCTCAGCGGAGCTCCTGCGCTGGTGTTCCAGGAACTGCTAGAGCAGTGAAATGGACAAATTTCACAGCTCCGGTGTCCCAGAGTGGCCTCGATTGGCACTCTGGGGCATTTCTGGAGGCTGTCAAATGTGAAAGGAGCGTACACACAGGCTCTATCGTGGAACAGCTGTTCCGCGGTAAGCCTAACCACCCTTGTTTGGGCTGTTGCTGCGCAACAAGCAACATTAGGGTGTGTATGCTCACTACCGCATGATAAGGCTGTAGTGTGTACAAGGCCTGAAACAGCAGGGTCATTACAGCCCAGAGGTTAAAGAAAGGGGGAACACACCGGAACGGTGTTCCAGGGCCACCAATTTTTAGCATGCTCAGGGCGGGAGCGGCCTGGCCCAGAAGCGGCTCTGCCGGCCATCCCTGCAGCTCCGAGCCTCCGGCCAGGTAAGGGAGCCGGGAAGGGGCTGGGGGGAGGCGCCAGGAAGAGGAGCCAGGAAAGGGGCTGCCAGGGGGGCAGAGGAGACGGGAAGGGGCCCCAGGCCTGATCCGGCCACGCTGCCTGCCCGTGGTGGTGGCGCGTGGCGGTGGGAGCAGAGAGGCAGGATCAGGCCCAAGGGGCCGGCGTGCGGCGGCAGGAGCAGAGGGGCAGGATCAGGCTCGAGGGGCCAGCGTGTGGCGGTGGGAGCAGAGGGGCAGGATCAGGCCCGAGGGGCCGGCATGCGGCGGCGGCAGCGGGAGCAGAGCGTGGTGGCTGGCAGCATGGCCTGATCCAGCCACTCTGCTGGCTGCTGTGCTCCGCTGCCGCAGGCCAGCCGCACACCTTTGTATCAGGGGTTAAGGTAAGGGGGGAAGGCGGAGACTGGGGATGGGAATGTAGGGGTCCGGACTCACGAGTTGGTCAAACAGGGGGTCAGGATGGGGGGCTGGGGAGGGATGGATGGAGTTAGAGGCCTGGGAAGAGGTGGAGGGGTCATGGGGACAAGGAGACTGGGTAGGAGCTGGTGGGGACTGGGTAGCAGTGGAGAGGACTATGGGAAGCTGGAGGGGGGGCTGAGTGGGGTCCTGGGGAGGGAATTAGAGGCCTGGAGAGGGGTGGAGGGGACAAGGAGACTGGTGGGGACTGGTGAGGGGTGGAGGGGATTATGGATGGCTGGAGGGGGGACTAGGTGGGGGGCTGGGGAGGGATGGAGGAGGTTGGGGGACTGGAGTGGGGGCTAGGGACGGAGGGACCTGGGGAGGTGTGGAGGAGGTTTGGGGGCTGAAGGGGGGTGGAGTGAAGATGGGGGAAGCTGGGGAGTTAGGAGGGCTGGAGTGGGGGTTTGGGGGCAGGGAGCTTAGGTAATGCGGATGAGGGCTCAGGAGGACATGGGGAAAGGGGTCTGATGTGGGCACTAGTGGACAAGGTTGGGGTGATGTGGATTTGAGGCTGTGCTTCATTTGTGAGGAAAGAGCTGGTGGGGCTCAAGCAATTTGTTTTGCACTCATATCTGTTTGTAGTGTAGACATAGCCAAAAAGTAATTCAGTGAAGTACATCCCAGTGGGAATCCTGCTCAGTTTCCTTCCCTTCCCCTTCATCAAATATGAGGCCCCAGGCAATCCAACTGTTTCTCCACTGAATTGTAATATGTAATATAAAATCAAGTTGGAAAAAAAATGTACTTGTTTCCCCCCTCAAGCTATGTTCAGTCCTGGAGCAGAGGAACGAACATAACACATTAATGATCCAAAATGCTGTAGCCTTGCAGAGCTTTCCACCTTTCTGTGGGATCCATTGCTCACTTCTACCCTTGGAGGAGCCCAGAACAATGGATCTGACTTTTATATGCATAGACAAGCTGTCTCATGCAATTTTGAGGGTTTTGTGTCTTCCTCTGACCCAAGGAACACTGAACTCATGGTAACTAATACACCTGCTGTTATAGTGAGAGTTTGAAAAATATTTGCAATAAATGTTTTTTAAGTCTCTAAAGCATTCCTACAATAACTTTTTTCATGTAATGCAAGTATCATATACAGAGTATATGATGGATTGTAGTTGGCATAAGTTGTAATGCAGGTCATCCTCTCCTTTTGTCACTCATGAACTGCTTCCTCAGACTCATGATGATAGAATACTTATACTACTGTATCATGTATTCTCTATAGGAAGAATAACACCTGACTGCCTAATATTTTAGAAACCCACTATTCTTAGTTGTTTATAAGAATTAACATTCTGATGTGGGCTGCTCACTCTCTGCCTCAAGCTCAATTTTTAAGTTTCAATAAAAGTGGCTCAGCCCTTTCCAAGAGCAAGCTTTGTGGAAAATAGCTAATTTTGCTAATGTTAAATGTCTTTTCCTTGAAGAACTCTAGTGCCTCCATGGTAAAACTGATAGAGTGATAGTTCTGGGGACAGAAAGTTCCCTATGAAAACACACCCAGATTTGGTCAAGGTATAAGCCTTTGAAAATCACCATTTGTGTATTTAGAACTTTATGGATGTTTGCTAATAGAATTTCTGAACCTTCCATCATGAGGTTGACCGTGACTCTGTATATGTAGGCTGGAAATGTACAAAGACAGGCGACAAAAACTGTGAGGTGTAGATGATGGTAGAGGCTAGATAGGCGCGATAGCAAGTGTCATCATCTCACATTTGTTTAGTAAATTAATAAAACTTCAGTATTTCAGTTTAACATTTTTATTAAAGTTTGAATGAAAACACATCTATGCATTTCTTTTGAATTGAGGTACTTAGGCATGCTGATGCTTCCGGTGCCAAAAAACTGTTGCCCATGCGGCTCCATGCCTCACAAATTGCTGCTCAGCAAATACCATAACTTGCTCAGCTGCATCATCAGCTTAGAGGGAACATTGGTGGCATCCATGGTGTGTTTGCTAAAAACGTTCTGATATGCTACACATGTCGTGTTACAGTGTTACAGGGAAATTGTCTACAGGGTTAAGGTCTAAATAGTTGTTACTAGTGAATGGTTTAGTACTCCTTAAGATCCTAATGAAAAATGCATTCATCTCTGTGCAAAGGTTTGCAGGGTGTGGGGTTATATTAGGGGCTAGTATTATTCAGTGGTTAAAGCATGAGAGTCTTGAGTTCTGGGTCTTAGTCCTAGCTTTGCCACGAAACTGCTGTGGGACTTTGGGCGAAGTTGCTTCACAGCTCTGTGTCTCAGTTTCCTAATCTGTAAAATGAGGTTAGTGTGTCCCTTTAAGACAAGGGCTCTCAAATGGGAGTCACAACCCCTTAGGGAGTCACAAGATTATTATATGGGGGTTGTGAGCCACCCAGAGCTGCCAATAGCTGTGCAGAAGCAAGGGAGGCAATGGGGTGCTAAGTTTGCTCTGAAAAGCTATATTGATACAAATTCTTTGTGCCCACCAGTATTAAACAATAACAATTTAAAAAATAACTTCTTGGCGTCTAAAAATAATTCCATAAAAATATGGTTTAGTCTTAAGTTCAAAGTGGTGAGAAAAGATAAATTCATTTTAGGCAGAAGGTTTGGTTATAAATTTATCATTTAAAATAGTGTTACCTAGAAAAGAATGTATTTTTAATTTGGCAGGGGTCCACACTTGGAGGCTGGCTGTGTGAAAGGGATTGCCAATGTGAAAAGGTTTGAGAACCACTGCTTTAGGAGGTGGTACAAAGCTTGGTTCATTGGTTCTCGAGGGTAACAGACGACAGAACAAGGAGCAATGGTTTCAAATTACAGCTGGGGAGGTCAAGGTTGGATATTAGGAAAAACTTTCTCACTAGGAGGGTGGTGAAGCATTGGAATGGGCTACCTAGGGAGGTGGTAGAATCTTCATCTTTGGAGATTTTTAAGGCCCGGTTAGACAAAACCCTGGCTGGGGTGATTTAGTGGGAGTGGTCCTGCTTTTTAGCAGGAGGTTGGACTAGATGACCTCGTGAGGTCCCTTCCAACCTATTATTCTATGATTCTATGATTATCCCTTGTAAAGTGACTTCAGCTTTTCAGATAGAAGGTGCTATGGAAAAGTGAGGCCTGATGTTATCAATCACAAATTGTGGTGATTTTAATGCCATCTTCCCTTTTCTATCTATGTTTAAGTAACATATTTCCATTACTTCAACCAGCACCAAAGCTATTGGCAATGCTACAGAAGTCATATACTGGTGAAGTCTTCATTATAGCCTGGTGTATGTTAGCATTTTTTAGGAAAGTTCCCACCAGGGATAAGACCAGTGGAAACCATATGGTAGATAAGTTCCAGAGGGGTAGCCGTGTTAGTCTAGTTCAGCAAAACAAACAAGGAGTCCTGTGGCACTTTTAAAGACTAACAAATTTATTTATTGCATGAGCTTTCATCATCATAGTTGAGTTAATGAGGCAGGGGAGAGGGTGATCTGATGGTCTTGTGTTATGCAGTGTTTGCTAGTGTGTGACAATAATTGCTATAGACATAAACGCCATATAAAATTATAAATATTTTTATGGAGCGATAACCGATGCATGTGGTACTGAGAAGTGGTTGCAAATGCCTATCTGGGCTGGGGCCCGCACATGCATGAAGGGGGCCCGGACAATATGGGAAGGGGGCCCGGAGATTAGGAGGGTTCCGGGGCCCGTCAAATTCTACTTTAACCACTATTACAGCCTGACTGCTTATGAGAATGAAAGTGTGTGGCAATTTGCATTGGAACCTTACTCCTCTTAAGAATGAGAGATTGTGACAATCTGCATTGAAGTGCCAGCTTTTTGCTTTCAGCAGATGATGCAGGTTTGACTTTTTATCCTGTGTTCTATAGAGTTTGCTCCTTGTAAAACTCAAAATCGGTGGACATTATTAATTTATCCAGGATTATATCTGTATATGAGATTTTAAAGCAAATTAAATTTAGAATGCAAGCTCTTAGGAGCTGGAATCTGTCATTTTTAAGCATAACTCAGCCAGGAGTGGCAATAGATAAAGGGTGAAGAGGGATGTGGAGGGAGGAAGGTCATCAGTTATTGATTGTCAGATTTATTCATTGTTACGCAACTTTAAAATATATTAAAATTTGAGGAAAGTGGAGCAGAGGTCTGGGTGGAGGGGTAGAAATAAGTTAAAGGGTTTGGTTAAAGTAAGCTAATAGCTCCATATATTTTGCGGAAAGAAAATTGGCTTTGGATATCTGGATTTGAGGCAAAAAGTGGAAGATGTAGCATCAAATTCTCCTCTCCCGTCCCAAAATACAGCCTTCATTTACTTTAATTCTGAAGCCAGGATTTGGCCCCTTATTGTTTATTTAAGGATAGATCAGAGGGAGCATATACAGGGCCATCCCTAGGGGGGAGCGGACCCCAGGGCCCTGCTGGTGGGGAGTGCGGGGCGGGGGCGGCCTGCTCCGCCCCCTAGGATCCCCAGTCGCCCCCCCGGGGAGTTAGCCCCAGAAGCCGTGGCCACCCGCCATGCAGTGGGGAGCCGTGGTCACAGGCCGGGGAGGCGGTGAGCCATCCCCAACCAAGGCTGCCGCTGCCCCAACCACAGCCAGGACTCCAGGTGGCCATGGCCGGCCCAGAGGCCAGGACACATGCACCAGCCCTACCCCTGGGCCTGCCTGCTCCACCTTGGGGGCGGGGAGCAGGGCCAGCCTAGGGACCAGGGGGAGGTGCTCCTGGCCCGCCCTGCTGCCTTCGGCTTCCCGAAGGCAGCTGGGAGCAGGGGAAGCGTGGCCGTGGGGGGGCCGCGGGGCCCACGTTACCACGGGGCCCAGGCGATCGCCTCGTTCGCCCCCCCCAAAGGACAGCCCTGAGCATATATCTACCATAGCTATTTAAGTAGGATTTCATAGAAATCTGCATATTTTCAAACACTGTATATTTCATTGTATGTTATAAAATATTCAAGGCTATGGAAACTTTATACTCATTGTCTAGACTCTGTGGATAACAACAACTGGAGTAACAATGGAATAAGAGTTTTGGAAGGGATATTATCGCTGATGCTACCAGTCATAAGTTAACCTTTGACTGATGGGCATTAGCAAGAAACATTCCTCTTAGTCTACCTGACTACAGAGGGGTTTTTTTGCATCTCTCTCTGAAACTGTTGGTATTGGGCCATTGCTGAAGTCAAGATAATGGACTACATGGGCCACTAGTCTGCTCCACCGTGGCTGATATTTTTTTCCCAGCCTTTCTTTTTATCTTTTTGCTAAAATAATGTCCCGACTTACAACACCAGTCTTTAAAAGTGCCACAGGACTCTGTTGTCTTTCTACAATAGACTAACACGGCTACCCCTTTGGAATTTGAACACCAGAATAGTTTGTAGTTCTGGAATGGGTTAATTCTTTGGAGGGAAAGAAATTAGTTGACACAGACCAGAGAGATTCCCCCTCTCTTCTACTTTATTTATGATATGCGTCTGCAGACACTTAGGATGTGTCTACACTTATACATTAAGTAGACTAACGCTTGCTTAAGTCAACTTAATTTACTATGCATCTCCACTACACTTTCCTTAAGTCGCCTTAAGCAGCTTGCTTAAGTCGACTTAAGGAAAATTAAGTCGACTTTATTAAACCTCCTTTAAAGTTGACTTTAGGCTTAAATCGACTTTCTAAAGTCGACTTAAGGCAGTGTAGATGCAGAGTAGCCCTAAGTTGACTCTAAGTTGACTTAGGGCTCTCCAGGGCTCCCCCACTGCCCTCCCTGCCAGGGGGTGGCACAGGGAGAGCCTGGCATGCCCCCCCACAGGGCAGGGCAAAGCCCTGCCCACCCTGCCCCATGCCCTGCCAGAGTCCCTGTCCCCCTTTGCCCCATTGTATCCAGGTACAATGTAGTAAAGACTGAGCCCCCTGGGTTGGCCAGCTCCATCCCTTGTTCCATATTGTGGGCATTGAGGGGATTTTTGCTATATATTTACTTAAAATCATGTTCTAATCAATAGACTAGTGTTTGTTGTATCTAAAGCTGTGTGAACTTTAGAGGGTGTGAGAGGGCAAGAATGAGGCATTCTCATTTCTTTGATAAATGGGTGACCTGGAGTCTATGAGTCTGTAGTCATTGGAGAAGGGTCTAAATCCCTGTAGGACAGAAGTTCCCGGTGTGGTATCTGGGGGTTGGGGTGCTGGCTGGGGACCGACCCCTGATTGGCTGTAGAGCGCACATCCACTGTCTGAGACCAATTACATGCAGGAGGCTGGCGTGGACTGCCCCAGGAGTGAGGGTCCACCTTGCGAAGCAGGGTGAATTGGGGTTTGGGAGTGGAGATCAGGGGGTCACAGCGGCACACCAGACCAGTTTCTGGGAGGGGAATGACATAGCCACATGAAACCGCTAGCTGAATTTTAAGATTGAATGCTTAAGAAGCTTCTGCTGAATGTGGAGGCTCTTCAGGGTTCCTAAGAAAAGTCTGTGTGTGTTGGGAAAATTTGTATCATAAAATATCCAAGTGTAAGTAACTAGGGGAAAAGATCCAACATTTTCTCTCTTTCTTCTTCAGTTAACAACTTCTTGACAACCATGCACAGAAGTCCATGCATGTGCATAACACAGAGGCTTAGCTGAGTTTAAAACTTTGTTTGAATGGATTTGTATTAGCCTTGTCAATTCTGTGCTACTTTGTCACCAAAGTTATCCACTTTTGTTTGGGGCTGATGTAATGTGTCAAAAGAATAAAGCAACTTAGCGGACTCTAAAGTTTCAGTGAATCTGTTTTTTTTTTTTTTTTTTTTTTGGTGACAGAATGATAGATAGAGAACAAGCAGCAGTGTCATAAGGAAACAAAGCTGCACAGTTAAAAATTGCCAAAAATGTCAGTCCACCTCTAGTCTGGAGCACCTTGACAGAATGCTTTCAAATTAGTGTTTTAAAAAAACCAAACTATAGGGTTTCTTACCTCCTCCCCCATTAGCCTGTTCTTATAAAGGCCAAAAATGAAATGGCTCAGCAAAAATCTGAGATAGTTCTTACTAGACCTTACTGAAGTGAAGAATAGCCTAGAATGCTGGTCTTTATATAGGGACTAAAACATGGGTGTCAAACTTTTTTGCTATGGCAGATTTGACTTAAATGTACTTCAGGTGGACCATACATACCATACATCACAAAACTACAGCACTCTTATGGCATTGCGGATTGCTTTATATGTGTAACTGCACTCCCCAATACCTCTCTCTCTGTCTCTCTCAGGGAGAGATTGTGGTCCTGCCGAATGCAGTCACAGGCCAGATGGAAGAGGTTCGCAAGCCACATTTGGCTTGTGGGCCGTATGTTTGATACCCCTGGACTAGAGACACCAGCTTCTCTTTGCATGTGTGAAAAAATTATCCCATGATTTTAACTGCTGCTTCCAGTGTTTAAAGCCTTAAATAAAACTGTTATGAAGCTTCGCAACCTTGTCTGGACTAGATGGAGAAGCTCAATTTTTAAATCAAAATTGGATATTTTTCTAAAAGATATTCCCTAGTCCAAAGGGAAATATTTCGAGAAATTCCATAGCCCGTGTTAAACAAGAGGACAGACTAAATGATCACAGTGGTCCCTTCCAGCCTTAGAATCTATGAATTCAAAAAAATTCTGAGGAAGTAACAACCAACTTCAGAAGAAGGCTTTGAAGTAGGGATACCGTATTTTAAGTTCCCAAATGGAGGACATTGCAGAGGTAGGGGGAGGGTACAGCTTCTACTGCATAGTTTCTTTCTACTTTGAATAGCTAACATTTATAAAACTACAATGGCCTCTCATTTAAATTTGATTTGCATTTATTTTTATCTTTTTACATGTAGTCAGTCCTTTCGTATGTGCTTTTTCCTGTTGTGCCCATGCGTACTTCTCTCAGCAGTGGGTGATTGCTCATCACGTAGCCACGAAAGGCTTTGCAAGAACTGTGCCTGAAGTTGAACTGTACAAGCAGGATCCCTTTCAGTGACTCAGTCATCAATACTAGGCCACCCTTACTTCTGTGCTGCTGTGATAGTGGTGCTGCCCTCAGAGCTGGGTTCCTGGCCACTCTCCAGCCTCCCACCTCTCAAGGTAGTGTGCTGTCAGCCACAGCACAGAAGTAACATATGGGTGGCAAACCAGTAAACAAGCATGTTGCTCTTAGGGCAGCCATACTGTCCAGTCAAGGTTGCTGGGAATTGCAGTTCTACAAGAATCAATGTTAAGAAAAAGATGAGCAAGGAAAAATCATGGTCATTTGTTCATGTATCAAAAATCTGCCTGGACAGAGACCAGAGGTGCAAAAAAGAGGTCATGTCTGAAAAAACCCAGATGTATGGTAACCCAGGCCTCAACAAAGCTATGTTTCTGGTTGCCATGGTGACCAGTTTTAGTAGTCTGTTGCCTATCTCCACTGCAGAAATGTAATGGAGGATTGCTGGCACCTAGCTGTGAGCCAATTTTGTCCACCTCTCTGGTAACCCTTACTTTAAAAGCTTCTCTTTGGGGGAGGGGGGGGAATGTTAGTGGAAGCATGACTTCCTCTAGCCTAGAATCATTAAACTTACTACTTAACAGCACTCAACTGCAAAGTTTTAAACCTCTCTCTAATTTTTTTCCATCTTCTGCCCCCAGCACTCAATCCTTTAGCCCTTATTCACAGGATTATCATGTGACTAGATATTTTAGTTAGTATGTCAGGGTTTCACTGTACATGCTAACTTGAGAATTTGCCAAGTGGCAAGTTGGGTCAACACACATTCACTACTAAAAATGATGTAGAAAAATGACCAGCCTGTTAAAGGCCAGAAACAGTAGTGGTGGGGCCCTTTGGAAACTTCGTCATTTAGCCAGATCCAGTCAAATCTGACAAGATAGTAACTGCCATAGATATTTAGTCATGACCATAATAGGGCCATTATTCTGCAGTCCTTACTGCTCTGAAGTCAGTGCTTGATTATTTGCATCATGAATATTTCTATTTGCATCTAAATATTGCTATTTCCTCCAATAGCAGTAAAAGCTATATAGCTTTCTCAGTACTTGAAATCTGCCAGGAACAGAAAACTAGCACCATTTTTAAAAAATTCAGCTTGTTATTTTTTTTTGTCTTGTTTTGGGTGGCTTTCATTATACCGTGTCTCTTTTAGCATCCAGTTAGTTTTTTAAAAAAATGTGTTATATTCGAAGAGGATTCCTGCTGGCTCACTTGAAAGGAATGCAAATCCTAGTTGTTTCAGTTTACAGTAAGTATCTGCAGGTCACTGGTGAAATCATAACAAGTGATACAGGGAATAGATTCTGCTGGATGCCTTCCCAGTGACAAAGTAACTTTTGTAAATCAACCTATGATCCAGTACACATTAAGGTTTATAAAATAATTTTAAATTAATTAAAATTATTTAAATTCATTAAAATAACGAACGTGGGAAAGACTTTTTCCCTCGGGAAAAATCTAATCATTTAAAAGCTCCATCACTATTCAAAACTGCTTTTGAAACTCTGTTTTATAAACACTGAGTCCCACTGTATATCTTTCACTGGACAGAATAAGCATCCAAGTAAGTTCTCATGTGGAGTTCTCCAGGACCATATAAGGAGAAAACTACAAATCTATTGTTCATATAATTGTGACATGTAACTATATACTCTCTGACTAAACCTATACACTCTAAACAGCAGGGCCAGTACTTCTGGTACATTTTTGCAATGGTAGCAAGGGCCTGAGTGTCCTGATTTACACAAACTACTGTCCTGTTTATTTTTTCTAGCTGCACAACTGAATAAAGATTATACGGGTTACAGTATTCTAAAGTGACTAGTGATATTGGGTGCCTCTGTTTTGGGATGTCCATCTTCAAACACTTTAATGAGGCAATATTTTTCAGAGGAAGAGGGTTTAGAGGACTATCAGATCCTTTAAAAATGTCACCAATTGGCCATCCACAAATTGAGGTTATTGAAACCTAAAAGCAGGTAACACTTGCCTGCTTCAGGAGTTCATTATTATCTCAGAAGCTGGCTAAAGCTCACCAAGGTTCAACATCCCAGTAGGTAAATTAGAGGGTGTATTTTGAGAGGCTTGAAACTACAAATTAGTTAGAATTTGGGTGAAAAGAGGAGTTGCTTTAGGTATGCATCTCTCAGTTCCAGAGTTAAAGGGTGCTGAAAGGAAAGGTACCTCAAGTGTTGCTGCTTCAGAACAAGAGGATTCAAAGACTGCTTGGAGTTTGGTGGAGAGAGGAGGTTTACTTTGCTAATCTCCTAAAATGCCCAGGAGAGGAGTGAAGGATATTACGCTTTCCCTCTCTGAAGGGGTATTAGGAAGGGGGAGGAAGCCTAGGTGTGTTGGGCATATGGAGGGCCTGTGGAGACAAGAAATCTAAGTTTTCTGAGTAAAAATCTTGGCAAATAGTATACTGGCAATTCTCACTGAAGGCAAAACCTTTTGCCTGGTGAATCGGAATTCTGACCCAAGAGAATCTCTGTGCTTTGGGTAGTCTGTGTTCTGACTAGTATTGCATTCATCATACAATCAAAATGTTACTGAACAGGACTAATTTTCATCAGTAGTGGTTTGTTTATTTTTATTCTTTTATTTCCAGTGGAACTGTTGCACAATCCAGTTGGTTTTAATTGCATATTTCCACCTTCTTTACAGTATTTGCTGGCCAATGCTGTATTTTAAATCAGATATCTAAACTGTACTGAGTGTACAATGGAAGGACAAAGGGAATCATTTTTTTAAAAGTCTTTGCTGGAAATCTTGCCCAATGAAAGTATTTGTCCTTCCTTATTTACTATCACATGCAAAAATACTAGTTAAAACAATATTACTAAGGTTCCCAAGACAAGCACTCAAAAGTTCGGAGTTGCCTGTATGAAGTTCTCCGTGCAATCTGTCCCAGTACAATCATTATTATGTGCAAACTGTGCTCCTTATACTGAGTGCCAGGGCCAGGCTGACTTGATTCAAGATGTCATGCCATGCCTTCCTACTCTTCTTGGTAGGTCCACCAGTTACTGGAGTTTTCACATAAAAAGAACTGTTTTCTATCTTTAATGATTGTGAGGAAAGCTTCTGAAAACAAATTGATGCAAATAGATCCACGGAAACAGGTCAGAAATTATGAGTGTGAGCTTACCACAATTTCCTCAGCAGTTGTTGAATCCAGAGCCTAATGACGGCAATTTAGAATTAGATAAACTATTTCACTTAGTTCCAAAGGGGTAGCTGTGTTAGTCTAGTTCAGCAAAACAAACAAGGAGTCTGATGGCACTTTTAAAGACTTTCTCCCACAAAAGCTCATGTGATAAATAAATTTGTTAGTCTTTAAAAGTGCCACCAGACTACTTATTTATTTTGCTTATGATCCCATTAGCTTTCTACAGTTGTGGTTGGATTTTAGCAGTGTGGGCAGAGCTGGAGTACAGTAATAGAATGTGTTCAGTTTTTGGGTTTTGGTTTTTTTTTTAATCTCACTCCCGGATTTTGTAAAATCAATATAGGGGTTTTGAAACTAACTTGAGAGGTGAGTATTTTGGTTCACAATTTATTTGCTAATCAATGGGCTTTTTATATTTTAAACAAAAAAAATAGTTTTCTCTGAATTTTCCTCACTACATGTGCTGGGAGCTTGTCATTTTAAATGTTGGTCGTGTATTTCATTTAGAACCCCAACCCTCCAAACAAACCCACCTCTCCTTGCACAGTCTGTCTGCCTGAGGAGATGAACTGAAATCTGGTTTCTAATGGGAGTTTCTTGGTCTATATATCCCTTGATCCTAGAGTTCTTCTACCTACCAGTATAGCGTTGCTAATGCGATGGGACCTAAGTGTGTGGTTACATCTCATCTCATCCTAAGTGTGTGGTTACATGAACTGACCCCATCTATGGGATATAGTTTTTACATTATCTAACTTTAAAATAAATGTCTCAAGCTGTTAGAAGCAGTGAAATGCAGAATATATGGGCATCTGAGCAACCTTGTAAATTGAGGATTGGGGGTGGAAGTTAAAAAGAGGAAATTGTACACTACATTGCAGGAGTTGGAAAGATTCCCTCCCTATTAAGTCTAGATCAGTGGTTCTTAACCTTTACTGCAGCCTGCACCCCATTGGTTCTCAAATGTGTTCTTCTCACACCCCTTATCAAAAACCGTGTGTTTTTGATGATTTGCCTTCTAAAAAAATCTGGCATGTCTCGCACCCCCAGAAAGGGCATCTCGCATCCCCAGGAGGAGCGTGCACTCCAGGTTAAGAACCACTGGTCTAGATAAACTGTGAACTAGACTCCCAAAGGAAGTGGTGAAAGCTGCTATTTTTGATTCATTTAGAGCTGGATAGACAAAGCACTCTGGAATAAAATATAACATAGAAAACAGTACTGTGTTGCCAGCGAAAGATGACCTAATAGATCTTTTCCATCTCTGACTTCTATGAAACTTTTCTGTGTGTTAGATATGCTGACTATCCCGTTAGTGCCAAATCCTGCAGTCTTAAGGCACACAGGCTGTTTTCAGTGCACGCCTGAGAAAAGATTGCTGGTTTGGGCTATTGCTGGTACTTGGCTGAGGTGGCAAATTTTGTCTGTTTATACCAGGAAAAAGTGAGTAGCCCCTCCTGCTCTTTCTGGCTCCCCTCTGTTTTGCTCCATTTTGCCATGAGTGGAGCTGAAATGTGGCATCTGAGTGATGAGGCTGCTCTTTGGAGAGTAGTGGCAGCAGCAGAAGTTCCAAAATTGTACTCAAATGAAGTGCAGTATAGATCGGGGCTCAACAAAATTGCCATCCAGCTAGGAGCCAGCCCCAAAACTAAGGTGCCTAGCTGGAACTCTCCCTGCCTCTGGAAAAAAGTTGCTGATAGTTTTGGTGTCAATGCAGGAGTGCTGCTGAAGGCACTGGTGGGTTTTTTTAAGGTGTCAGGGGGCGTTCCGCTTATAAACACAGTGGTGCAGATAGACACCATGGTGAAATTTCTGGGTGCCATGGTGACCTGGTAGCAGGATTTGTCGAGCCCTGATTTAGAACCTCTATAGGGAGAGCTGCAGGAGGATTGTATCAGACAAGGCACTCAAGACATGCTGAAAGCCAATGACGTTGGAACTGTAGGTGTATATCGTGCCTAGAGTTTGATCTTGCCAGGTCCTGAGTGATTCCAGCTGAAACTGATGGGCCTGATTTTGTTCCCAGGGACTTCAGCCACGAAGCAGGATCGAGCTCAGTAGGATTGTGAAGGCACTTAGCCTCTCACAGATTCCGGCTCTTACTGCAGCTGTGCTCTACCATGTTGAAGGATATGAAGGCCTGGCCTTCATCTCAGCATCCTTGGTTCATTTTAACACCCTGTAATCCCTGAATACTATGATGGAGGCGAGAGAGCCTGTGTCTGTGGATCTCGGTGGTACTAGACCTTATAGAAGGAGGAATTGCCACATCTACAGCATACTTTCCTTTCCCACTGTGGGGTTTGAAGGGGGACAGGTGGGCTGGACTGGATCCTGAACAGCTCTGCCAAAACCATTCCCTTTTGCATTTATAAAAATGACTTGACAATAACTACAAAGCTTTTCCCTCTGTGCTCTGGAGCTGAGGGCAGGAGAATCTGTGCTTATGCTTTTGCAGATCCGGTGGCGTGGAAGTCTTGTTGGGGTAACAAAGAGGAGCAGAGACTGCTCACTTAGGCCTCAAACATCTGAGAGCACAGACCCATCACGCATAAAGAGTCCAACAAATTTCACTGGGACGTCATACTGGCAAAGTAAATAGCGGGCGCAGTACTAAGGCCCTAACCCAAAGGCTGGAATAGTGGCTATAAAAAGCCTGTGCCGAAGGCCTGAGTCTTATGTCTTAGGCTAATCCAAACCCCCACAGCCCAGGATGGCTCCAGGAAGCTCATTACTAAGACTTCATCCAGTTCTTAGAATTTCATCCAAAATGAAATGGTGTCACAGCTCTGTCAGGAACATATGTGCAATAGGAATGAGGTGTGATCATGTCCTGTAATGACCCGCAGTAACAGCAGTTACTAAAACAGGGATAACATAGCAATGGTCACCTCCGTTATTATGTGATTCTGAAATTGCTAGAGCTGGCCTGAAAAATTGAAACAAAACTTTTTTAAAAATTGGAATTTGCCAGTTTGTGAAAATTGAATCATTCCATAGAAATGGTCTGATTTCAGTGAAGTTTTGAGTAACTGGAATTCTGTCTAGTATTTCATTTCCATTACTGTAAGACTAAAAATTTATTTCAGGAGTTGCAGGCCTATAATCTTTCATCCTACAGGGACTGAAAGCTATCGTCCTTCCCAGTTTCCTGCCAGCTCATCTGCCTGGTTTCTCCACAGCCCAACTGGCATGTTGATAAGAAGTTGAGAGCTGAAAGCCCTGTGGGCCCTGACTCCATACTTGAGGCTCCTCAGCAGCTTAGACACTCAGGTCTTCCAAGTTTCATGTTTTCATTCCTTGTACCAGTGCAGGATCCTGGGCTCGATTCCATTATTTCTTAATCATCAGTGTTGCATTCCAGCTAGGTTCATGTGGTGATAAGCATTCACCATTCCACTAGAATTGCTTTTATCTGTATGTTAAATTGCTGGCCCATAGGACCTGCTGTGTATGTAATTCTCTGGGACCATGTGCCCTGTTCAGTAAAACTGTTACAAATATTGTAAGAGAGGGTTGGGGAGGGTAGGGTATAGAGTTAAAAGACAGAGCTTTTTTGAGGTTCAGGTTTGTTAGAAAAAAAATGTCAGGTCTTGTAAATTTTAACTCTCAGCCTAGTATAAGATATACAAGGAAAATGAGACACATCTTGCAGTGAACAATGCCCTTACAGCTGTAAAGTGATAGGTGGGCAACTGGGATTATAAAGGTTATCTGAAGCACATCCTATGCAGGGAGATCATGTTGGTTGGCCTTTAATCTCTCTGTTCCTTAGAACTGCATTTAATATTTCATAGAAACAGCAGATTGTTCTAGTCTTCGGAAGACTGAATATGCTTGTGTTTATAGCTCTGTCCATGGTGATTTTTTTCTTTCCTTCACCAATTAACGGTTTTCTATTTATTAATTCATGAATGTGGAACGCACAGAGCACCGGATGGCTCCAATTATCTTCCTCTGCAGAAGACTTGCTTTTATTAGGTTTTATGCTACTTGCATCTCTTTACTCCTACATGTCCCTTCCTCCAGATTTCATGGAGTTGATTTATTTTCACCTGTCCCACCATTTCAGGTCAAAGTGCTGCATTAATATACTGATTATTAACAGTGTATTGTGTTGGGCTATACTCATCTCTCCTTTAATGTCAGTCATCCTAACCCCCACTCTTCACCTAATCTCCCCACAACCCTGGTAACACACACTTGCCTTTTCTGATGTGCTGAAGCTTGTATTCCTGAAGCCCCAACCATACATCAGCAATTTGTTTATGACTGCAAATTTAGAAAGAATTGGATTTCTATTTGAAATCCTCTTCTTAAACTTGATTTTGATTGATTTGATTGATTGATTGATTGTGCTGCAAGAAACAGCTGAGCACTGCCTGATCAGCAGCAAATACTCTTGTCATTGTCTGGGCCAGATTAAGGCAGGGGTTTATGGGGCTGCAGCCCTGTGTCCCCCCAAAAATCCGGCCCTAAGTAGCCTAAATGATGTGCTGCCACCACTCACCTTCTGCCTGCCTGCTCATCCCTTGTGCTGGCTGGTCTACTCCAGACCAGCCAGCCCGGGGGCAGGATAGGAGCCCCACAGACCATGGCATCTGGCCTGTGCCCACAGCCCCCCCGGCTCCTCCCTGGCAGCAGCACCGGCCCATGGCCCCCTCAGTCCTTGATCCTACCCCCCAGAGCTAGTAGGACTGGGTGCCCTGCTCCCAGGCAGGGTGCCACTGTGGTTGTGGGGGGGATGCCACAAAAGTGGACACCCCCCCTGAGCCTTGATCCAGCCCTGGTCATCCCCCTTTCGAAATGTAAAACATGAATCCCCTTCCTCAGCACGCTTACTCTAGTAAATGCCTTTCCCTATAGACCTTATTGACTGGTTGACCTCTAGTAGCCCCAGACTGAAGATTTTGTGAGGTGGCAGCAGGAGATTTGATACAGTCCTTAAAGAAACAAACAAAAATGACTGTGCATAGAAAATAGGAAGAGAGTAGATTATTTTGCAGACTAGTTGAAAGCACCAATGTTCCCAATGGTGAATGGCACAGAAAATTATTAGTGGGTAGTAAAATTTACAACAGAGTAGTCATTTGATAGAGAGTCACTTTGACTAATAGTTGTGGAACAGGCTGTCTAGACTGTCACAGAAGCTGTCATCGTCACATAGCAGAGCAAACCTCACCTGTAATACAAAGGCTTATAAAAATTGTATGACTTGTTTCATCTGCTTCTTCAGAGATGGTTGTATTTTTCCCTTTTGTTCCATCTTGCATTGAGTGAGCTAAACAACAAATATAAGTATTGGAGTCACTAACTATTAGTTTGGGGTGCAGCAATTCCTTGTGTGGAATATAAATTTGCATCAACACGAACCATGCGTAGAATAGTCCCCCAAACTGGGGGGTTTCTCAGAGCCCAGATGAAAGGAGGGGGTGGCACATACCGTGGCATCCACCTCTTAATTTTCTAATAAGAATGTTTTTATGCCATCTCATGGATTGTTCTGTTTCATCTATACTTTTATAACATAAGCTCTTTGGGGAAGGTCTGTCTCTGTGTTTGTACTGGGCCTTGGACAATGGGGCTGTAATTCTGATGGGATGCTAGTCCAATGCAAATAGTAATGTAATCAACCTCTATCTTGCTGCAACTGCTGTGTTATGCCCCAGTTCTGCATGGGTGTCTAAATGGATGTCAGTGCAAGATCAGGGTTTTAATTACCGTACTGTCTGCATTGGCAGCTGTATCATGGGAGATTATGGGTATACTGTGAGAAATGGGGAGATGGAGGAAAGCAACCAATTATCTACTGTATGCATTAGCTTGACATTTCTATTTACACTTCTGCCTTGGAGTTCCCTCATGACTCTCTGTGGATTTGATTTTTCTTCTTTGGTGTATGAGCTTGAAGGGAAGCCAGACAACAGAAGAGTAGTAGGAAGTGTCTCTGTGATGTTGGAATTCAAAAGATAGATACAGCATGGGGAATTCACATTTAATGGCTGCGTCAGCTGAGAGATGAAAGTGCTCAGAATGACCCATTTCTTTTCTGCACATCAGTATCAGATCACTGTTTTAGCAAGAGGGGAGAGAAGCAAACTGCATAGATGAATCTATAGCTGAGTTCCTGCTGATTTCTTCAGGGGCTAAAGAATAAATAGGGGAAAGAGGAGTTCAGTCTGACATACTCATTTCTTCAAGTAGTGTGGAGTGGGTATATACAGTATGTTGGAAAAGACTTCAGGGTACGGCAAAATATTTCTCCTGTGGGGATTTTTTAGTTTCCTTTTTTTTAGTGAAGAATACCAGACAAAAACAAAACGAATACAAAATTTGGAAGAATTATACGAAACAGTGATGTATAAACACCAGAGTAAATGCCACCACCCACATTAATGGGGTGCGGAAATTGATGAGACTGGTGGTGAAAGGGGAACAGTTCCAGCAGCAAGAAAGGGAGACTGTCACCAAGGGACTGCAGGAAGCTCCTCCCCTGTGAGGCTTTGGTTTTCGTTGGCCAGCTGGGGAAGCTGGTGCTGATTGGCCAGCATTTTCCAGTTTCCAGGCGTTAGCCCAGCACAGAGCCTTTTTTGGTTCCGTTTCAACAGCCCACCCTACCCAAATTAGTACCTTATTGGGATGATGGTGTTTATTCATTGCCACTTGTTTCCAGTGAAGTTAATTAAGAGGCTGCAATGAACAGTGCCCAGATATAAAAGACCTAGAATTTTGGAAATGGGTCTTGGTCCTCATGTGACAGGGTGAAACCTTGTGGCATTTGTGGGCCAAGGTCCCCACCCTGCTGTACCCTCTGTCCTCCTCTCAGAGAGGAAAGTGCTCGGATTCAGAGAGAGCTGAGTCCTGATGTGTAGGTTGAGGAGACCCTATGCGATGTTACGAGCTATGCGATAAGGAGCCGTGTAGCTCCTGCATTGGAACCAATTACATTCCAGGTGTAGGAGAACATGGGGGATGGCTGGGTAGCATCCTTCCCTCTGTTAAAGCTTAATAAAAGTTGTGGCCTGCTGCTTAATTTCACACCTGTCTGTCTTCAGTTTGCTACTCTCTCCACATCAAAGGGTGTCGAGTGGCTCTTGCAGAAACTCAGTTAAACAGGTTACATCTCTGAGGTGCAATTTAGCTGGGATTGAGCACTGCTTCGTGCCCACTGTTTGTAATAAAGTAACTTAAAAACAGTTTCATTCAGACACCCTTGCAAGCCTCAGTGGACCAAATCTTAAATGAAATGCTGTGCTGTCAGTGGTCATTCTGCAAGACTGGCCATCTCCACATCATTGTTGTTCAGAGCTTCACTCTTGTCATGAAGGTCTTCAGAAAGCAGGTGGCACCCTGCAGCTTCCCTCCGTGCTCATAGTTCCAGGCATGTCAGACTGCAGACTGTAGGTAAATAGCCAGCCTGTGAAACCACACAATGTCAGTCAGCAACAGCAAAAGGCATTGGGAAGCAATGAATAAGAACTGGTGCCATGTACTAATCATGAGAGCCCCCTCCCCAAAAGGCAACAAAAATCCAGCCATCCAAAGTCCTTATTCATGAGCATATTACAATAGCGTAATGAATTGCTCAGGGAATTCAAGTTGGTGTTGATAGCTGATGTGCTCTGCTGGTTGTTTACTCGAGGGAAATTTATGGCTTTCATCTGAATGCTGTCTTGTGATGCTTATGATATTTCAGACATGGCTTACTTCGCTTGGCCATGAGGATGATTAATGGAATAGCATTTATAGGCTCCTAATAAAGAGATCATATGGGGATAAATGTAGGTGCATATCAGATATGTCAAGCTCTGTTTTTATCAAGGCTCAGTGAGGCGTCTCTTGCAGAGGCCTCCAGCAAATGGAAGGCAATTAGTATTTCACAGTTCCATTAGCCATTCTCCAGATATACTATAGAAACTGCATAGAAAAATTTGCACTACTGCCCTGTCCGTTCAAATGTTCATTCAGGAGCCACTGTGATAAAAAGCGTAGGATACTTCCAAGCCATATGTTCAGATAGGCTCCTAGCTCTTATATTTAAAGTGCAGATGAAGAACTATGGATCCCAAGAAGGGACTGGAAAGCCAGATTATTGTACCCTGCAGTAGATATGTTGTATTAGAAATATGGCATATGGGTGATACTGGCCAGTGGGTGGTATAGGAAGTAAATATCAGGTACTTTCGCTCATTAGTCCAAAATTACATCTCCTTTCCCTCACCTCACGAACAGTTCCAATTCATTTTTCCAGTAGTGCATGTGTAGAAATATCATATTTGCAGTTGATTTGGGAGAGACAGGCCTTTCCACAAAAATATTTTAGTTGTACATTCTCTATCTCAATAACCAACCAGATTGTGTTTCACATTGAAAAGGTGTAAAAAGGGGAAGAGCAGGAGGAATTTATCCTATCCTGTACCCTGTGCAGGCCATCTCCTGTCTCACTCCTTGCATTTCTTTGATACAGGGATTTAGTCTAGAAAGCTGGACTCTCCAAAAGAGATGCTTCTGTACCACAGGACAGGAGCTGGTAGAGTTGGGGGCGCTCCATGTTGCTCCCTGCGTGTGAAAAGTGGTGGAACTTCTATTTGGGGCATGCCCTACCCCTGAAATCATGGGCTCTGTCAGGGAAAAGTGCCTATGGGAACTCTCAATAACATCATCACTCTACACTGTATCGTGTTGGTTGGTTTAGCTACCATACATACTAATATTGATAACAAAAGACACTAAAGTGGTCATTCAGGGTAAAAAAAAAAAGGGGGGTTTCATGGTTGCTGTGCTATGGCTTCTGTAACATCACTGCATTTAAGCTTTTATAACCTCCTCTCCCCCACAAATGCAGGCAAAGCTTCATAAACAATGTTAATTCTTAACAAGATACAAAAATAAACAGGCTGATTGTGTGAAATTAAGATATAATAATCTATTTAGTCTCTCTTTGAAGGTAATTACATTTAGTAGCTGGCCATTGGAGTCTCTGTTTTACATGAAGAACATTTGTTATTTTTCTAATAAATACCCATATCTAGTGAAATCCATGCTTCTGTTTACATCTAAAATACCCTTGCCTTCAGGTATACACCTTCTTTGTTCAAATCCCTTTATAAAGTATGTTGCTCCTAGATTGCCTTCCACATTAATCTACTAACAAAAGAGATATCATTGTAGAAAGAAGTGTGTTACAGCTATCCCACAGTGATGTAAAATATTATTATTCCTATATTAATCTTCATTAATCTTGTAACTGCCATTTTGTGGACCTAAAGCTCATTTGTCTTATGCTGGAGTCAATCAGGAATAACTCTGTTTAAATGTTATACTGGTGTTTAAATAATTACACATTGTTACTCTCTGTTTAAATAATTGGAAGACAACAGAGTCCTGTGGCACTTAATTTCCTCCCATTCTGTAAGTTTCCCATCTTCAAAGCGTCTGACGAAGTGGGATTTTCTCCCACGAAAGCTCATGCGATAAATAAATCTGTTAGTCTTTAAAAGTGCCACAGGACTCTGTTGTCTTTCTACAATAGACTAACACGGCTACCCCTTTGGAATTTAAATAATTGGAGTTACACTCTTTAAATAACTGGAGTTACACCGGTATAAAACCATTGTGGAAGACGACCCATTCCAATGTATCTATATTGTATTTTTCTAAAAACAAACATGTGTATGGTGAATCCAGATAGTGTCTTTTTCATTGGCACATAACAAATAACAAGTAATAATAATAAATTTGCCCTTTGAGATGTGTGTGTGTGTGGTTTTGCAGACACCAATAATCCCAATGAGGCCATTTCAACTATTGGTGTGTATGAAGCAAGCACTATTTGGCCCCTTATTGTATGCTTTTGTGGGTTTCTTTTACATAAAGATCCCTCTCTGGCATACTGTACTTTGTAATAATGCAGACAGAAATTATGAAGACCCATTCCCAAGTCCACCGTCTTGATAGCATTTTATCGTGGCATGTTATTTATTTATATTTTTATTTATAATATATAAAAATTTATATAGAGATATATAATGAGCTGCTGTGGTTACATGCAAAATACGGATGTGCCAAACTTTCTCGAAGGCAATTCAGAGTGGTGGTCATGTGAATGAAAGTGATAGGAAACTGGAGAAGGAAAAAGGCTCAGAAGAAAGCTTCCAAGTCTTTCCTTCCTCTTCAACTTTTCCTTCTTTCCCCGTCTTCCCTTGCTGTCTGTCAATGAGTCATTCTTTCCCTTCCTTTTCCACTGAGGTGTTTTATAGATTCTAAGGCCAGAAGGGACCATTGTGGTCATCTAGTCTGATCTCCTGTGTAACTCAGGCCATAGAACTTCCCCAAATAATTCCAACATAATTTCTTTTAGAAAAGCATCCAATCTTAACTTTAAAATCATCAATGGAATCCACCTGAGCCTTGGTAAGTAGTTCCTATCATTAATTATTAATTCCCTCACTTTCAAAAAGGTACATCTTATTTGCATCCTCAAGCAGCAGACCTCGCCTCACTTACAGACAGACCCCCAACCTTAAACAGATACTTACCAGCAACTGCAGATCTAAGAAAAGAAACATTAAAGCAGGCACATATCCCTGCAACAAACCACGCTGCCAGCTTTGCCACATATCTGCCACATGCCAGTGGAGTGAGCAGAAAGATTCAAGTGTTCCTCTATTGGTTTTTGAATGTTTTTATTTCTGATGTCAGATTTATGTTCATTTATTCCTGTGCACAGAGACTATCCTGTTTGTCCAATGTATAAGGCAGAGGGGAATTTCTGGCACATAATGGCATAAATCACATTGGTGGATGAGCAGGTAAATGAGCCCTTGATGGAGTAGCTGGCTTGATTAGGTCCCCTGATGGTGTCTTTTGTGCAGATATGTGGGCAAGGTTGGCAACAGGGTTTGTTGTGGGGATATGGGCCTCCTTTAATGTTTCTGTGGTTGTCCTGGGTGGAGATGTGAAAAGTTTTAAGATGATAATTTTGATATTTGAAAATATTTTTGTAAAATATATTTCGTTTCCCAGAGGACCTTTATATCCTAGTATGAGTTGATATGGCTATAGGAAGTCATTGCATTATGGTGGAAAGCAGCTTAATGAACTTCCTGAACATCTAAAAACATAAATTGTAGAATATCTTGTACATATGGCAATGTACGAGTAGGTTTTAAATAGATATGTTTATAACACACAAGGGATTTGTCTTAGGAGTTCGTTAATTGTAATGTATAGTAGTTTAATGGCAAAAATAACTCTAATTCAATAGCCAGAGACCAAGATGCCATGAATACCTTTTATTTGGATTTCTATATGTTGTGTGCCCTTTGTTAGAGTTCAGAATGTGTTGTCTACCAGCTGACAGCTAGGCACTATAGTGGGCTTACCTAATTAGTAGGTTCCTCCCTCCTCTCCTATCATATGACTGTAGCTCATGTTGTGTGTGCACACTCTGAGGCTAAGTCCTGCTATAAATCTGAAGTAACTCCACTGAAGCTGTGTGTGTAACATTGGCTTTATCCCCTATAGTTCAGAGCAGAATTTGACCAAATGGAAAGTTTGCCACTGGTTTTAATGGGACAGGATTGGGCTCCAAGGCAATCACGATCCATAGGCAGCAATTCTGGCAAAGGCACCAAAAGGAAGCTTTTCCTTTGAGCAAGGCAGTAGGAACAATGCTGAGCTTGTGTGACAGCTGGAAATTGTCCTTAAGAGAGCAAAAATAAACGAAAGTTGTCCTAATAAAATCCTCTTGTGTAGTGTAGCTGCTGTGCTTTTAGATTTCTGATTAAGAAGTATCATTCTCCTTCTCAGGTCTCATTTGAAGGCTCTATAACTTTATTGAATAAAATAAATCTTCTCAGTCAAGTACTGTGTCTACAAAATTCTGCTGTTTCGCGCCTTAACGTGGTCTACATGCAATAGATTTTTTAAAAAATGCAAATGTGCAGCACGTCATTGAAGGCTGTAGTACAGGGAAGTAGCTTAAACCACTTCAAAAGGGAGCAAGATTTTGAAGATGAGAAGATAAGAGGAATCTGAAAGTTCAGCCATGTGCTAATGAGACCAGGATGCATATTTGTTTTTCCTAGTAGGTAAAGAGGGTGTTTCTTCTTGGAATGTCATAAATGGTTGGCATAAATGAAGCAAGATGGTCAGTTTTGAATCCAGACTACTCTAGCTGCCAGCTTCTTTGCGTAATGATGGAGACTGTCTTTCCCTGGGCCACCTCCAAACCTTTAGAGGCCAAATTCCTGCTTCATGTAAGTGAAGGCCACTTACTTTATACCAGTTGTACATTTGGCCCTAAAATAGAAAATTCAGATAGAGAGACAGAATTGATCCCAGCTCTTAACATACAAGAAAAAATGTATTCCTTTTCATTTAGCTTTTGAAAATTGAAACAAGGGTGATTGTTTGATTTCTTGGGCTAGATTTAAAAGCAACTGCCTATGAAACTACTTCTAAAAATGCATAAAGGTTTTTATCTAATTTACAAAATAAATTCAGTACATAAGTGAGACAGCAGTAAGGCTACCTTTAATCAAGCCCGTAGTACAGGAGATGGCAATCCCCAGCACATGTGCCAAAGATGGCATGCATGCCCATTCTGAGAGGCACGCAGCGCTGCTCAGTGCGGCTGCAAATGGGCCGCGGCTGCTCCCCCTTACTGGCCCCATCCCCCAGCAGGGCCACAAGAGCTGCCACACGTGGCGGCTCTTTCCCTGTGCTGGCCCCTCCCCCGGCACCTGCCGAGGGGTGCAGGGGGGAGGGGGAGGGAGGGGCTTGCACGGGGGCCGGCAAAGATTGCCAATCTTTGCCTTAGTATATTGCACCTGGAAAGGGTTGTTAGGCCTGTTGTGGTATGCTGTGTTGCTTACACATGTGTATTCTTCCCTTTTCCTACACTACTTTTTTGCACTGTTTGCAAGATATGGTTCATATCTGTACAGAGTAACATTCTTGGATTTCTTCCAGGCCAATCAAATATAAATCACTTCTTTCTCAGAAAGCAGGTTTTGCCACAAGTGCGGGAGCTGGGGGCGGTGAGGAGGGAGACTTCCTTCCTTGGTGAACTTTTAACTACCGCAGTTGCTTTTTACTGTAAATGGCTTTGATTAGCAAAAGCTAATAGAAAAGAGTCTAATTTTCTTTTTAAAATAATGAATAGAAAATTAAATCGTTGGCTGCAAAGGAGAATTTTATCCTTCTCACTGTCACTTTTATGAAAGTGTTTGTTTCTGCCAAACAGTGCAGCTTTGTGTACAGCCAGTCAATAATCAGGTTTTACATGTATCTCTTTCAGAGCTCACTGAAGAGAAGAGGCAGCCGGGAAATGCACAAAGAAAAGAAGGCATTCACCCAGGTACCATTTTCAAGAATGCATGATTTTCATAGTCATGTGACTACTAAATACGGAAAACTCAAAAACTTTCTTTATTAGGTGTTGACAGAACCACCAGAAATATCAGACAGACCTGATTAGACTTAAACCCACTGAGACTTTCATATAATTTAGAAGCAATTTAGGACACAAATTTGATTTTTAAACCATGTAGTACTTCAGTGTTATTCTCATCTCTGGTATGTAGTCTCCAGCTAAAGGTTTTCTTCAGGAAAAGAAAATCATCTTGTTTCATGAAGTAATTGGATCATAGCTCTCAGGGACTTACTAAATTTATACGTGGTGCCAAAGTATTTGTGCTAATGAACATCTTGGAACCAGATGGAGTTCACACACGGAATCAACACCTAATGTGTTCCGGTGTCAGAGCCTAAGGTTTGGTTTCTCATCTGAGGTGAACAGCACGTGAACTTAAAAATATTTGCTTCCTCTAGCTCCGTGAAAATAAAGAGGGTGAGCTATCCGCATTTGCCATTTAGATGCTGATTGTATTGAATTTCCATAAGCTGATTCTCCCCAGGAAAGCCAGTCGGCCTGGATTCCTTTCCTTTTTGTGCTGACTGCAGAGGTTGAAGCTTTTCTAGTCTCCATTCCATTAGTTATTTAATAAGGCAGAGATGGGGGGCGGGAGGGGGTTTCAGAAGAGGAGCCAAGAGCAGTATCCAAGCTCTGTGAGAGAGATTGTACCTCCGGTTTCTCTCTCCAGTTCCCCTGAGCCCTCATCTGCAAAGTGAATATATATTCATGTGATTTCAGCCTTATAGATTTTCTCTAAGTTAAGTGAGTTTTAACATCCATTGATTTGTTGTAGTAGAAGTAATAATAATAATATAACATGTAGCACTTTATCACCAGCCCCGCTGCACAGGAAAGGTAGGGAAAGGGAGATTTACGGCACATGTGTTGTCTAGAAGCACCCTACCTGCAGAGAATACAGGCAGGCAGGCTGCCTCTGGGGGAGCATATGTAGGAATGCAGCTGAAGCAGCTTTTAAAAGGGTGCAATGTACTCTCCTCCCAAGCTGCCAGCTGAGGAGGATGCTTATTTAAATGATCAGTTATTTGAACCCAGATTTTTTTTTCTACATGCCTTTAAAGCAGCTGGCATATTATTGGATTTATATAAATCATTATAGGTGAGGGGCTTGGTGATGCCCACTTTGGGTTCTCCGGTACTGCTGGCAGCCCGAAGAAGATTCTTTTCCTTTGTATTCAGTGAATGCAAGTGTAACCTTCGGGTGGACTAAATTCATTTAGTTGCCCTTCTCCAGTGCCCCACAGAAATCAATCCCAACCCCTATGGGGAAAGCAGCTGGAGACCCAGGATCCAGTCTGTACAGGACTCACGGCAAAGCTTGCTCAGAGCTACACTCACACATTAAAATACTACTAAAAACA
>ML685766.1:21717938-21738285 GCA_007922175.1 Pelusios castaneus
CCCCCCCTCACCCCAGGATGCCCTCAAGAACAGTCAGAATTTGGTTCTGTGCCTTTATAAAGAGCTTCACAACCACCAACTCACTAGCTCTCTCATCATTTTGGTGGGCTAGGTAAGAAAATGTTATAATCCCCACATTTTAGTCACAAAGAGTCTATAGCCCAGATCCTCAAAGGCATCCTCATTGAAATAAGTGGGCGTTAAGTGCCAACATACCTTCTGAGGGCTTGGACACAAAAGTGACTCTTTCCTTCTGATGTCCGTTCTTTCCTGTACTGGTTTTGCAAGAAAAGGTGACCATGAATTTAGACTTTAATAGTAGTTTGATGCTGATGCTATCTGTGTACTCTAATATTCATAGGCAACTTCGGGACCAATTTTTCACCTACTGAGTGTTCACAATGGAAAATAGGCAGAACTGTTCATCCTCCACAATGCAGACCTAGTAAAAACCTGGAAAATTATTTTTGTCTTGAAATAAAGGGCTCCCCCTCCACCCAAGTCTTACTTTTGCTTCTCCACCATTAAGTTTATTGAAGAAAAAGGTTTCTCTTCAGCAGAGTTGTGGAATGGAGCTTCTTGGGAAATGCCAGGCAGCAGTCAAAACACAAAGGAAAACAGTATAAGGTAGGAGGGTTGGCACTCAGCCAGATGCTTGAGTACTAGCTATGGTGCCTTGTCAATACGTCCTTAACCATCTCCTGCCTGGCAATTCTCACGAGCAGGTGGTGGTGAGGAGATGGTAGTTTGTCTCTGTTTCTCTTAGTGTTTTCTTGCCAGTAAAAGAAATACCAAATTTGGGAATTTTTGATCAGCTCCTCGATCTTATGATCGAATTCATGCTGCATAACTAATTTGGTTTTATCTGCACTCTTTCCTTTGTTTATCTTCATGTTCTATGTTTGCCTAATTTAAATTGTAAAGTTTCTGTAACAGGGTTAATCTTCACTGCCAAATCTCTCTGATGCAAAGTTATGTTACAGGATACTAGTATTTATTATCCATAATGACTTCACAAGAATCCTTAATGATCTCTTAAAGGCAGTGCCCAGCACAGTTAACATTAGAACACTTCTGTATTATCATTGGCTCTTCTTGTTGTAGGCCATCTGGTGTACGTCCATCATTTATTGAAGTTTCTGTATATCAGATGAGAGATATAACCAGACTCTGTCCTAGCCCTGCCTTTAACTGTTGTGATTTTAACCTCTTGTTCCTCCATAATGTCACCAACACCATCCCTCTCCTTTTTGTCTCTTTAATGGTTTAAATAATATAAAACTCAAACTAATCTCCCTGATTTGTCCCTTCCTTAATTTTTGCCATATTTTGCCATATTTTAAAAACCTGTGATGTCTTTGCCATATTGTCTTTGTCTTATGCCTTTGCCATATTTTAAAAACCTGTGATGTCATCATAGGTATCCTGCATATAACTTACTTCAGCTCGTCAAGAAATCATTGGTATTTCTTGTACAGAAAGTTTCTGAGGGGACGTGTATGAAACTTGGAATTATGGTTCTGATATGCGTAGAGATTACTGATAAGGCTGTTTTGAGCATTCTGTCCCCCTGGGAACGCTCTCACAAAGATTGGGATTTTCTGTTATCATGCCTGTGAACTAGAGAAATAGTTATGACACCTTTCCAAATGGAATCCAGATTTGGTAGTTAGAGTTAACATCCAGCAGTTCTGTTCTCTTGTATCTGTCTTTTCTTTCCCCTGTGATTTTGATTGGAAACATGTTTTCTTTTTCTTTTTCCTGCTTTAGCAATTATGAAAAAGATTGTTAGACTTACAATTATCTAATGATACTTTAACATTTTAGTCAAAAAACTAATAATATTATAAGAATAATAATCAATTGTGCTTTTCTGTTGTTAAAATAACACTTAACTGCAGGAGCAGTTGAGCTTATGTTGAGCTATGAAGTTGGACATAAGCATTAAGGGACTGACCCGAAAGCCATTGAAGTCAACAAGAGATTTTCAGTGATTTTTAAGGCAGACACTTTGATCTTGTATTGCCTCAGAAATGCAAGGTCATTATTGTTCATAAGCTAGAAATCCAGTGCAAATTACTTCTGAAATTCTGCTTGACTTTAGTGGGAACAGGATCAAGCCGGTACCACTAACACCAATGAAAGAAATGTGTGTGCAGTCTATTGCTTTACAGTGTGTATGAATGCAGTTATCAGCAACAATGGAGATGCAAGAACCTAGGTAATTATACAGGAATTTCCAGGAAAACATATAGATTGCTGGACTTGGCAGCCAAAGAAAGAATGTGAATAAGATGAATGCTATTGTATTTCAAAGAAAGCAGAAGGAAAATTTCATATGGGAGCATTTATGGCTGTTTCAAAAATAGGTGGTGCTGATCTAAATTTTATTTTATAAGTTCTGAGGAATATGAAAACCATATGAATTTCCAGACACATGGGTCCTTCACTGATCTAGATATAACTGTTCTTAAAAGCGGAGTCTGTAACGGTGTTGATGAACTGACTATCATTAACAAAAAAGAAAAAATGCATTCCTTAGAATACAAAACCCCATTCTGCAGAACTGAATAAAAATGTTTTAATCTTAGAGCCAGATTTAGCCAAAGCAAACAAAACATCCATTGATTTCAGGTGGGAGTTACATCAACTTTTGTCATAACTAAATTTGGTGCTTAATTTCCAACATCTAATTGCTAGGAAAGATGAAAGCAATTGCAAACATGCATAACTTCACAGTTCAAGCTGTATATGCATGTACTTTGTGTGTGAATGCAAATATATTAACACACACAAGGAATCTATTGTAAAGATTCTCACTATAATTGTTAATAATTTATACCTTCTTAAACATCTTGGCTGGAACTGGGCTATTCTCAGTGGTGGTAGATGTCAGAACTAGGAGAGAGGGTGTCAGGTTGCAGTGGGGGGGAATCTAGGCTGGATATTAGAAAAAGCTTTTTCACTAGGTGGTGAAGCACTGGAATGGGTTACTCTAGAGAGGCGGTGAAATCTCCATCCTTAGAGATTTTCAAGTGTGGCTTGACAAAACCCTGGCTGAGATGGTTTCATTGGGGTTGATCCTGCTTTGAGCAAGGGATTGGACTAGATGAGCTTCTAAGGTTCCTTCCAACCCTAATCTTCTATGATACTATATTTATTTATTTTTAAAAATCCAAGTATTGGTGCTGGAGCTGTTATGACCACTGACTTACCCAGTCAGCCAATTTGTATTTTCTTTTATCTGTTTGATTCTGATATTATTGATCATCACAGAGCTGACTGTCAGCTTTGATTTTTACAAGTGTATGACTCTTTGATTTCTGCAGGTGTATGAGTCTTTTCTTTGCCTACTTCATATTATTATTTAGCCACTTAACTTCCTCAATCAGTGGTTCCCAACCTTTTGGGCTCGAGGGCCAAAAACATAATTTTTAAAACCCCGAAGGGGCAATAGTTTATTTAATTAAAATCAAATTAAAATGTAATTAATTGAATTCAAATTAAATTTTATTAAAATTAATTAATTAAAATCTAACTAGTTAAATTTAAATACATTTTTAATTGAAATTAAATTTTTAGAAAGTTTTAAAAATCTTTTAAAATGGTATTTAAATTAAAATTATTTTTAAAAGGTTTTTTTTGTTTTTGAAGGGCTGCATGCATACCCAAGCCCAGAGGGGTGGTAAGCAGCCTCAGCTTGGCTCTCAACTGCATGTTGGGACTGGGTGGGAGGCGGGCCAGGCGAAGCCCCCCACAGCACGGAGCCCACAGGGAAACCCTCCACACACCCCCACAACCCCCTTCTTAGAGCCCCAGCACATGAGCCCTGTCCCAGCCCTGGGTGCTGAGTCCACCCGCTCCCCCTCACCTCCTCCAGCTGCCTGACCAGCCACACTCCCCCACCGCTGCAGGCTGGGACTCCGGTGACTGGTGCAGCTCCCAGGCAGCGGTTGGCTCCTTCCCAGAAGCGGCCACTGAGGCCCCTCCAGTGGGGAAGGGGCCATGGGGCAGGCCGGCCACAGGCACCACTGAGCACAGTTAAGTCAGTGGCAGAACCCTGAGCAGGAGGTGGGCGGCTGCTGGCTCCCAGGAAGTAGGTGCACAGGCTAATTTAAAAAGCCCCATGGGCCACTTTTGGCCTGCAGCCCAGGGGTTAGAAACTGTCCTAACTACTTAAAAGCCATATCCTGCTCCCAGTGACATTGGTGCCAAAACTCTCATTGACTTCAGTGCAGTAGAACTGGTCTGTAATTAGAGCCCCGCAAATCCACAGATATCCGCATTCACGGTTACAACACGGATATCCATGGACCATTTCTTGCAGATGCAGCTTAGATACAGATCCACATATTTTTATATGTGCAGGGCTAAAGCCCTGCAAATACACGGATATATCCGCATTATATCCGCATCCGCGGCTACAACACGGATATCCGCAGACTATTTCTTGCAGCTGCAGATCGGATGCGGATCCACATATTTGTATCCGCACAGGGCTCTAGCTGTAGTTACCCAGTTTACTTTGTATCTGTCTTGATGTTAATAATTGAAATTAAATAATTAGTGTATACTTAAACAGAGGTAGTGATAGTTTATTGTAAGTAATCTAACAGATAAAAAGATGATGTAATGATGTGTACTTCAGAAATTAAACTCCCCTAGTCATATTGCATAGTATCAATTAGTCTTGTAAACCAAAATTTTACCTAAACTGAGTGAATAATGAAAATCAGTCAGTTCTTCTTCTGATGTTTGTTTCATTTACTGTGCGTTGTAACAAAACTGTACTTGTGAACTTTGCTGAAAAGGAGAGTCCATAGCTTACTGTACATGTGTTCTCATGGCCTTCGCAACAGCATAATCCAAACCTACAAGCTCAAGAGATGATCTTTCAAAGACAGCCTTCCATAATTATCCTGATGCTGAAAAATGTGTCTCTTCTGAGACAAAGTGCCTGCAGGTTCATAACAAATAATGAAAGTGTATCATGCAAGAGAACAATTCATCTTAAAATTTACTGAAACTTGCCTCTCATTTCTGTGTAATACACACTGGAGTTGTGATTCTACTGGGTTATCATATTTAAAAATATCCCCCAACCCAAATCTTTCATTTAAGAGACTGTGCTCACTTTGAAGTGAATGTTTTTGCAAATGGACTGGGTTTGGATTTAGAGTGGGTTAGTGTTAAGGTGACCATACTTCCCTAAACCGAAAACAAGACACTGGGTTTGGATATAGACACTTCTGCCCCAGTTCTTCTCCCTCCAATTTTTCCCCATCCCTTCCTCTCTGTCCCCCTCTCTGACACATTCTGCTCCTATTTCCCTCCTCCTCTACCCTCTCCTCACCTCTTCCCATTGAAAGAATATGAGCTCCCTACCCCTGCTGTGCACGGACATGGCTTGGCAGTTCATAGCCACGGCACCTCAGGGCTCCCAGCCAGCAGCTGCCTCTCACCATCCGCCCAGCTCTGAAGGCAGAACCACTTCCATCAGCAGGGCAGAGGTAAGGATGATAATACACCATCCTTTGTGCATGGCCCTGCACCTCTTTCATTACAATGAAGCACTGCACAGTTGCCATGATTCTTTTTTTTTTTTTTTTTAACTGGGTGTTTGTCCTGCTTGCTATTATTTTGGGGTTGGGGTTGGGGCAGGAAGGAGCACAAAAGAAAGAGCAAATGGGACAATTGCCCAGTTCTTCTTTGAGTGATTGCTCATGTCATTCCAACTCAGGTGTGCGTGCACTGTGTGCATGGATCGCCTGAATGTTTTCCCCTAGACTACCTGCAGGGTCAGCCATGCCACCGGGGGTGCTGTGCGACCCCCCCATATATACTCCAGCCAACCCTTCCCCTCCTCAGTTCCTTCTTACCGCCCTGACAGTCGCTGGAACAGAGCTGCTGTTAGTAGTAGCAATCCCCTAGCTTAACAGCTCATCAGAGTTCTTAGTGACGATAGTGGAAAGGGCTGCTGGCTGGGAGCCCCTTCCCTCGCCTCGGGCAGCTGCCCGGGCATGCCGGGCTTCAAAGCCTGTAAGGACCGCAAGAAATTCATGCCGACTGACGATCCCCACTCATCCTGCCTGAAGTGCTTGGGTGAGTCGCACTTGAGAGACAAGTGCAAGCTCTGCAAGGCCTTCAAACCCCGCACCCAAAAAGAAAGGGAACAAAGACTTAGAATCCTCATGATGGAGGAGGCCTATGCCCTGCAGAACCTGGGAGCTCGGGCTCTAGCCAAGCGGGGTCAGCGCAGAGCGTCCCACCGTCGACAGGCAAAGCTCTCGCCAAAAACGTGCGGCATCATTCACCGGCACCGCCGGCGCCAAGGGAGCAGCGGCACCGGTCTCGTTCCCCGGTGCCCAGGAAAAGGAGGAAGGAAGAGAGAGGCCGCTCCCCCACAACAAAGGGTGACGCTAGGCCGAGACAGGAGGCGGCCCGCCCAACGCTGGCACCACCAGATGGCACCATTGACTCCGGGGCCCACGAGGGGCATACTAGAGGAGGACTTACAGCTCCCCTCCATGCCGGAGACATTTGAGGCAGCCAGGGACCTCATTGAGCAGACGGGCCCTACGGCACCAGCCAAACCAGTGCCTCGGGGCAAGCCAATGCCGCTCAGGCCCCCATCGCCCCACACCGGTGGGACAGAAGCCGGCACCGTGCTCCCCAGCAAGGTCTTCGGGCCTGACTGCCACCCCCCCCCCGCCAGAGCTCCCCCATCCCACCCATGGTTGTCGCAGTGGCGGAAGCTACTTGGTACCGGTCACCCCATATGGCAACGACCAGGGCCTGGCGGCACCGAGACCACCCGGCAATGCGGATACCATCTCCAGGGATACAGCACCGCTCCCCAACACCTACATCCGCTCCTCCATGGTCCCCTCGCAGCTGTTTCTCTTCAGGCTCAGATGAGGGCTCGGTGGTGTCAAGAACCAGCAGGGCCACCACGAGGGGGAGAAAGGACCCCTACCCGCCCCAGACTCAATGGCCCCAGTGGCAAATCCCCCCACAGTGGCCCTTCTGGACACCGTGGGCTCACCACCAAATGCAAGGTTCTATGGTCAGTGGTTCCCATTCCTCTACAGTGTCCAGACGCTGGCCCTTCCAGACAGCAAGTGCTCCACCCGAATGGGACGAGGGCTCAGAGCTGGACTCAGGGGAAGCAGAAAATCCGCCCTGAGGGGAAGGGATTCACCCCTCAAGTCTGCGGTCCCCAGAAGAACCCCAAGGGAAATCGTCATCCTCTCCCCCGGATGAGGCAGTGGCGGGAGCGACTGCAGCCCTCCTTCCAGATGATAGCAAAACCCACCAAGAACTGCTCAGGAGAGGGGCGAGAAACTTGGGCATCCAAGCAGAGGAAATGGTGGAAGACACTGACCCAATGGTGGACATTTTGGTCCCTGAGGGCCCCACGAAAGTAGCGCTTCCACTTATCAAAACGATCAGGGACACCACCAAGACCCTGTGGCAGACTCCAGCCTCCCTTCCCCCCATGGCCAGGAGGATGGAGCGGAAATATTTTGTCCTGGCCAAGGGTCACGAGCATTTTTACATTCACCCGACCCCGGGTTCTTTAGTAGTTGAGGTGGCCAATGAGAGAGAGCAAAAAGGCCATCAAAGTCCTACTCCCAAATCAAAGGACATAAAGAAGATAGACCTTTTCGGTAGGAAGGTTTATTACACAGGGGGTCTACAGGTAAAGATAGCGAATCAGCAAGCCATCCTTAGTTGCTACTCATATAACTCCTGGCTCTCTATGGAGAAGTTTGCAAACTCCTTGCCTCAAGAGGACAAGTCAGAATTGACCACGATGGTCAAGGAGGGTAAGATAGTCTCTAGGGCCTTGTTGCAATCGGCCTTGGATGCGGCAGACGCGGCCACAAAGGCAGTGGCTTCCGGGATCACGATGAGAAGGAGCTCGTGTCTGCAAGCATCAGGCCTCCCACAGGAGGTACAGGCCACAATCCAAGACCTTCCGTTGGAAGGGCAAGAGCTTTTCTCTGCTCAGACTGACAACACGCTTAAAGACTCGCGGGCGATGTTGAAATCCTTGGGGTTGCACACCCCGGCTCCCCAAAGGCGCCTGTTCTGCCCCCAGCCATCATCCAGGCAGTCCCACAGGTCGGATTCATCATGACGTGGTGGCTGAAAAAACCGACGCCCAAACCAAAGGTCCTTTGGGCAGAGCAGAAACCATTCACGTAACCAGACAGGCCCCAAACAGAACTTTTGAGGTTACGCCCGAGGACAGTTTTCCAGTTACCTAGCAGGATCCATCCCACCCCCTCTTTGGAGACAGACTAGCCCAATTTTACCAGGCCTGGTGCAACATCACGTCAGACCAGTGGGGTATTCACTCCAATTCTTATCTATACCCCCTTCACACCCGCCCCTCCCTGTCCTTTTTCAGGGACTCCTCTCACGAACACCTCCTGTAAGACGAGGTTCAGGGTCTCATCGTCAAGGGGGCAGTGCAAGAGGTACTGAGGAAATACTGGGGGAAAGGCTTCTACTCCCGATACTTCCTCATCCCCAAAACAAAAGGAGGACTCAGGCCTATCTTGAATCTGCGGGGCCTAAACAAGTTTCTTTGCAGATTGAGTTTCGCATGACCTCGCTGTCCTCTATCATCCTGTTGATGGATCCCGTGGACTGGTACGCCACCCTTGACCTAAAGGCGCTTGTTTTCACATCGCGATAAGACCATGCCACAAACGTTTCCTCCGTTTCACAGAAGGACAGAGGCATTTGCAGTTTACGGTTCTCCCTTTCGGGCTATCAGCGGCCCCGTGGGTCTTCACCAAATGCCTTGCAGTGGTGGTGGCCTTCCTCAGGAGACAGAGGATACGGGTGTACCCATACCTAGATGATTGGCTGGTGAGAGGTCGCTCCCAGCAGGAAGTCAGGGCCCACCTACAGGTTATCCAGTCCACATTCCACAGTCTAGATCTCCTGATAAATGAGGAAAAGTCTACACTGGTGCTGACACAGTTTATCGAGTTCATAGGGGCTATCTTGGACTCAAGGGTCACCTGGGCCTCTCTCAGGCCCGTTTTCACACCATGGTGAATCTGATCAGGGACTTAACCAGCTATCCCCTCACTACAGTTCGCGTGTGCCTGAGGCTGCTGGGATATATGCACACACGTGGTGGATCTCGCACATTTGAGACTCAGCCCTCTGCAGGGCTGGCTGGTGACGGTATATCGGCCGTCATGCGACCCACTGGATGGGCTAGTCAGGATTCCGCACAAGGTGCTAGAATCCCTACAGTGGTGGTGTGTCCGAGGGAATGTGTGGGGGGTGATGCCGTTCCATGCCCCCCAACCCTTGGAACTTCTAGTTACAGACGCCTCAGACTCCAGCTGGGGGCACACCTAGCCAAGTTGCGGACACAGGGAAGGTGGTCTGGAGAGGAGACACTGCTGCATATAAATGTGAAGGAGCTCAGGGCAATCCGATACGCATGCATGGCATTCCGGGACAGACTGGCAAGATAGTTCTAGTACAGACGGACAACATGACCGCCATGTACTACATCAACAAGCAGGGTGGAGTCCGCTCCTCTCCCCTACGTCAGGAAGCCCTGGACCTATGGGAGTTCTGTGTGACGCACTCCATTCGCCTGGAAGCCTCTTACCTCCCGGGTTCACAGAACCAGCTGGCCGATGCTCTCAGCAGGCGGTTCATGACCCACGAGTGGTCTCTCAAGATGGACATCTTACAGGAGATCTTCCACAGCTGGGGAACTCCCCGGATCGATCTGTTCACCTCGAATGTCAACCGGAAGTGCCCAGTCTTCTGCTCCTTCCAAAACCGAAACCCGAGCTCCCTGTCCGACGCATTCATGACCACCTGGTCACACGGGCTGTGCTATGTTTTTCCCCCAACACCACTGATCCACAAAGTGCTCCTGAAAGTGAGGAGGGACAGAGCGAAAGTTATTCTCATAGCCCCAGACTGGCCGAGACAACACTGGTACACCACGCTGCTAGATCTGTCGACGGGGGTGCCTGTCCCGCCCCCAGGGCTCCCGGACCTATTGACCCAGAACCAAGGAGCGCTGAGACACCCCAACATCGAGTCCCTCAACCTCAAGGCCTGGCTCCTCCATGGTTGAATACCAATGAGCTGGGGTGCTCTGCCCAGGTGCAAGAGGTCCTGCTCAACAGCCGTAAACCAGCCACAAGGGCCACATATGCGGCGAAGTGGGCAAGGTTCAGCATGTGGATGTCAGAAAAAGGGGTGCCGGCGGCCGCAGCACCCGTACCCCTGATTCTGGACTACTTGCTTGACCTGAAGCAGAAAGGACTCGCATGTGCCTCATTGAAAGTTCACCTTGTGGCCATCTTGGCATTCCACAAAGGGAGTATTAAGGGCTCCTTGTTCTCTGATCCAATAGGAAAGCGGTTCATGAAAGGTTTGGACAGACTGTTCCCCACGGTGGGATTTAAACCTAGTGCTGTCGAGGCCGACAACGCACTCATTTGAACCACTGGCATCGTGTTCACTGCTTTATCTTTCTTGGAAGGTGGCCTTCCTGGTGGCAATAGCTTCACCCAGAAGGGTGTCAGAGCTGAGGGCTCTTACTTCTGAGCCTCCCTATACTCAAGTGTTCAAGGATAAGGTTCAGCTCCGCCCTCACCCGGCGTTCCTCCCCAAGGTGGTGTCGCACTTCCATATGTCTCAAGACATATTTCTTCCAGTGTTCCGTCCAAAGCCCCATGCCTCAGATGAAGATCAAAGGCTCCACACCCTGGATGTGCAGAGAGCATTTACCTTCTATTTGGATCGGACTAGACCATTCCGCAAATCTTCACAGTTGTTTGTAGCTGTGGCAGATAGAATGAAAGGAGAGGCCGTGTCGGCGCAGTGCCTATCGTCATGGGTCTCAGCATGCATCAGACAGTGCTACGAACTGGTGAAGGTCCGGACACCACGGGTGACAACTCACTCCACCCGAGCGCAGGCATCCTCAGCGGCGTTTCTGGCCCACGTACCCCTGGTGGACATCTGCAAGGCAGCCACATGGTCGTCAGTGCACACTTTTGTCACCCACTATGCGCTCGTCCAGCAGACAAGGAGCGACGCAGCGGTGGGCCAACCAATGCTGAAGTCAGCAGAAAAGTAGAATTCTGTCCCTCCACCGAGGTAAGACTTGGGATTCATCTGAGCTGGAATGACATGAGCAATCACTCGAAGAAGAAGAAGAAGAAAGGGTTACTTACTGTAACTGGTGTTCTTCGAGATGTGTTGCTCATGTACATTCCAACACCCGCCCTCCTCCCCTCGGCTGGAATTCTGGCAAGAAGGAACTGAGGATGGGAAGGGTCAGCTGGAGTATATATGTGGGGTCACACAGACCCCCCGGTGGCAATGGCTGACCATGCAGGTAGTCTAGGGGAAAACTGTCTGGCGATCCGTGCACGCAGCGCACGCGCACCTGAGTTGGAATGTACATGAGCAACACATCTCGAAGAACACCAGTTACAGTTAGTAACCGTTTCTTCCCCCTCTTCCCCACCCGCCACCCAAAAAAACCCTTGCCAGAGCTAAACAGGGGATTCTCCAGCCAAAATGGGATGTATGATCACCCTAGTTAGTGTATTCTTGTTCACTAATATCACCTCTGGAGAGCTGGGCTCACACATAGTTTATGTCACAGGTGACATGATGGTCACATCGTGTTCCCTAATAACAACAATAGTCTTCTCATTTTCAAGGCAAGTTACAAACATGAGCTGTCTTACAAAACATTGTGAGGGTTCTTTAGCCAAAGTCTAGTGCAGGGCTTCTCAACCCTTTCACCATCACGACACAGCTGGGAGGGCTCCCAGCTGCGTGTCACACACTACACTGCTACCGCTCCCCCTGTTGCTGAAGTTCCAGTAGTGGATCAAGCTGCACTAGCCCTCACTGATAAAGAAATCTCCCTCTGAGGGGATTTTTCAGAGCTGGGAGGCTTGACCTGCAGCCCCCACTGCCAATAAACAGCTAATTCCACAGCAGCTCTTGCAGAGAGCTGCCACCTCTTCAGCTGTTAAAGGGCCAGCAGCATAAAATCAGCTGTCCTTGGGCTATTGGCACTAGGCTGATTTCACGTGACACATAGCCACTGTGCCGTGACACACTTTTGTGTCGCAACACAGTGGTTGAGAACCACTGGTCTAGTGCATGCCTTTCCATATTGCAAAACAACCACACAATTTAGCATAGCTAAGACTGAGTAGAAAAATAAGTAACAACCTCATTCAAATAGTTTGTCTCTGCTTCATGTGTGCAAAGGAAAATATGCAAACCAAATACTGCACTGTTTCATTTGAATCATTTTTTGTTGTTCATAAAGTTTGATAAGACCTTGTTTACTTCAAAACACATTTGCACAGTTATGGTTTAATTTTTCCATTAATCTGTGAACTATATGAATTTCACCAGGCCCAAACCATGAAATGTATCAACTTTATCTGTGATTTGCACAGCGTGTGAGCTCTCTCTGTCTCTCAATTGAATGTATGTTTAAAATTTCAAAGGAAAAAAGTGAAGATTTTCATACTTAAACAACTGATTATGCCTTTATTGTATAATAATTCTTTTTTGGGGGTGGGGTTGTTCTTATTGGCAGGAAGACAGCGCTGACTTGAAATGCCAGCTTCAGTTTGCCAAAGAAGAAGCAGTGCTGATGCGTAAGAAAATGGCTAAGCTGGGGAGGGAGAAAGATGAACTGGAACAGGAGCTCCAGAAGTACAAGTCCATCTATGGAGATGTGGAGAGTCCCCTCCCTACTGGGGAGGCAGGAGGACCACCCAGTACCAGAGAAGCAGAGCTGAAACTTCGTTTGAAACTGGTGGAAGAGGAAGCTAACATATTGGGCAGGAAAATAGTTGAACTGGAAGTGGAAAACCGAGGAATTAAAGCTGAGATGGAGGACATGAGGTGCCAGTATGAGAGAGAATGTCTTAGCCGGGACCACATTTCGAGCATTCCTACCTCACCATACGGTGACTCCATGGAGTCAGCTACAGAGCTGCGCCGCCACTTGCAGTTTGTTGAAGAAGAGGCGGAGCTGTTGAGGAGATCAATCTCTGAGATAGAGGATCACAACAAACAGCTAACTAATGAACTGAATAAATTCAAGTTTGAGCCCAGTCAGGAGTCCAGTTGGCTGGATGATGGTGCTTCTAAATGCAGCGGATCCCTACAAGAAGAGCTGAAATCAGCAAGGATTCAAATCAATGAACTGAGTGGAAAAGTGATGAAACTCCAGTATGAGAATCGTGTGTTGATGTCCAATGTGCAGCGCTATGATCTTGTCTCTCACTTAGGGCTGCGTACTTCAAGTCCCAGGGACAGTGATGCTGACAGTGATGCAGGAAAGAAAGAGAGTGACAGCGAAGAGGGCCGCCCAACTCAACCAAAGAGAGAAGGACCCATTGGGGGAGAGAGTGACTCGGAGGAAGTTTATGAGAAGACATCAGGTTTTGGGAGCAGTAAGCCATCAGAAGTTAGCGACTTGTGTTCTCCTGAGTTAATGAGAGTGAAAGAAAACACTGAATCTTTAATTAACATCAAACGAGAGGCTGAACGGCTTGAAAGAACTGTTGACCGTCTCATCATTGACACTGATAGTTTAATTTACGATGCCAAGGTACACATCACCAGCAGTCCCTCCTTTGAGCAGGATTTAAAAAGTGTTGAAGAGAGAGATGAGGATAAAAATGAACCAGAACTTCTGGACACCATCAATTCGAGGATGAAAGCTTTCCGTAAAGAACTACAGACCTTCCTAGAGAAGGTTGATCATATTGGGGAAGGCATCAAAGAACAAATGGAAGACCTCTCCCCTTTGCCTCACCTGACAGAGTCTTCCAGTTTTCTGTCCACAATGACATCCATGTCTCGAGACTCACCCATTGGAAACCTAGGAAAGGAGTTAATTACAGACTTCCAGGTAAGTGGGTTTCTTGTTCTCTTTCCCTCTCTTTATTGTTTCTCTTTCTTGCCAGCATTGCTACACTAAAGCTAATTTTTCACATAACTGCTTTATGATTTCAAGTTGGCAATGCATTACAGTCTAAAATGTAAAACACTTTATAATTTTTTTTATGCTCAACTACTTTAGTTCAGAGGCGGTTCCTCATGGTAAAAAGGCTAATCCAATGAAAGCAATAGGTATCTGGGTTTTTTTGTTGTTGTTTTCTCTAGCAGCAACATTTTCTGATGAACAGTGATTAGTTTCAAAATCCAAAGTAAATTTTCCTGTCAAAAGCAATTGTTAATATATGCATGGGGGGGAGGGGGGTTGTGCTCTCTTAAAAGAATGAGGTGAGTTCTCAAAAGCTTTGCCAAAAATAAAATAAAATTTCTAAGTGATGTTTTTTGAAAAGCCTGCTTACAGCTCACTCACATAACCAAGGGGCGAGTGAGAAGCACTGTAGCCAGAGAAGGACTGCCTTTCCTAAAGCGTTGCCAATGGGCGCATGTCTCAGCTGCCACAGTGGATCTAGCTTTTCTGCACAGCACAAGTAAGGAAGGAAGAGCCTTGTATCCCGTATCCTTCATGACTTGTATGCTTGCTGTTGGTTTGACTCATGCATCCTCATTGCATGCGCCTCATAACCAGTGTTTGCATTCTTTTTTCCTCTCTTTCTCTTTTTTGCTTTTCAGATGTTTCAGCCCATCATTTTGCTCATCCTCATTTTGGTTTTGTTCTCTTCACTTTCTTATGCCACTGTATTTAAGTTGATTTTTCTGTTCACGCTTTTCTTTGTCTTGTAGTTTTTTTCAGTCGTCTTCCTTACCCATTTTTGTTTTCTTTATTCCCTCCTGTCCTTTGTTTTTGTTATAAACCGCCCATGCACCTAACAGTCCAAACTGAGGGATCAGATGGAGTGGCAGCTCACCCAAGATCGTGGAGAGGAGCAAGAGATGCATCACCATCAAGCCACCATCGAGCCACACTGCAGAGCTGATGGAGACATTAAACTCTACAGGCCAGGAGCCAAGGGCTGTTTCAGTCTAGAGGTCAGCACAGCAGCCCGTCATGCCAACTGCCTCCTGCTGCCTTGGGGGTGATATAAGTGTCAGCCCCAAAAGGCGGGGGAAGAAGGGGGTGAGCAATCTAGATGAAACACTGCAACTCTGCTGTGATATTTTCAGCAAAAAGATTTTAAATATTCATACATTTCATCCTACTGCTCCCAGCAGCCTGGTGGAAGAATGACATTTGGCTCAGGGCCCAAGTAAAATAAAGCACAATACATTCTCCGAAAGGGATTTTGTTTCCTGGTGCGAGATGGGTGTGGCTTTTGCTTCTGTGTCCCCAGGTTCTACCTTATTGGATTTTAAAATGTTTAAAGGCCAGAGATGCCCAGGATTTGGCAGGATAGTGCACAACACTGTAACTCCCCACAGGCAGCAGGACAGCTTGCAGTCTCAAAGGAAAAAAAAATATTTAAACAGAATTGTCAGATGCAGTAGGTTTGACATACTTTTATATTGGTCAAATATACAAGCTAACACATGTTTATTTTAAAATTTCCCCCACTCGGAGGCTGAACCAGGTTGAACTATAGTTTAAATTGATTTGGTATAAACACAGATTGGCTACAACTTCTACATTTTTATACTGTCTGGTCAGTCTCTTCACCTAGGCTAGCACAGGGCATTTAAACACGGTTCTACAGATTAGCCCCATTTATGCTGGGCTGCCAAAGCTAAGAAACTGGGTTTAGATGGAAGTAACAAATCTGTAAAGGGAGCTACATTTAAATATGGTTCTTTAATCTGAAACTCTGTATAGACAAGGCCCTAAACGTGTACATGAAGCAGATAATTCAGCTCCAAAGAAGGAAGATGCTGACTGTGAGAGCTGGTAATTTTGATTAACAGGCAACAGGTGGGAGAGATCAGATGTGGGGGGTAGGAAGGGAAGCAGGTTCTTCACTGGCTGGTGGCCAAACAACTAAATTGCATCTTGAATTTCAAAGGCAGAATGGCTCTCCTTCATCTGAGCACAGGTAATTTATTTCTTTACCTTCCTGACCGCAGTGGGTGGTGGTAGCATAAGAAGTATTTCATTGTTTAGCAGCCTCTCTCTCTGTACCCTCAAAATTAAACTTCAAACCCGGATACCTCGCAAAAGGACAACAAGTTAGTGATTGGGAGCCAAAATGGAAAAGGAGGTAGTAGAGTCCTTTTGTTCAGTATATATCTGCAACAGTTGTCCCTAGTGAGAATTATAGCAGGTGTGAGTCAGAAAATGACTCAAGTTACTGTTTAAAATCTTCGTTTAAAGAACACTCTTTCTATTAGTAGTTCCCTGCTCTCTGATTTTAACCTTCTCTTTGTATTATATTGTGAATATAAGTCTTATTTTTTATGAACATTCATGACTAGGGTAATTTTGGCCCATCTACCAAATGAAATGTTACCTAAAGTAAACTGTCTCAAAAGCTGAGCAGCTGATGGGGAGTGGTTTTCACACCTCAAGGAGACATTAGTTTGACACAGAAAAGTAGGTAGATATAACGGAAGTACAAGAATATCCGCTTGAGGTCCAAATGTGCTGAAGAAGTGTGTGTGGTTGGGGCACTCAGAAAGGGAACATGGTAAGAAGGCATTAGTGATAAACACGCTTGTTTAAATAAAGTTCCTTGAAGATGCAGGAACATTACATTACACTATCCTATGTTGAATCAGTCAGGGAGATGACTGGTTTGAAATGCCAGGCAGCGTATCCAGTATTTCATCTTGGAGCTGGATAACTACAAAGTTATTGGATTCAGTGCAAGATAATCTGGTAAAATTCTATGGCCTGAATTATGTAGGAAGTCAGACTAGATGATTTAATGTTTTATTCTGGTCTTAGAGTCTATGAAAACTAATAAGATAGGAGCCAAATGAAGCATAAAATTCCCCCAAATGTTCTTTTTTAAAAAATACAATTTGATTTTGCTTTCCCTTTCTTAAATTTATTTTCATTGAGATTGAGCTTGCAAAAGCTGGAAGTACTAAATCACATATTATTTTTTTGCCATGTGAGTGAGCAGAAAACACAGTTTTCAAATCCAAAAAGTGATTTTTCTCACTGTAAAAAATTGAGACACAAAGCCAGTAAATTCATGCCCAAAAGCAGAACTATCAAAAAGTAAACTTTGCCTACTTTTGCTTTGGGAATGAAAATTTTCACACAGCTCCAGTGAGTGATACCAATTAGCTTTCTTTCTACTATGTATGGCCTTTCAAAGAGAGAGAGACATGTTTCAGTTATGCAAACAATTCTTTTATATGCAAGCAAGTCCATTTTTTTCAAGCCAAATTTTAAAGGGAACATTTTCCATTAAATGCTGAGCAGCTTCCATTTATCCTGTATAAACTATTTTAAAAATAAGCATTGTGGGAGCTTAATTGTTTGATTAAATACAATAGATGCAAACAGCCTCATGCTCGAATCACCCAGTAGCTTGACTGTAAACATCTGCCTTTGTTTGTTTTTTTTACTGCAGTTTTTAGTGTTACAGTATTATTAGAATGTCTGTGCATATTAAAGACTTGGGCTAGATTCACAGTTCAAGGGAAAGTATTTCTTGACATTGTCTTAAGAACAGGACCTTCTTTTCTTGCTGAGAACAAGTAATTGAATTGCTTTGGCAAAAGGAAGGGGGCTGGCACCCACTGAAGTGAATATTCAATAGATTACTCATGATTTAAACAGATCTCTGTTATGGTGGGTGGGAGAACTGGTTCTGTAAATCCATAGAGAAAGCAAATGAATAAACAGGAATTGTTATCCTGAAAAGAGGCAGAGGGATTAGAGAAGGTAGCACAACAGTTAAGAAGCAAACAGATAGCACAGATCAAAAGATTGCTATGGCAACCTATAGAGCTGAGTGAAAAATTGACAAATAATATATCATCTGATAAATGTCATCTCTTTTTCTGTTAGTGGAGTATCTAGAAGCAGAATGCAATTTCCTCATATTTTTTTTCAAATGTAGTAGTCAATTTTCCCTCCAATATTTTTATCTTCAGATTGATTATGAACAGTTTGCTGTGAGGATTTGATACTTGTTCTAAAACTCAAGTTGTATTGTTTAGCTGAAGTTGGGCAAATAAAACACACGATATTGCTTCTATTTCTCAACTGAATGCATGCATAAGTACTTCTGGCACAAATACTCAAGCATACATTTTAAATTTGGATTTTGTGATTACTTATATATGCAACTTTCATACAGTTTGCATCTACTGTCTGTGAACAAACTTGCCAGGAAATCTTTGCCACTCTCGTGTTTGCAGGAAGTGAACCCAAAGCATGACTAAGACAGAATCCTTTAAAAAAATCTTTTTGGGTAACTTTTCATGAAAAATGTTTTCTCCAAGTGCTAAGAGTAAAAGCTATCAATGGAAGATGTTTTATGCTTAGATTTTTAGAATAGACTAGTGTAAATTGCTTTATCTAGTTTTGCTACTTACTGTATTCCTTTTAAATCTCAGCAGCTTTATTAAACTAATTTATTAGGTGAACTTAAATCAACCAGTTGTAGGTATTTGCAAGTGAAACGTGTCACTCCATCCTTAATTCCTACTTTTTTATCTGCAGGGTATCTTTTGTATAATCAGTGCTATGATATGACAGAATTTCAGCCTTCATGCAGTATGTCCTGTTTTAGTTTGTTTCAGGCAGTCTTTTTGCATTCCATTAAAGTAATTTTTGTAAATCCTTCTGTGCTATGACTTTTACAGTGTATCCCAACCACGTGCTGAAATTTTTCACATCATTCCTGTTTTGCACTGATACAGTATTCCATCTTCCCAGGAAGCAAATGAATACTTCATGCATTGTGTGCTGTTTGTACTGAACAAAAAGCCATGAAACAGAAAACATACCCATCACTTTTCAAAGTTATGGGAAGCAGAACGACTAATTGGTACTGGGTTACTGACAATATTCCTTCTCTGTAGGATTAGGGATAGTAAAAGTGGTATGCTTTGATACATAGTATTCTTTTTTCTATGTAAAATATCACTGCAGGTTGACAATATAATGGCCAGAAAGACCCATTATGATGTAAATCTTACTGTCCAAAGTCTAAGTGAACTCATTAGGACTTCGTGTGCTAGCCAAATAATGGTCCAGATTTTCAAAGGTTAGGGTTTAAATGTTTTAATGGAATCAGGCACTCTTTGTGCAAGCAAATACACAAATAGATAACTTCATGATCTCCTATTTTGTATGGCCAGTGGGGTATATGCACTAATTTTTTGAGTGCAATTTAGACTGCAACCTTTGAGAATTTGCATATCATATGCAAAAGCAATGTCTAATGCGTGAGAAACTGCTCTGAAATTTAGCTTATTGTTTACTTGCAGCATTCAGATTTCAAATGTAAATTTGGCCATTTGGGAATGTATTTATTGTGCGGTCCAAATGCTAAAGGGGCATTGTACATGTAATGAACTAGGGGTATGAAATGTTTGTTTAGCTTCCCCAAAGAAAGAGGGGGGAAACGCCATCCACCTGCTCCATCATTTTGCTGCCTCTGAATTGGAAAATGACTAAAAAGAAGTAGCCTATGAAAACTGATAATCATAATTCTTGCATGTAGTCTGGTCAAGTTTCCAGTTAATAAGAATCAAATTGGATATGTTTTTAAAAGCCTCCAAAAGCAGATTCAACATGAGGGGGAGGGGGGAAATAAGATACTTTGCTTTTTATTTGCTAGGTTGTGGCCTAGCAAAAGGTGGTGAGGTGACTGTCTGTTGGGTGGTCTATCATATACTAATTTATGTAAGCTTCTTGCACTTTTCAGAGTGTGGCAAACTTGTAAAGCAAGGCACTATCACAAGACTAATAGACTGGAGCAGTGGATAATATTTTTGAGTGCAGTGGATAATATTTAGACAAAACCTTGGCTGTGTTGATGATATTTATTTAAATGCCATCTTAAAGTAAGGGACTCAGCATGGATTAGCTTATTCTGGAGTGAAAACAAGTGAGAGAGAAAGAGTTCAGGGTCTCAGCAGCAGATATTTAGAACTGGCCTTCAAAGGCGACAAGAAGTGAAGCACTTTAGAAATGTACTTTGGGTTCACTGAAAATTTTAAATCATTATCAAGATGCAAATATAATGTGCTGTTCAGTAGTGCTGTGGTGAAGTAATGCTAGATTGTAGTTTGTGTTGTGTTGTTTGTATATTTTTATTTTAGCGAGTTTGTGTCCTTAAATATTTAAGGTTAGAGTGTTATTTAGTGGATGTCTTATTTGGGACATCATGGTAAATGGAAGTTGTGCCGTGTGTGTGTGTGTGTGTGTGTGTGTGTGTGTGTGTGTGTGTGTGTG
>ML685766.1:21738295-21821774 GCA_007922175.1 Pelusios castaneus
GTGTGTGTGTGTGTGTGTGTGTGTGTGTGTGTGTGTGTGTGTGTGTGTGTGTGTGTGTGTGTGATTTTTTTTTTTTCCCAGCGTCATAGCAATGCTGCTTGCAAAACAAATCCACAATAGTTAGGCAGACAACATCTATAAATAACACAATACTGTAGTTCTATTAGGGGCCTGATTTGCCAAGATGCGCATGCAGAATTGCACAGACACTGTTTCATGTGCCTAAAATTCCAGACATAAATAGACATGGTTTTGAAATTATAAATATTTTCATGTTCTTTATTCAAGTACAATCATTGGATATGTTCCTCCAAAGTGCTGAGCAGCCAGCCCCAGTCCCCCCCAATCTTGCCACTTACCAAAACCAAGCCCAGTGTTTCTAACATAAATAAAAGATATGAATTAATGTTGAATTTCAGTGTGATGGAAACCTGTGCAGTTCCTCATATGTGTACTAAATTGTATTATAGCATGTGTAACTTATTGCTTAAGAAATTCATCCTCCATAATAAGTCAGAAGCAAACTAATTGTGGGAGAAAAGATTTAAACCTTTTCAAGTGCTCATAAAACTCTACCACCACAATCAGTGCAGTCGTCTTTCACCAGTAGTTCCAACTATTGTTGCATATTTCACATGCTGAAGATTCCCAGAAACCTGGCTGCACTCCTGCTGCCATCTTGTTGATAAACGGCACGAGAGACTGTTTCTGTTTTCTTATCCCTATTTTGTAGGCATGGTCTATTGTTAATATGTATAGAAATAAGTAATACCCATTAACACTAGTGAAGAATAGCAAGTTACTATATAGCATTTTTATTGCCCTCCCAAATAAATTAAGGCATCTTGGAGAAAGACAGAAACAGAAAATACAAGTGTAAAGTTAATAAGTGATTAAACAAAAGAACACTTTCCTAATAAGAATTTTTAGCTTCTAATTTCATTAACCTCCAGACAAACAATCTCTTTTTAACCCCCTAGATACATTCCTGTAGAGACAGTGACATAAAAATCAAATGTATTTAGAAATAATTATTTACAGATTTTTAGATAAATCCTGCTATCTCCATTTTTTTAAACCATGTGGGATTTTTAAAAATTGTTGTTATTATTGGCAATAAAAAGTTGCCAGTGGAATAGCTGTTTTCACCAGATAAAATTGCAGCTAGACTTCACTTGGCTCTGGATAATCTCAGATTAATAAAGCAGGTAGCATGCTTTTCAGAAATTGCACATGAGCTGGCCAGATACATTGATTCTCATAAATTGTGTTCTAGAAGCAGCCGAATTAGAATAACGGAAAAAGAATACAAAGATTACTGAAGAAAACCATCTTTCTCTTGCTGCCTGGGGAAGCTGAACTGAACTGATGCCTCTGCGCAGCAAGAAGAGATTAGTTTTCAAAGCATTTAAAAGATTATATAATCAACTCCAGACTTTAAAAAAAAATCTGCCCTGGCATACATATGCAGCTTCCCTGGGAATCAATGGTTTCTACAACACCAGAATTTGGCCTTATTTAGTGAAAATCGTTGTATGAATACACAAGAAAAAATAGACATGGTAGATAATACGATAACTTTGCATTGGTCAGTTTCTGTATACAGACTGAGGAGTTAAAAATTAGTTAAAACTCTTTAGACCAGTGCTTTAGTCACTGAAAAATGCAGGTTTATTTGTGAAATTATTTGTGAATTGAACATGAATTCACCTTAATAGTTTCAAGACTTAGATACCATTCCACAAAATGGCTGGAGAAGAAGAAGGTGGTGGTAGTGCCTGTTTATAACTTTTTTAGCTTAGTGGTCAGGACACTACCTAGAATTTGGGAGATGCAGGATCAGTTCTCCTGAAAGGAGGGATTTCAACCTAGGTTTCCCACATCACAGGTTGATGCTCTGACCACTGGGCAAGAGTTATAAGGAGGCAACCACTATCTGCTCCTTCCTCCTCCTATTTTGTTAATTTAGCCCTTTAAAAAAAGATTGAAAAAATCTATTTGGGGTCAAAGAATGTCTCATTTGTCCAGAAATAGATTGCTTCAACTTGCCAAATTTTGGGGATTCAGTTAGATCCAAAACTGAAATTTTTATTTGTTTTTTCAGACCTGCCAGAGAACTGAAATATCCATTATTCCCCCAGCTCTGCTAAAAATCTCTCTTTTAAGACATAGAACAAACTTTTGCACAAGTCAGCCCAGTAATTTATGAATTACAATTAAAGAAAGACCCTACTGGGCCCAGAGAAACAGTGCATGTTAGCTTTAATTGGATGATAAAGTTAGAATGCATCCTTTTGGGTCTCAAATAGTCATAGAATCATAGAAGATTAGGGTTGGAAGGGACCTAAGGAGGTCAACTAGTCCAAATACTTGCTCAAAGCAAGACCCATCCCAACTAAACCATCCCAGTCAGAGTTTTGTCAAGCGGCAGCTTAAAAACCTCTAAGGATGGAGATTCCACCACCTCTCTACGTAAACCATTCTTGAGGCCACTGCTCCTAGTTCTATCATCTACTGCCATGAAGAACAGCCTAGTTCCATCCGCCCTGGGACCGCCTTTCAGATAGTTAAATGTTGCTATCAAATCCCTCTGCATTCTTCTTTTCTGCAGACTAAATAAGCCTACTTCCCTCAGTTTCTCCTCATAAGTTATGTGCCCCAGCCCCCTAATCATTTTTGTTGCTCTCCAGTGGATGTTCTCCAGTTTGTTCACATCCTTCCTGTAGGGGAAGCACAAACCTGGACACAGTACCCCACATGTGGCTTCACCAGTGCTGAATAGAGGGGAATAGTCACTTCCCTCAGTCTGCTGGCAAGGTTCCTACTAATGCAGATCAATATCCCCTTAGCCTTTTTGGCAATAATGGCACACTGTTGGCTCACATCCAGCTTCTCATCCACTGTATCCCCCAGTCCTATCTCTGCTCTGACAAATAACTAAAATGTTTCCTTTTTGTGTTGCAAAGTCTTCCATATCAACTTACTGTTACCTGAGAGAAGGAAAGAACTGAGTCTGTCACATCCATTACCAGGAATTAGTCAAGACCTAAGTGTATGGAAAAGGCCCAAAATGAGAGCAACAAAAAGTCATTAGTGCAAACTAAATTCTGTGAGATTAATTTCTTTGGTGTAAATAACTAAGTTTGTAACTTTAGCCTCATGATTTAAATAATCAGTGCTTCTATTCTTTTAAAAAAAAAAAAGGTGCTGGTATGCCACAGGAGCAGCGGAGGGAAAGGGGGCGGGTCAGGACCCTCCACCACCGCCAGCCCCCAGTGGCCTTCCCAGGCCCCACTTCCCCCCCCCACACTCCCTGGGCCCCTGCCCCATTCCTCTCACCTGCCGGCTCCCCGCTCCCCTCGCCCCCCCCCACCTGCCCCTTTCCTGCTCCTCTCGGCACTCCTCAGCCCCTTCCCCAGCTCCTGCCGGTTCCCCACTCCTCTTGCCCCCTCCCCTCCGGCTCTTCCACTGACTCCCCGCTCCTCTCACCCCTCCAGGCCTCTTCCACACTCCTCTTGACGTCCCCAGCCCTTTCCCCACTCCCTGCCGGTTCCCCCCTCCTCTCACCCCTCCGCCCCCGGCCAGGCTGCTCCCACCCTGAGCCAAGCATCTGAGCATGCTCAGGGCGGGAGATTTGAAAAAGCTGCAGCCTGGCCCCAGCTCCCAGACATCTGCCCACCACTCCTGGCCCCTTCCCCCCTCCTCTCACTCCCCAGACCCATTTCCCACTCTTCACGGCCCCCCCAGTCCCTTCCCCACCCTCACCAGTTCCCGGCTCCTCTCGTCTTCCCCCCCCAGGACTCTTCCCCACTCCTCTTGCCCTCCCGGACCCCATCCCTGCTCCTTTCAGCCCCCCCAGACCCCTTTCCTGCTCTTCTCGCTCCCCCACTCCCCTACTGGTTCCCTGACCCCCTTCCCCACTACTCTCACTACTTTTCACTTGTACACTTGAAATGAAAATTACTGAGACACTATAAATAATTATTAGACTACCTGATATTTTTAGAGTCACTTTTCAGAGTAAAAACATTAATAAGGTAGAGCTGTAACTTGTGTAGAGGCCTGTCCTATATCTGAAGTAAGGGACCTTTTTGACCTGGAACATTAAGTATTCCAATATATCTTTTGGGCTATCAATGAGATCACATGATCTGTATTGTTTTTTTTAAAAGGCCACAGAATGGTTATCTCTATGTAAGAGTGCTAAAAGTGCATACCTTTTGTCACAGTGGCTGGATCGACCATCAGATACTATAGGTAGTTTGTAAATAGGATCTGATCTTGCAACCCTATAGTAGTTCTAATTACTTCACTGGCACTGCTTGTTGTATAAGGGTTGCAGGATGAGTCCTGAAGGGAATGTGCAACATGTGATGTTAAGATCTTATTTTTATATTTTATTAGGGACCACATAGGAAATCCTCACATGTATTTAAGGCATTGCTACATATGTGTACAGCCTGCTTTGCTTATCACTGTATGTATAACTGTAAGTCGTGCAGATATCTGTCCTACAGATTTTTTACACCAGTAAGACACTTTCCACTAAACATGTCCCTTTGTCCTACTGATCAGCTCAGGGATTCCCATGTTTTACCTGTACAGAATGTATCGATACAGGAGCTTCAGGCTCAGCTTGAGCAGGAGACGAGACTTCACCGAGAGGAGCAAGAAAAGTTTACAGAAAGGATCATTCAGGTAAATGCAAAACCCATCCTCTGGTAAAGACATTTGGCCAGAGCCTGCACAATGAGACGTGGTTTGTCAAAAACAACTGCATTGTGTCTACATGTTACTACCAGTCACTCCCAAAGGTGCCAAATTTATTTATTTATTTTCACTCACCTGAGGAAATGAAGAATCTGGAAGCTGACTGAATGTAAACTGACCCCATTTCTGTATCTTTGTGTCCTTTGTATCTTCTTGTTAGACGAGTATCAGTCAAACAAAACAAAACAGCATGAGCTGATAAAATATTGATCATATAAGGAGGAGTGGTTGCTTCTTCCTCCTTCCTTCCTTTCTTCTCTTCTATTACCATTACTGTTTAAGTTACAATAACTCCTAGCCTAGAGCCGGGATTGGGCTCCATGGGGCAAGGCACTATACAAACACAGAGAAAAGACAGACTTCCTGCCCCAAAGAGTTTACAGTTTAAATAGACAAGGCAGACAAAGTGTGTGAGGGGTAAGGGAGGTACAGAGAAGTTCAGTATTATACAGAAGGTGATATTTACCCCTTCAGCTATCCATGAGACAGTGGAACAGCACTTGCTTGAACTCCAGGAGCACAGCTGGATGTTGTAGGCCTGATTCTGATCTCCCCTAGAGAATGTAAACGATACTCCCTGTAGTCAGTGGAGTTATACCAGTGTATGGGAGATGAAAACCAAGACCTCTTTATTTCTCAGTGCATTGCTTCCCTGTCTTTTATAGCTCATATTCTATGTACATAACATGAAATTGGCTATACGTGCCCTGCCTTTTTGTAGTCTGGAACACATCAACCAGTAACTGGGCATGCACCAGGGGGAGGAAGCAGGGGCACAGCTCCTTCAGTAATTGGCAGGGGCACACAGCTCCTCTGGCCACAGGAGCACAGAGTTCCTCCAGCTGTGAGGCTGTGGAACGTGCCTCTTCAAAAGCAGTGAAATTACCCCTGACCAGTAGTTTTGTGACTGTAGTCCTTACAACCACAGCCCAAACTTTACAGAAAAATTGGTTGTAATACTGTATACTTTATTTCACGTTTTCCTTTAACTGTATTTAATAGACCAAATTCAGCATAAGTGACTCAGAAGCATAAAGTTCATCTCCCTGTGCCAGCTAAGCTCATTATGCCTGTGTTCACACCGCTGGTCTCTATCCGTTTCCTGCCAGAGGCAGCTGTAATTACCATGTGCAGTCCATTGGAGCTCTGCTGATTGAGGCCATTGTAGAGAGCTACTAAATTGATTCCCTTCCCAGCTGCATTAGCCATGCATCCTTTTCAAAATCCAAAGGGGTAGCCATGTTAGTCTATTGCAGAAAAACATACAGTCCTGTGCTACTTTTAAAGACTAATGGATTTATATATCGCACGAGGTTCCGTGGGAGAAAATCTGACAAAGTGGGATTTTCTCCCACGAAAGCTCATGCAATAAATAAATCTGTTAATCTTTAAAAGTGCCACAAGACTCTGTTTGTTTTTCCTTTTCAAAAGTTTCCCTTTCTGTCTGAGGTTGCAGTTGCTATCTGCTGTCATAGTCTAGCTCCCTGTGGAGTTTCCTCCATCAGGGGCCCTCTGCCAGAATTTAGGGAACCATAAACTGATATGAATTAGCTCATTAGATCTCGTAAACATCAATAAAAACATTTTTAAAAAGAAAACACTCAGACTTGATGTGTCTGTTTCCTACAAAACTCAGGATTCTATTTTACAATAGAAATAATAGAATAAAACCATCTTCTGGATTCTTCGTTCTTCCAGAGAAGTTGAAATTATGCCCATTCTGTTTAAATTGATTTTAAGCTTTCAAGATTTCTGGTGGAAATGATTCATAAATCCTTGCCGTTTTTTAATCATATCTTCATTTCAGTTCAATAGAACAAAGCTCTATTAACCCAAATGATATTCAGTTACACCAACATAAATTAAACTTAACAGCAGCTCCCTTTTTAGCCTATGGTTTCTGGCAACATTAAATGATAATGACTAAAGTCTGCTCTCCGTATGCAACTCAGTGTGCACAATTGGGAGTTGTACACATGCTTTTGGTCCATAATATCCATTTTTGTTTTAAACTACTTCAAAAGAGATTATAAACCTGTAAACTGAATATGTGGGTAAATATTCCTAAGTCAATCAGGAATTTATTTACAAGGATCCACTGTTACTGAAAGCATTTATTCATGTACAAGTTTTTCTCAAAAATCCTTCTAACAGAAGAAGTAACATGTTCGGTGTGCATTTTGGAGAACTGCTTTTGTTGCTTATCTACACAGGTGCTATATGATAGGACATAAGCTTTTAAAAGGGAGAGGTAGGGTCCATTAGTGAGGCATTCATAATGGAATGGCAGGTCGCAAATAGGATTCTAAATATTATAGGGGAAATCAGATGCATATTTTTTTTTATTGTTAATAGGAATGAATGGTCTGGTTTTTTCTACTTCCCTGAAGAGGAATCTTCCAAGTGTTCTCCCTAGCTCTGAGGGGTTTTGTTACAGGATATGTTCTGTACGGTTTAAGGCGTTGTCATGGTTAGTTTACTATGGCTTTCATTTGTTCTGCATTGTTAACTAACAAGAGAGGCAGTTATTTCCTAGAATGTCATGGTATGACCAGAAACAAAACAATATGAAATGCCATCTATCTATAGTGGCTCTTCATTGCTTTTCTAAATACCTTTCCCTCATTGGTAAGAATCTGTATTTGGTGAAAACAGAAAAATATTGGCATTCATATAGGAGCGTGCAACTGCTAAAAGGTAATTTATGTAACTATTATTGGTGCTGGCTCAATCCATTGTGTGTTTTTTCACTTATACAGGAAGAAGTTGTATTGAAGAATGACTTGTATGGCCAAAGTTTGATCGCTAATAAATTGTAATAGGGTATAAATTTCAAACTGTGAGCTGTTGTTAGTGCTTATGGGGTTGGAACTCTGTCAAAGAATGATGACTCTCAGTATGCTAGTGTCTTCAGCCACAGGCTGCATCTCTGCTTTAGCCTTATGCAGAAGCTAGGGGTTCACCATGAGCCAACATTCACAGCCCTTCACGTAGGAATCCTGAGTGCTAATTGAAAAAGGCTAAGACTGTGTTTGATACTAAACATGAAAAACAAGGAAATTCTGTTTCTTGAGAGCAGGCCGAAGATACATCCTTGACAGAAGGAGTGACTGCAGGAGGGGAGGCAAATAAGAATTCTTGCATGTTGAAGGGATTAATACACTCATGGAATAGGAGCATGTGGAAATTTAGTCATTAAATGAGCTTGGTATGAAGTATTTGTAGGGTCAGAGACATGCAGAGAACGAATTGAAAAGATGCAATCAAGAGAGGGAGGAACGTATGTGGGACATAAAAATGTTTTAGGTAGCAGTATTGTTGTTCATCTTTAAAGTAAATGAACTGTACATTGCCTCAGCAGATTATTTGCATATGGTTAATTAATTGAGGTCTATAAACTGTGGTCTTCTGATTCCTCACAAGTCAGGGCTTTTGCCAAATTCAGTAAATAATAATGATTAAAACAAGAGGTTTCAGTTTGTCTTCCTCAACTGAAAATAAATCAGTGAGCCCCCATCAGCAGCGTCCTATTGATACTGTGTGTGTGCTGTTCCATTAAAGCTGGAGGAGGAGCACCTGCAGACCTTACGGAGGAAGGATTTGGAAGTGCAGAGTTTGACTTTGCAGAACAAACTGGAGGAGAAGGCCTGGAGTCAGGAGAAAAGTTTGATGCAGCAGGAACTCAGGCATTTCAAGCAGAATACCTTCCTCCTGTATGTCAAACTGAAGTGGCTGCTGAAACGCTGGCAGGAAGGCAAGCAAATAGAAGAGGAAGGGGAGGACGTACTGGAGGTAACTGGCCCATCTTATTCAGGGGAGTGAAACTGCAGAATAAGTGTGGTTGCTCATTCTGTCGTGAGCAAGATGAATATTCAGTTATCCTTGTTTTGCATGCAAACCTCAACTCAACCATCTGTGGAGCTGCACCAGTGCCTCCATAATCATGAGTTTAAAAGGGACTGAAATGTAATTCGAAGCTAAAGTTACTGGCCTTTTTAAAAATAGTTTTGTAAAACAGGATAACCCAACAGACATCTCTAAATCACTGTTCTCTCATCTTTAAAACAAAACCCCCAGCTAGCACAAATATATGGAACAATCCATGGCCCTAAAAACATCTCTCACAACAAAAAATGAAAATGAAAAGTGATCTCTAAAAGAGGACCTCAGAATTATATTTGGAAGGGTAAGTGCATTAGTGGGCTAATGGACTAAAATCGGTTTAGATGGGTTTGAGTGATGTTGCTTTTTTCACATTTATGTACAGCGTGCTCCTCAGAAAGCCCTAAAAATACAAATAAAGTGCTCTATTTTCATACTGGCAATAGAGTTACACAACCTCTTGTGGGAATTCAGCAATGATTCATCCTCATTGATTATTTTTCCTTACACAAACATGTCACCATCAGCACCATTCACATCACCATCGTGGTATTCTTCCATGGAGCACCTAATAATTTAGGCCAAGATTTTCAAAAGTAGCTGATGATTTTGAGTGCCCAATTTAAAAGGTGTTTGATTTTCAGTAAACACTACTCTGAAAGGAGGCACCCAGAATCACCAACACACTTAGGGAAATCTTTGCCTTATTAAATAAAGTGACCTGGGAAAGAGGCATTTTCTAAGTCTGCTGATCTAACGAATACCCGCAGAGAGGGGAGAATTAGCCTTCAAATTCATATAATTCTGAAGCCATCTTCTAAATAATTGTTTTATGCATTGCTACCATTTATGTATATTCTGTCCTTGTTGCCTTTTCTTTTCGCATCTGTGGGCCTTCAGTTGCTGCAGGTATTTGTGCTACCAAATTAGGGAGATTGAACAATCTTATAAATGATACTGTACTACTCTGCTTTTGTGTAAACTAAATCAACACTTAATAGCAAAACATCTTTTCAATGATTCTACTGTGCTGGATTGTGTTCGTGTTACGTCGTGTAATAACATTCTTGCAGGCATACAGAATGAGATTTAATAAATTGCAGCACACAATGAAATCTCTTTTCTCCAGTCTTCAGTAGGTTTTTGGTTTTGTTTTCTCAGTGCACTATTAATCCAGACACTGTACACCTCATTCTTTTGTCATTTTAGGTTGAGAACCTTGATGCCCTACCAGAATTTGGCATTCAGTCTGAACAAAGGGGAGATGACCCAGAAGGAGACGAGGAGGAGGATGACCTTGTGTTTGCACTGATGGATTATTCCCAACATTCCACATCGCAGAGCACTGAACATGGGCCACAGCTGCAGACTGCAGAACTATTGCAGCATCAAAAGCAGGTACTAAACCGGAAAGGAGGTGCACATAACTAGAGCCCTGCAAATCCGCGGATATCCGCATTATATCCACGGATAACCGCAGACCATTTCTTGCAGATGCAGATCGGATACGGATCCGCATGTTTGTATCCACGCAGGGCTCTACACATAACATCCTGGGAATTACTGTTCTGGATTTTTTTAGGGGCATTCATTTTGTTTTGCTGCTGTGCTATTTTGTCTAAGTTCCTGGAACTGTACACATAACAGCAATTCTAGCTACACAGCAATTTAATGGGTTTGATCCATTATATGTATATTTAATCAGGAGTCGTGTGATTACTACTGTCCTTTTACCAGATGCTAAGAGTAGAAAATCCCATTTCTCTTGTGGCTGCTTGCCCAGAAAAAATATATCAATATCTGATGGCTTGCAGAATTTACATACTCATCTAACCTGAGCAATTTGACTGCATTTTACCATCTAGTCATTACAAAGGAGAAGTGCTTTTTATTCCATTTAAATAATGTAAGAATCTGGCACATGTACTTAATGTCTTCCTTTAAAATGATGGAAAAGTAATACCAAAGTATTTACCAAAAGTTCTTTTTTTTTAAGGGCTAAAGACAAATCCTGTCTGTTCCCCTACCCCCAAGATCTCTGGTGCCATGCCCAGCTTGGGGTGGGCCTTTGCAAGTGTGAAGAATTTAATCTTCAATAAATGAAATCAAGTCAACAGTTAGGATTCAGGTTGGGAATTGATTTTTAAATGACTCAAAGGCTAAGTATTGAATATTACTAAGAGGGTAAAAAATTAATACAAAAGAATATAAAATTAACAGTTAATAAGTGTTCCAGTAGGAGAGTAAAACAAAATACAGTAAGTTATTATTCCTTTTAATTTACATCTTTTGTGGACAGATGTTGCTCTAAGTTTACTCTGACCCTTGTGCCTGTGCATTTTGATGCATTTTGTCTATAGTTACATGATCCCATACTATTTCTCCACAGGCCTCATTGTTCAGTTTGCAAAATGTGTGCTAAATTGACAGCTATTCAAAATTTCTTTTTATACTTAATGAGCGGTGAATATATGCCTGCCTTATTCACTTCATATTCTTGCCTTCATTGGCTGAATACCATCCTTCCTGAATATTAAGTAATTACAAATAGATGTTTGTCCTAAATTCTGTTCTTTCAATATAGGCTTTTATAATGTGATCATCAGCGTAGTAGTGTCCTAAGCTATGTGATTACACAACTGCATGTTGTTTGTTATCTCATCCTCTCCCCAGAGGCAGAAGAGGTGTGCGGCAGTGTGTCTTGCTTTTGTGGGGTGTGTTTTGTTTTGTTGATGTTTTATATGATCTGTTGCTATGTATTTGTTGATGCAGTCAAAGTCAAAGAAAAGAGCCGAAGTTGGAGTGGAAGCTGGGGAGGTTTGTGGTAGTCCTTAGTTCCCTCCTGGGAGAGTTTATTCCACAGTTTTGGACTACTCCCATAAAAAGTTCTGTCTCCTCCCAGACAAGCTTTAGTTGTTTATGAGAAATGTCCTAAGAATTTTTAAAAGGAAGATGCTAAAACAGAGGTTAGACAAAAATAGAATGTTGTGCCTTGCGGAAGATGCATATTCAGTGAGGTAAATGCTTCTGAAGCAGCACTGCTATCTGCTTCCTGGACTGTGCTGGTGTTAGAACTGAGGGAAGCCACAGAGCAGAGAGAGTCTGCAAGAAAATGAATATTGTCTCAGGCTCTATTAACTTTCCCTTGGAATTTCCACACGGTTTGGGGAACAGCATGTGTGTCGGCACTCCCTACTCTTCTTCCTCTAACTTCCTCGGCCCTTTCCAGAGCTGTAGACGCTCTTGAGTTTGCTATGGAGTCTGGAGAGGAGGGGGATGATATTGTGAGGGATGCTTTCCATTCATGTTGAGGAGCATTGACTGTCTGAGGCTCCACAGAGTAAGATCTGATCCTATACTCTTAGGTACAGCCTTTGTGTTGGTTGTGTGGCCAAATAGATCCACTATAGAAACAATTCGTCTCCATCCTGTAGTAAGACTAGGATTTTTCTAGGTGATTTATAGAGCTCTTGCACCTACTTCATAGGATCAAGGCTTAAACTTCCTTTTGTGAGACATAGATGAAGCTACAAAAAGTATAGTGTGTAGAGAGCTGCATGCTGTTGTTTCAGCCTGTGAACAAATGTGGTACATTTTCCTTTGCTTTCAGCAACTGAGAACTCCATTCTCTAGCTATAATGTAGTGAAAGGTACCCAAAGCCTTCATCCAGTAGATGTTTTGATGTCAAATGGGCTACCCAGATTTTGTTTGGTTGGTTAGTCTGGCATTCATATATCTGACTTGGGAAGGTTTTAGTATTATTAATTTTGTTGGAGGTAAGAAGTTACCCTTTCTGGGAATATAGCTCACCAGTGCCTTACATATCACCATGGTCTCCTCTGGAGAGAGGATGACACAGGACACTGAAGGAATGCTCATAAACACATCATATAAGTGTGTTCACCTTGTGGACTAAATTAGCCAATGAAGGAGTAAAATAAACCAGTACTATCTCAGTAAGCCTCAGCCATATATTAGCTTTTCAAGTTCAGCATTAAACAGCAATCTCGCCAATCAAGAATATATGAATAAAATATGTCTGCTCTGAAAGAATCATTGCTTTGAGATTAATCTCAATTAAAGTGGCAATAGTGGTAAGTAGCATGCATATAATTCATTTTTATAAATGTTATGTGCTTTTCTAATCCAGCATTTCCAACAATCTCACTTAAGGACAATGAGCCAGAGTCACAGTCTCAGGCTCATGTCTCAGTACCCCTGCTGATAGAAGTGGTTATTTTTAATGAATACTGCATGGGACTTGGGTGGATTTATGAGGGCAAAACAAGTTTTCTACCATCTAACTAGGAAGTATGTTTTGTGTGATTACTGCTAGAATAGCAGGTTTGCTAAATATTACTTATTTCAGGAGCTATTCTGCATTTCCATGCCCCCCCCATACAGTCAGCATATACTACACTCTTGAATTTCCAAGCACTCTGTATTTGACAGATACATTGAGAGTTAAAACGGTCTTTATTAGTGGCAATAAAGGGTCACATCACTCTCTAAGGCAAAAAAGGGAAATCTTATTGCAGGTTAATTCTGATCCTGTAGCAAATTTAAGGCACTACGGGGCTGAGAAAAATAGTCTTTCATGTGACACTCTGTTAATACACTTCAGGATGACATTAGCCTTTTTCACAGCTACATCATGTTGTTGACTCGTATTCAAGTTGTGATCCACTATAATGCCTAGATCATTTTCAGCAGTACTACTGCCTACCCAGTTATTCCCCGTTTTGTATTTGATTTTTACTTCCAAAGTGAAATTTTGAAGTTATCTCCACTGAATTTCCTCCTGTTGAATTCAGATGAGTTCTCCCACTTGTCAGTCATTTTGAATTCAAATTCAGTACTCCAGAGTGCTTACAATCCTCCCAATTTAATGTCATCTGCCGATTGTATGAGAATGCTGCCCACTCCATTGTCCATATCATTAATGAGAATATTTAATTGTACTGGACTCAGGGCTGACTTCTGTCAAACTAAATATACCCTTCCATTTTGACAGCAAATCATTGATAACTATTCTTTGAATATTGTCTTTTAAGCAGTTGTATATAGCCACCTTATAGTAATTTCATTTAGATGTCATTTCCCCAGTTTACTTTTGAGAATATCATGTGGGACTGTCTCAAAAGCCTTACTAATATCAAGATTTATCACATCTACTGCTTCTCCTCCTATCCACTAGGCCAGTAACCCTGTCAAAGAAGGAAATGAGGTTGGTTTGGTATGTTTTATTCTTGACAAATCCATGCTGGCTATTCCTTATAACCTATTATCTTCCAAGTGCTTACAAATTGATTGTTTAATAATTTGTTCCCATATCTTTCCAGATATTGAAATTAGGCTGAGTGATCTATTATTACCCAGGTCCTCTTTGTTCCCCTTTTAAAACATAGGTGTTGTATTCGCTTTTTTCAGTTTTCTGGGATCTCACCCAGCTTCTAGGAGTTCTTAAAGATAATTGCCAATGGCTCCATGATTGCTTCAGCTAGTTTCTTAAGTACCCTAGGATGAATTTCCATCAGGCCCTACTTACTTGAATACATTTAACTTGTATAACTATTCTTTAACCTGTTCTTTCCCTGTTTTGGCTTTCATTCCTTCCACCGTGTGGATGCTGATTGTGTTGCATATCATCACTATTAACCCTTTTAGTGAAGACTGAAACAAACCAGTATTATTGCTGCTGTTACTGTTGTTATAAATACATCAGTATTGTTGAAGTCGTCAGTTACTGGCTCTCTTTCCCTGCTTTGTAGAAGACTTATACTTTCCTTCAAATTTTTCTTGTTCCTTGTGTATTTAAAGAACTTCTTTGATGTCCCTTGCTAGGCATTACTCATTTTATCCCTGAGCCTTTCTGATTTTGTTCCTACGTGCTTGTGTTGTTCTTTTATACTCCTCCTCCTTAGCAATTTATCCATATTTCTCTTTTTTGTAGGGTTCCTTTTTTAATTTTACGTGAATAAAGAGCTCCTGAAGGAGCCATATTGGCTGCTTACTAGTCTTCTCTTTGCATTGGTATAGTTTACAGTTGTCCTTTAACATTGTCTCCTTGAGAAACTTCCAGCTCTGGATATATGGCTATGTATGTGTGGGTGGCGGGATTAGAGCCACAGCTCCAGCTCCTGTGGAGGGAACAGAGCTCAGTAGCAAGTACTTTGGGTAAGAGAGGTCTCCTCTGAAAATTGGGAGTTAAACCAGCAGGTTTAAACTTTGTTTCACGCTTCCTGTTAAGAAAGAATTCCTGTAGTAATCTGTGTCCGAGTGAGAGAGGTAGGTCAGGAAAGTGATCATCACCTTAGGGCCTGGCCCTTTTCCTAACATTTGTGGGAGAGAGGTGTGATGGAGAAGAGAGGGGGGTAGGTTCTTGCTGCCAGGAGATAGGTAGACAGACTCTTGAGAGGAGCAATCCTCTCTGTCACTTCTCTCTGCACGCCTTACTTGACTAGATGTCACTCTTACTTTGGCCTGTCCTTCTGACACAATCCAGTTCTCCATAATGCTGAATTACTCTCTCATGCTAGGAACCAGCATGGGTCATATCAAAATTACAAGCAAGGAAGAACTGACATGGAACTGGGAATGTACAAGAGAAGAAAAAGGCAGCAGGGAAGCAAGCAGACAAGAGTGAAGTTGGCATCAAAGAGAGTTTGAAGGTGGGTGGGTGTTGCTTAGAGGACAGGTCTTGTTGGTTGAGTGGAAGGGCTGAAATGCCTGCTGGGTGGTGTGAGAAAAAGGGAGAGGAACAAGAGTATTTACTTACCTCTGCTCCTGCAGTAAAGAGCAGTAAAACAAATATATTTTGTGCTCTGGAGGCTCAAGCAGAATCTCCAGTTACATATGGCTTACACAATATTTGCCTTTCTTTCAAAGCGTAATTTAAAAAGAAAAAAAAGCCTTAAGGCATGATAATTAGTATTTAAATATACTAGAATGATTTACACCGAGATCCGGTGCCACTTCTGCCTGAATCAGCAATGGCAGAGAGGAAGTGTGCTTCTTGAGATATCCTCTGTTGTGGCTGTCCTGATCTTTCTGGTTTTGACTCCGTGCCATACTAAGCTGCTGGTACTTCCCTGACTGCTTCTAAAATAGTAAATGAAATTCTCAGAGGAGAAAAAATGGATTGAGATGATCCCAAGCTAATGTTTGCTCTGCCTCTTGAACCCAGACTTTTCCAAGCTGGAGGGAAAAGGTGGCCACAGATGGGTTTACAACTTCACATTCAGATAGTCTTTTTATAGTTAATTGTGACTTACCTTTTTTCCTAGGAATTTCTTGCGGGGTGAGGATGAAAAGAAATTCAGATAAAATCATTGATAGTGAAAACTTGCTGTAAACACTTGTTTCCGTCTCACGCAGACTGATCTTTGTCTGTAGTCGACAGGCACCGAGTAGCTGTAAGCTACTTTTGAGCTTCTAAGGCTATGTCTACATTGGCAAGTTAGTTCGAATTAAGGAAGCTTAATTCGAGCTAACTAAAGCCATGGCTACACTAGGCTTTAATTAGTTAGAATTAAGGGCTTCCTTAATTCAAACTAATAAATTCTAATATGCTATTCGAAGTAAGGGTTAATTTGAACTAGTTAGTTTGAATTAACCAATGTGGCCATGTTAGTTCGAACTAATTGCTTAGTTTGAACTAACCGGCCCATTGAATTCAATGCAAATCGCTAATTCGAACTAAGCAAGTGCCATGAATAGCACTTGCTTAGTTCCAACTAAATTTTGCTAGTTTGAATTAAGTTAATTTGAACTAACTAAAATTAGTTTGAATTAGTTAGTTTGAATTAACTAATTCGAACGAACTTTAGTAAGTACAGACATAGCCTAAGATCTTAGGTCAGCTATACATCAGTTGGGATCCCTCTGCTGTATAGCACAGTGTCTTCCAGTGCCCCCAAGGTTAAGCTGTTAGGTAACCAGAGATCATCAGTGTGCTGGGAAGCCCATCCATGCCCTATTTCCCATGGTCTCATCCAGTACAGGCCCATAGGAAGGGCAGGATAGGCATAAGAGCCATTGTTTGATAGCAATGGGATTACTCATCTACTTAAAATTAAGTATGTGCTTACATGCTTTGCTCACTCACATCCAGAGCAGTTAGCCACATCCAGGACTGAATCATAGGTATCTCTTAAATGAAATAAATGTGAAGTTTCTAGACAAAGTCATTTTAATAATTGTGGCTCTACTAACAAAAGTCAAAGAATTTTCTAAAATTTCTCCTTTAAAAAAAAAAAAAAAAGACTTTGGTCTCAGAAGTACCTTGTCTAAATCCCTTCACATTTGGCAAAATAAAATAAAACAAAACAAAAAAATCCCTCTCTGACTACAGATGAGGAATTTCAAGCAGAAAGGACTTTGAGGAAATGAGGGTTCTGATCAAAACTGGGCATCTACTTAGAACTCCAGTTACCATAGAGAGTAGCTATATCCAGTCCATAATAGTAACTTCTGTAGCACTCCAGTGGAGGTAGGCATGCCCATATCCCTGCACTCTGCTAATCTATATTGCGGCTCCATAGACTGTTCTCTAGAGCAGTGATTCTCAACCACTGTGTCGGGACACAAAAGTGTGTCGCGAAGAACCGGGAAGTGTGTCACAGAAAATTGGCAGCTCAGCTTGGAGTCAGCTTGGGGCTCCTGCCACCCACCGCTCTTTGCTGACCTCAACAGCCTGCACCGGCTGTATAACACAGGCAGCAGCCAGGGCCAGATGAGTAAAGGGACGTAGGGGCTGCAACCCAGAGATCCTGGGCTGAGGTGAGGGGGGCACTGCCTGTCCCACATAAATAAACCCGGCCCCATGGAGCCAGGCCACCAAAGCACCAGCCTGCGCTGGCTTGACTCTGTCCCCACCGAGGTCCCAGAGTCTTGCATCCTCCAGAGCGTCACAGCCTCCCAAGTGCCACCACCACCAGCAGATTGTAGTGTGTCACACAGGGGTCATCATCTGCCAGGTATGTTGCAGCGGAAAAAAAGTTGAGAACCACTGCTCTAAAACAGCAAATTACTTTCTGATTGTTTAATAAACCTAGTTTTTACATGATTTTAGGGTTGCAGTTTTACATGCATAAACATCAAGCTGGTCAAAGCAACGATTCCCATGGGAAATATAATCAATTTAACAATATAACACTTCTGTCTGAAATATATTGTTTAGCTGACCTAGTTACAGTTTACACCTGAGATCACGAGAACTGAAAGAGATTAGGAAAGGAATATTTTCCCCCAATAAGTTTATATAGTGCATTTTAAAGTGCTTTGTGAATGTTTATTTTCACTGTTTCTCCTGCACAGTCTCTCAGTTGGTGAGACTATTTACGCAGCAATGGAAGGTGAAGCGGGAAATATTTTTTAAATGTAGGAAAATATGACTGTAAAACCAGGAAAATTTGCAGTGGGACTGACAGGCAGATGTAATGCCCAGAGCTACTTTTAACTTTGTATGTATTGATCAGAGAGGCGATTTTCAAAAGTACAAATGGCAGCTAGGCGTCTACTTCAATAGGCGTCTATTTCCCATTGACTTTCAGTTTTAGTTAGGAACCTAATTGCTATTTGTGCCTTTGAAAATCTCCCCCCTATTCCTGTTGACTATGATCCTATAACTTGGCTCCATTGTACAGTGGCAAATACTAGACCCATCCGTGTGGCAGTGTTGGGAAGTGACTTAGGTAGTCATAGGAGATGGGCAGGGAGGCTGTTCTAGTTCTTGATCAGGAAAAAGAAGGACAATTGAGCTGGCAGATGTCTTGTTTTGCTGTAAGGTAACAGGTCCACCCTTTTATTGTGGAATGTGTATATCTGAGATTTTTGTGTGTGTGTTTCTGCCCTACAGCAGGAAGATGTTTGTGTCCTGTAATATAAGGCAGTAAAGATGCTTAAGAAATCTGGCCTGTGGCCACACAGAGGATACCTGTGCTGAATAACTTTGTGTAATATTGGTGCATCCAGGGGGGAAACTCCAGGAGGACTTACTAAGTAGTTACAGTGCAAATTGCTCTTATTTTCCTACAGTTCTTAATTCTGCCCCTTTCACCACAGGGGTTTAATCCAGGTGTTCTCAAACTGTGTATTGTGACCCTTCAGTGGGTCATGAAGTTATTATGGGTGGGGGGAGGTCACACTCTGTCAGCCCTGGTACATGCCATTAAGGATGGAATGGCATAGGAGGGTCATCACTTCTGTGGCGGGAGGGGAAGGTCATCACAGCCTGAAATATTTTAAAGGGTGTCTCAGCAAAAAAACTACAAGAACCCCTAGGGTAAGCAATCTTTCAGTGAAATTTCCAGAGAAACACTTTGGCAGGTCACAGCAAAGAATACAATAAAATCCTCGAGTAAAAGTGCCTCATGGACTCTTGTAGGGCCACATTTTCAAGAGCTCAGCACCTAAGACTTTGTACTATGATACTATGGTCAGATTTTCAAAAGACCCATTTATTTTGTTTTCTAAACAAGATCTGATAATCTCCTGAAAATCTAGCCCTTAATGGAGAACAGAATGAAGCTTCTGATGGTAACTGTAACATCTGACCAATATGCTGATAAATAGGTGCTATTATGTGTCTCATTGCATATGACACTATGTAATGTTCTAACGCAGTGGTTCTCAACCTTCTGTGGGTCGCAACACACTTGGCAGCATATCACGACCCTGCAGGACCCACCAGCCCGCCCCCCATTCACTCCAGGCTGAATCCAGACATCTTCCGGGTTCTTCACAACACACTTACTGCTGTGTGGTGACACAGTAATGTGTCCCGACACAGTGGTTGAGAACCGCTGTTCTAACATACATTAAGAGCAATGGACTTCTGCTTCTTTGGGTGTGCCTGTTTTAAAACCTCGGTTTATACAGTGTTGCATATGGCAACAGCTCATTCCTTCCCTCAGCCCAAACAATTACCGTTAAGTTAGTGAGTCACCTGCAGTCATCTTCCCATGTGTATAGCGTTTTCTTTTCTAATGAACCATATGGTTTGGAATAATGTTAACTGTAATTTTTATAAGATTATTTGGCATGTTTGATTAGTGATTACAGTTTAGTTTTCCATGCAGAATTCTGTATTTCAAACTATGTTGGACAAAGTACCAGGAAAATGTAATATTGAAAGTAAATCTGCATTGGTGGGGGATGAAACAGCTGATATATGGGTCTTTTAGTTCTCTAATTTATTATTCTTTGCAAGCCCATGGTGCAGAACCATAGAATTTAAGTCTGCAGAATCTGGTGTGAATCTCTGTTCACCAAGGAGTCTGAACTAAACCCTGCCGGGGTCACTAAGAAGACTTTAGCCAGTCCATAAAGAGAACAAATGAGATTTCCGTGGTATAGCACTTCTGTTTTTATCGATAAATAACTCTGTTAGTCTTTAAAAGTGCCATAGGACTCTGTTGTTTCTCTGCAATAGACTAGCACGGCTACGCCTCTGGAACTTGGTTTTATCAGTTTCTTTCTGCACTTAGCATTTAATTTCAAATAATTGCAAATGGTTATGGAGAAAATATTTATATTGGCTCTCCTGGCTGCCAGCTAAACAACTGGGGCTGAACAACCTTGAACTTTGGGGGTTCTTTATAATCCAAATTCACACCTGCAATTTGCAGATGGCTTCAACTTTTATAATGAGGCAGACAAGTACAGCAGATACAATCACACCTAGACTTTGGAGTGTTGTAATTATAAATGCAATGTGACTCTTTTTTGTCTTATGTTTAAATTGCTGTGAGCAATATCCCCATATAACACCCATATTGGGACTTCATCAGGGAACAGATGAGAGGAATAGGTAGAAGCAACAATGTGACAAACTTAGTGAGAAAACAGAAGGAGTTAGTCAAGCACCTGTGCATCAAATCAGCCAATTTAAGTCTTCCCAAGGCAGCAGTGTTAAATTACACATTAATGAAAGCCAGCTGAATAATTTGTAATGAATATATTCATTGAGTTTTCCCACTTTTTCTGCTTGTAAATTGTCTGCTAAGAGATTGTAATTTTCTTAAATGTCATTGTTATTCGAAATAATTTGTTGGATAGATTTTGTGCACAATTCTTGGTCTGTAGCTCATTTGTGAGACGTTTATTTTGAAAATTTGATTGGAGCGTTGATTCATCACATAAATCACATTATACATTTCTGTTTCTTAATTGGATGAGTGCAACTATTAGAAACAGGTTTCGAGGGGATTATTTTTGATTTACTGAATGACTCGTGATGAACTTTTCACAAATAATCTACAATATTTTGCTTAAAATTCACTGCATTTGCTGTTCAGTAGAATATATGCAGAAAGCAAATGCCAAAAGGCTCATGAACACTGGCAGAATGAATTTGTTTAATGATCTGAATGAATATGCACAGAATTATTTTTCAGTATTTGCTCAGCCTTTAGGTTAACCTGAACTTAACTTTTATTTTCCCTGGTTTCTGCCTAACACTGTATCTGTCATAGACTATTTTAAATGCAGCAAAAATATTCCCGTTATTTGGACAGGGATTTGCTATCTGATCACTTGCAGAAAGAGGAAAAGTAGATCCCATAGCATACTTGATTCCTCTAACAGACTGCAACCTAACTCAACGCCATCCTGTACAAAACTGCACAAGGTTGAGGATACATCTAAACTAAAGAGCAGAATAATGAATCATTCTGGATCTAAACAACACTGCTCTGCTCAAAATGGAGACTCTCAAAAATTGTCTGTAATGCCAACGCATCAGAAATGGATCCTTTATCATTGTCTATAATTTACACATACTTGAGTTCTAGTACTCAGCAGATGACAGTAGGAAGTACAGAGTTGCACATGTAAGATCAGAAATTATTTTCTTGGCTTGAAACTAGACCTTTAAGAGCCATAGAAGTTATTATTTATGGTCTCCATCCTTAGAGGTGCTCAGTACCTCCTTCAAGATACTCTGAGTGCCCTTGACTCACATATAAGATGCTGAGCATCTTACGGGATCAGGTTCTTTAAAGACTGACACTACATAAAGACTATGGCCAAACATTTCCTCTTTGATTTCTTCATAAGACGCTTATGGCACCTCTTACTTTATGTCTGATCCTTTTCTCCTTCATGCAACTGACAAGAATGTGAGCATTTGCCTTCTGAGGAAGAAGGGGCAATTAAAAAAGTTCTGCTTTTTGTTCCTGCAGGCAAGTGAAAACCATCGGCTCTTAAATGCTCTGAAAACCTTGTTGGATGACTTCCGTTCTGAGCTCCGGGATGATGAACGAGAGCGGCATGGGCTCCAGCAGCAGTATGCCACAGACAAGGCAGCTTGGGAAGTGGAATGGACTGAGCTCAAGTGTCATCTGGAGCAGGTACCGTGCCTAAGATCTGTGCCAAAAAACATGTGACATTTTATTTTAAGGCCTGATTCCCAAGATGCTTTGGAACTAAGTGAAAATAATTGGTAAGAATTGGTTCAATCAGTTACTGGAATAAGAAATCCATGACAGGCAATTAAGGGATTATATTTTTTTTTATTTTAGGCCAGGTTCCTCTAGACTTTTTCTCATTTTGAGTAGTGCCTTACTTCATGAATAGCCCCATTGACTTCAGTTACATCAGGGTGACTATTCATTCAGTGTAAGTAAGGGTAAAGGAACCTGTCCCTTTCTTTTTTAGTTTATTTTAAGAGTGGGTTGGGAATTGCTCTGAAAAAGAATTGAAATGTGTGGGAGCCTATATCTTATCGGCATATGGATGTGGGTAGTTTGTTGATGTTGTAGTTTTCCCCTAGTAGTTCCTCATTCACTCTAGTAACTATGCCATGATGCGAGGTTGGTGCCTCAGAGTGCTGCATCTGTAACTGCTGCGTTACATGCTTTTTAAAAACAAAAGAGTACATTGGTAATATTAAGCCATCAGGTTGGTAGGTTAATATTTAAATCGGCAAGTTTGAGCTGCTGTATGATGCTGTGTTGTGCCCAGTTGTAGAGGATGCTGTTAGAATCATGTATATCAAGTCATGTACCTGATGCTGCAGCGGTATGAATTCCTGTTCACAGAAGATGCTGTGTTTTCTGAGGTGGCATAGAAACACGCCAGCAGAAAATCTGTAGGATTTATTTCTGAATCTGATGGACTAAAGTATTAGTGTATGGCTTTGAAGGGGCAAAATTGATTGTTTAGGTCATGTAGAAGGGATTTGCAGCTTTGTGTCATCTGTAGAAAGATGTGTATCTTTGAATCATATATAGAAAGCAGATATAATAATGTTCACTATACAGAAGGTGACGCATTTTAGAGGATTTACTGTACATCGGAGCACTGTTAAGAGACTCAGTCTGACTCACAACATTCAGGCCTGAATACTACTTTCTCAGCTCATGTGCAACAGGCTTTTCTTTCACAGTACAGGAGTAGCTTACTCATAGATTCTTTAAGGTCAGAAGGGACCAATATGATCATCTAGTCTGACCTCCTGCACAATGCAGGCCACAGAATCTCACCCACCCACTCCTGTAATAAACCTGTAACCTATGACTGAGTTATTATAGCTCTCAAATGATACTTAAAAATCTTTGACACAGAGAATCCACTAGTAAGTGAGCTGTGCCCCATGCTACAGAGGAAGGCAAAAATGCCCCAGAGTCTTTGCCAGTCTGCCCCCAGGTGGGAGGGTGGGGTAGGATTCCTTTTTTACCACAGATCTGGCGATCAGTTAAAGCCTGAGCATGTGGGCATAACTTACCAGTCAGACACCCAAAAAGAATTCTCTGTAATAACTCAGAATCCACCCCATCAAATGTCCCATCAGAGGCTATTGGCCTATCTACTACCAGTAGTCAAAGATCAGTCAATTGTCAGACTAGGCTGTTCCATCATACCATCCCCTCCATAAATTTATCAAGCTCAGTTTTGAAGTCAGCTTGGTTTCTTGCCCCTCACTGCTTCCCTTCGAAAGTCATTCCAGAGCTTCATTCCTGTATCTAATTTCAAATCTAAACCTACTGATGGCCATTTTATATCCATTTGTTCTTGCGTCCACATCGACTTTGAACTTAATTCCTCTCCCTCCCTGGTATTTATCCCTCTGATATATTTATAGAGAGCAATTATATCTGCCTTCAGCCTTCTTTTGGTTAGGCTAAACAAGCCAAGCCCTTAGAGTCTACTCTCATAAGGCAGGTTTTCCATTCCACAGATCATCCTAGTAGCCTTTCTCTGCACCTGTTCCAGTTTGAATTCATCTTTCTTAAACATGGAGACCAGAACTGCACACAATATTCCAGATTCCAGCACCTTGTATAAAGATACTAACTCCTCCCTATCTCTACTGGAAATACCTCTTCTGATGTATCCCAGGACTGTGTTAGCTTTCTTCACAGCCACATCACATTAGAGGCTCATAGTCATCCTGTGATTAACTAATATGTCCATGACCATCTTCTCCTCTGTCATTTCCAACTGATGCATCTCCAATTTACAGCAAAAATTCTTATTAATCCCTAAATGTATAACCTTGCACTTTCCACTGTTAAATTTCATCTTATTTCTATTACACCAGTTTACAAAGTCATCCATACCTTCTTGTAGGATATCCAGATCCTTCTCTATATTGGCAATACCTCCTGATTTTGTATCATCTGAAAACTTTATTAGCACATACCCACTTTTTGTACCAGGGTCAGTAATAAAAAGATTAAATAAAATTGGTCCCAAGACTGTTTCCTGAGGAACTCCACTAGTTACCTCCTTCCAGCCTGACAGTTTACCTTTCAATATGACCCATTATTGTATCCCCTTTAACCAGTTCTTTATCCATCTTTCAGTTTTCATATTAATCCCCATCTTTTCCAATTTAACTAATAATTCCCTATGTGGAACCATATAAAAAGCCTTACTGAAATCTAGGTAAATTAGGTCCACTGCATTTCCCTTTGTCTAAAAACCTCTGTTGCCTTCTGAAGAAAGGAGATCAGGTTGGTCTGACATGATCTACCTTTTGTAAAGTCATGTTGTATTTTATCCCAGTTGCCATTAACCTCGATGTCCTTAACTTACTTTCTCTTTCAGAATTTTTTTCCAAGACCTTGCATATTTCTGAGGTCCAACTAACAGGCCTGTAGTTACTCAGATCACCTTTTTTCCCCTTTCTTAAAAATAGGAACTATGTTAGCAATTCTTCAGCCATACAGTACAACCTCTGAGTTTACAGATTCATTAAAAATCCTTGCTATTGGGTTTACAGTTTCATGTGCTAGTTCCTTTTAATATTCTTGATGGAGATTATCTGTCTCTCCCCTTTCACCCTCAATTTAGTTCCATTAAGCTGTTCGAGTTTGGCTTCTACCTCGGATGTGATAATTTCTACCTCCATATCCTCATTCCCATTAGCCACCTTACCACTATCCCCAAGCTCATCATTAGCCTCATTAAAAAGGGGGGCAAAGTATTTGTTTAGATATTCAGCCATGCCTAGATTATCCTTATCTTCCACCCCATGCTCAGTGCTCAGTGGTCCGACTTCTTTCTTTTTCCTTCCTATTTATATGGCTATAGAACTTTTTACTATTTGTTTTAATTCCCTTTGCAAGGTCCAAGTCTAATTGGCATTTGGTCTTTCTCACTTTATCTCTACATGTTCTGACCTCCCAGAGGTAGCTTTCTTTGCTGTCCTTCCCATCTTTCACTCCTTGTAGCCTTTCTACTTTCTCTTAATCACCTATCCAAGATGCTTGCTTAGTCTATAACTATAGTTAGTCTATAACTCTTGCCTATGAATTCTTTCTCCTTCCTTGTGATGCAGGCTTCAGATAGCTCCTGCAACTTCAACTTGAAGTAATTCCAAGCCTCCTCCACCTTAAGATCCATGAGTTCTTTAGTCCAATACACTTCCCCAATCAATTCCCTTAATTTTTTTAAGTTAGCCCTTTTGAAGTCAAAGACCCTAGTCACAGATCTATTTTTGTTTATCCTTCCATTTAGTTTGAAATTGCTCAAACCAAGGTTGTCCCTACAACCAGTTTTTTCTATAAGGTCCTCACTACTCACCAATACCAAATCTAAAATGGCAACCCCTCTTGTTGGTTCACTAACTATCTGGTGAAGGAATCCGTCAGCTATCACATCCAAGGAGATCTGGGCCCTACATCACTTGTCCTCCAGTCTATATCTGGGAAGTTAAAGTCTCTCATAATCACACAGTTCCCAGAAGTATTTACTTCATTAACAGCATTAAAGAGGTCTCTATCCATGTCCAAATTGGATCCTGGTGGTCTGTAACACACTCCAAGCACTATCCCATGGGAAGCTCTGCTAGTTTTCTTCCCCAATGTGATTTTTTACACAGCCATTCTGTCTTATTCATTCCATAACTAATCATTTCTTTACACTTTCATCATTGATATACAATGCTATTCCACCACCTTTGCCTTTATTTCTGTCTTTTCTAAACAGCACATAACCTTCAATACCTGTACACCAGTCGTGACTACTGTTCCATCCTGGTTCTGTTATCCTTATAGTATATGATTTGACTTTCTCTTCCAGTAGTCCTAATTCCTCCATTTTGTTATCCAGGCTCCTTGCATTGATATACAAATGTATTAATTTTTGCTGTTTGGCTTCACTGATGTTCCTTTATTTATATTTATGTTTAGCAGAATTGATTTCTGTTTCCGGACCAAATGCTTATAAGTATTCACAAATAATAGTTTTAAAAAACCTTGTTGGCAGTTTTTCTTAAATTAACCTTTAAAAGGGAGTAAAGAACAAAATGGAGGAAAAGATGCAAACTATAATTGTTAGTTTGCAGTTTGTGTGTGTTCATAGTTATATGGATGTGAACACTATACTTTTGCCATTCAGATGGAAAAGTAGTTAGCGCTATGATTGGCTTATGTGGGTTGGGGAGTGTTGCTTACACATACTGACACAGGAAAAAATAGATTTCCATCTTTAGCACTCTGCAAAGTAGTGGTTATTTTAGGTCAGTAAGATTCCACTAGCTAGCTTTATCGTTGTAACATATATACCTGTAATATTTCAGAACACATGGCAATTGTTGGGTGGTGCTTGGTTCTTTCCCTTCTTCCCCCTGATTCCCAAATAAATGCAAAGAATAAAACAGATCAGTATATAACACATGGAGATCACTTCTTACCAATATCTGTATGATACCCACACATCATGATAAAAACAAGTCCAATAATGAAACATCAAAAAAGATCCCACATAAATCATCAGAATGTCAATTATGATATTCCAAACAGTCATCCTACTGCAATATAATACATGTACCCACAATCACAAGGAAGACAGAAATAATAAAACAATACTAGCGACTGAAAAACCAGAACATCAGAGCTAGTGCATGTATGTCCCGCCAAGCTGAGAATTACTGATCCAGTGTAGCTGTACCCTAAGTGTCCCTCCCTCCTGAGCAGATGATGTAAGATCTCTCCCTCCTGTGAGAATCTTTAACCAGTGGCTGCAAAAACTATGAATTATACGTAAGACTCAACTATCAGTGGCCTTCCTGGTTTCCCTTGCTCTCCTCACTACAATAGCTTACCATAGCTTATGTTGCAAAGTAGTGAATCAGATTAGAAAGAATATTTGCCTTGAGATGTTCAACTGTTAATTTATGAACACTGAAGCAGGTTTGAAGTTTTGATGGCTGAGGAGCCCTGTGGGGAGAGGAATGGGGAAAAAAGTCTCCTGGTAGATAAGCACACATACCAGGAATGATAACATACCTACTGCTTTTGAGTACATCAAGAGGATTTAATAGCATGCACATCATTAAAACTGAAAGCCTGGCCCTGCAGGATTGTGAGGACATCTTACTTTGGAGAAAAGTCCTTGAGCTTTGATTTTAAGATGATGAAAGAGAGTGATGGACCCTAAGTTGGGCCACCCAAAACTCTTGCTTTTTCTGGGCATTTAGAAGAGCTTGCAGTATGGGAGATAACAGTGTAAGAGCCAAATCGTGCTTTGTGTTGTACAGGTGCCTTGGGGCAGAGAAGCTACAAGAGGATTCTTTTCCTTCTTTATTTTCATTTCTGGAGCGTGGGGAAGACGGCCTGGCTAGCGTGCCATCTTAGTGCTCCACAGTCAAGGAATTACGGTCTGATGCTTTAGAGATGTGGTCTGGTCACCAGCTTCCCTGCTCAGAATCTGAAATCTGTTGTACACTGTGGAGGAGCTGCATGATGCTCCCGTTTCAGAGCATGCCCCCCTCTCCATCTGACTCTCTGAGCTATCCTAATTTTCACAGGCAGGATGACTAAGGAGCTTACCATTTGTTTGGCCCATGTCTTCTTTTGTTCATCCACCAACAGTTAGAGAAAGATTTTACTCTAAAATATTTAGGCAACAAGTGTGAGAAGGAGGGAACATGGCCTAGTCTACACTTAAAAAACTGCCTCGATCCCTGAGGATCGACGCAGTGGGATCGATTGAGTGGGTAGTCTAGACCTGCTCAGTCGATCCTAGAAGTGCTCTCAAGTCGACATAGTTACTCCATCCCTCAAGTGGAGTAAGGCTGCATCGATCAGAGAGAGCTGTAAGTCGAGGGAGCTGAGTGAGCAGGGCCGTCCCTGGGGAGGGGAGGGGGCGAACGGAGCACAGGCTCCGCGCTGTCCCGCTCCCAGCACTGTGGCCCCCCCACAGCCACACTTTTCCCTGCTCCCTGCTGCCCCGAAGGTAGCGAGGCGGGCCAGGAGCACTAAGCCTGGCCTCTGGGCTAGCTGTCCCCGCCCCTGAGGTGGAGCAGGCAGGCCCAGGGGCGGGACAGGTTGCCGGGGCTATTGGGGTGCCCTTGGCCGGAACCAGCCCCAGGCGGTGGCCTCGGGACCCCGTCTGAGGCACTGGCTGCAGCAGCCTGGGGTCCTGGCTGTGGCCGGCTCCCCCAACCAGCGGCCCCCGCTTCCGGGGCTGGGGCTGGAGCCGGCTCCCCAGCGGGGGCCTCAGCCTCCCCACCCACGCTGGCTCCAGCATGGGGGAGGGGATGGGGCCCCGCCTAGGCCAGTTGGCCCTGGGCCCTGCTCCCCCCACAGGACAGCCCTGCGAGTGACGATGCCGCGGTAAGTGGAATTAACTAAATCGACGGGAGATACGTATTCTGCGGAATGCAGATTATGTATCTTCTGCCGATTTAGCATTGTAGTGTAGACTTGGCCTATGGCTTGTCAAGCTTTGCTTTTTTTCCTGTATTTGTTAAACATAAAGATAAATTTACTTACAAAGGATGATGGTGCAAACTCCACACATTACAAGAAGATTGCAAAAGCCTGCATCTGATGTTTCAGTGCTGCAGGACATTTTGAGAATTAATCATAGTCCCTGGCAAGTCTCCACAACATAACAGACTACCCATAGCTATTACTTGTGACATCATTTCCCAAGGGATAGCAAAGTCATAGATTGCACTCTAGCAGCCAGCACCTAGGGTTTCTGTTGTTGAATGGGAAATCTGCAGATGTGTTAATGTCCCTTGAAGAAGACCTGTAAATATTTCTAAACTGTGTCCCAAATGAACCATTATGAGGCTAAGAGACAGGGAAACCACATAAAAGTTACTCCCCTTAACTTTTCAGATTCCCCAGCTGTGTTGGTTGACCCAGGCTGTGCAGTAAAACACTAATATACATAATTCTGTGGTGTTACAGCTAAATCAAATAAATAAAGCAGTAGCTAACAGCTAGCCCATAGCATTATAAGCAAGATGAAGCAATAGAAAAACAATGCTCCACCTGCCCTGATCACCGCCCTCTCCCACCCCTGCACCTGGAAAACTCCCTTGGCAACCAGTGCCGTATCAATACTGAAATGGCTTGGTTAACCCCCAGTGAGCTGGCTGCAGAGGTATCTATGACTCCTCAGTCTACTCCCTGCTGCAGCGTTGGGTGGAACTGGAGCCATTTGGACCCACATTTGAGAGCTCTAACAAAATGAAGAAGCAGCTTTTTCTTTGTTCATTATTTACATTATGAGCTTGGAAATGGCAGCACTTGCTACATCTTTCTTCAGTAAATGAAGTTCACACACCTTTGAGCTAAATTTTGGACACCCTTTGCAGGCGTGGACCAGGACAGGAGAAGGGAAGAAAGCAAACCTGGCTACACTTGAAGCAGGGCTGGCCCAAGGGTTTTTGGCACCCTGGGCAAACTATGACGTTGGCACCTCCCCCACTCCACATGATATAAGAGAGAGCATATTAATATATTTTTTTTAAATAGAAAAAAAATTCACTTCCATTTAACCTGGCATCCCTTAAAGCCTGGCACCCTAGGCAACCGCCTAGTTCACCTGTATGGTAGGGCCAGCCCTGGCTTGAAGTATGTCCAGCAAAGTGGCACACTGCGCTGGAGAATATGGTCAGCTAAGCCTGCCTATGATAAAACACCAGTCAGTGCTCCCCCAGGAGCCATGTAGCTCTGTACCACCCAAAACAGGACAGTTCTTAATATGCATAGCTGAGTCCTTCAGCATCACTATAGATAGCCGGGAGAGCGAGAAAGACCAGGAAACTTGGAGAGAGAGAGAAATAAAAACAGTCAACTGAGGGGCACAAGGCCATTCTTGTAAACGTGCATTTCAGTGTAAAAGTGGATAGAATATCATTGCCATCACAATAATTGCAGGGAGATGGTAGCTGGATTTAGTCTATTCTTTGTAGATATTTCTAATGGGCCTGTTGCTCTGTTATCTTGATGAAGTGAAAGAAGCAGAGGCTTCTGAGGCTGACATGTTAGGGCTAAAATGAAATTAATATATAGCACATTTTCCCCTTTAGATATTTTCTATCATACTTACGGATTTAGTGTAAAAGTGCTGCTCCCCATATTTCCTCTTTAATTACACAGCTCTTGTGTATCTGAGCACTTCAGAATCATTAATGGATTTTATCCTCCCAATATGCCTGTGTTAGGTAGATTCTGATGAGGTCAGAATCCTTGTTGAACAGATAGGAAATCGAGGTGCTGGGTGTATGAAGGGATTTGCCTACGGTCATATAGGACGTCTGTGTTAGTTGCATATTTATCCCAGCGCTTCTGAGTCCAATGCCAACACTCTGTCTACCAGCTAGATCATCCTGACTCTCATGGTATGTCTGCTGTGGAGCTGGAAGGTGTAATTTACCTGCCCTCTCTGTAGTCAAGCTAGCATGCTGAAAATCGATGTGTAGCTGGGTCTCAGACAGGATCATACTTGGGGTGGCTAACCCCTTCCACCACTTGTACTGCCACAGCTCTGTGTCTATATTTAACATACTAGCTCAACCGGAGACACCACAGGGATGACTCTTTGAGTTGGGAGTTACACCTTTCAGCTCTGGTGTTAATGTACCCTAACTCGGGTCCCACTGAAGTCAGTGGAAGTTTATCACTGGCTTCAGTGAGAGCAGAACTAAGCAGATGCTGAGGACTTTTGAAATTCCAGCCTTACTTTTGCTCTCTGTTTTTAGGTACACCCTCTTAGAAGTTTAACATTTCTACCCTTATTGTTTCAAGTTTTTTTTAATATTTGGCAAATATTAATTTTCTCCTATTTAAAGAGAGCTAAGCCTGGCACCTGCATTTCTGGTTGTTGGTCAACAACTTCAGCTTGTTAAGCTGTATTCTCCCAGTGGGAGCCCTTTGTAGTCCGATTGCTTCACTAGGCTTTCACAGCTGTAAATTTGAGTAGGAAAAGATCCATTGTCTGTAAGACTCCGATCCGTCTGTGTACCAGTATCATCAAATATTGTCAGCACAGTGCTAGGAATAATATGGTACTTGTTAGCTAACTGCTGCAGAGACTGCTTTTTACTCCTCTTTGCCCACACAGCCACGGGAGAAGCAGCTGGATCTACTCTGGGTCACGAATTATTGTCGAAGTTGTTAATGAAGTCCCAATTTCAGGGCCAAATCCTTCCCTTACTTACACTGATACAAACCCACTAGAACACACTGGGCCAGATCCTGTCATCAGCACAAACTGAAGGGGGTTAATGGTATCGTCATGCAGCTTTTAGATTCCCATTGATCTTGGGACAGGCTGGAAGTAAGATCGGACCCAGCTTGAAGGCAGCTTGAGGGACCCCTCCAGATGCCAGAGATTATCGAGTCCTGGGAATGTCCCAGCTTTACACACCTTTGTCTTGGTATTTTCCCCTGCACCAGGAGCCCTGAGTAAGGGTGAGTTAAGAGATTCTCTGTGCCATCTCTGGATTACTTTGTACAGAGAGATGCCCCAGGCCCAGGGGATGCATCCACTGGCATTAGGGCTGCTTTGCACAAGCAGCCAAGGCATGGCTGAGGACTTGCCCATTTTGGTTACATGGGTATAATGATGAGGTCAGAATTTGGCCCTGTGTTATCATTATTGCTGGTGAGATACCAGAAAGAGCACAGCATGACACTCCGATCCCAGGATGACTTTGCAGAGCTGGCATTTGTAAACCTTACCTTTTTAAGCTGAACAGATTCAATCGGGAAATTGTTAACATTAAAAGCAAGGAGTCCCCACTGTGCCTTTATTTTCATTTTATGGTTAGCAATACTTTGGGTGTGAAAACATTAACATGCTTTTAAATGACTTTCTTTAGTCTAGCAGAAGCTTTACCTGGGACATGAGAATACACTAACAGCTTCTCTTTTTACTGGCAGCTTGAAGGGAAAAGTGAAAAAGCCCAGGGGGAAACTGGTCCCACCACTGATTCAAAGGCAGCTTTTAAAAGGGAGAGAGAAGAGCACAAGAAATTGCTGGCTGACAGTCACAGCTTGGTGATGGATCTACGATGGCAAGTACAGCACAGTGAGAAGAACTGGAAGAGGGAAAAGGCAGAGCTCCTGGAAAGATTGGAAAGAGAACGGCGAGAGTGGGAACGACAAAAGAAGGAATTTCTGAGGAGGATAGAACCGGTAAGAGGTCATTGGCTGATCAAGTGACTAACTGTATACGCTAATAGATGCACACCAACCAAATTCAGATCCCAATCTAGAAACTTTATTAAGAAATGGTATAGAAATAAGTTGGGGTCTTTGCCACATCAGTGTTTCTCATAATACTCAATGACAATAATGCAGGAGGAAAAGGGAAATGGAATATCTTCTATGAGAAATCAGTGCCAGATTAAAGGCCATTTCCAGCCTCATCCCATTTACCAAACACATGCACAGTCACATTGATTCTTTCCATCTGAAACCTTTTGAACACCTTTTTTTTCCCCTGAAAATCTAAATTCCACAGGTGAGGTTAGTCAAGGTTTGGTGACTGCTGCCTGCCCAGAAAATCTGACTACCCATAAATTCGCCACCAAAGATGCAGCTGCTGTGACTCCTTAGGCTCTATTTGAATTATACTCTCTAGCAAAGGAACGCATATGATGATGCTCAAAAATCCAGGCTGATAATAATTAAGTATCTACAGCAAGGCCAAATATTCAAACACTGCTTCTGATACTGCTTATTCAGATTTTCTGAACATCCTATTTCTGCTTGGCAGTTGTCTGTCTAGCTACTGAGTTTCCATGCCCAAATGTTCAGGAGACTGATTGGAACATTTGACCCCAAATAGACACAATTACATTATTATTTGTATATATGTCTGGAAAAGACGCACAGACATATACACACTTGCAAGTTGAACAGGAAAGAGTTAAAATTCAGTTTTTGACTGACCATTTTTAAGATCAACATTTGGCATCTAAAGAACAGAAAACAACTTAAATTCCGTGTCTGCATTTTATTGGTTACTTTCTGGCCCTGGAACATCAAAAGCTGCATTGCACCAGATATGTGTGTGCTTTTTAGGTGTCAGTTAATTACTCTTGGGTGATGTACGAATTAGCTCTTCATGTTAAATTGATGAAAATCTGGTGTTCTTCAGGATCAGTTTAAGAAAAGGGCAAGCGATCTGTATTAAATGCTCTCACCTTTAGTACTCCAATGAGGCGCACTGTGTGTTTAAAGGGACACAGGTGCAACATTTGTTTAGAGATGCTTCAGTGCCTGTTTGGATGGCCAACCATATTTCCCTAAACTGAAAACAGATGTGCAGGCCCAAGCCACCTGATGTCACCGCTCATCCTCTATCATAGAATCGTAGGGACTTCATGAGGGCATCTAGTCAACCACCTGTTAAAAGCAGGACCACTCCCACTAAATCATCCCAGCCAGGGTTTTGTCTAACAAGGCCTTACAAGCCTCCAAAGATGGAGATTCCACCACCTCCCTAGGTAACCCATTTCCAGTGCTTCACCACCATCCTAATGAGAAAGGTTTTCCTAATATCCAACCTAGACCTCCCCAGCTGCAACTTGAAACCATTGCTCCTTGTTCTGTCCTCTTTGGAGCACCCCTTCAAGTATAGAATCATAGAATCATAGAATAATAGGGTTGGAAGGGACCTCACGAGGTCATCTAGTCCAACCCCCTGCTAAAAAGCAGGACCACTCCCCCTAAATTATCCCAGCCAGGGTTTTGTCTAACCGAGCCTTAAAAATCTCCAAAGATGAAGATTCTACCACCTCCCTAGATAGCCCATTCCAATGCTTCACCACCCTCCTAGTGAGAAAGCTTTCCTAATATCCAACCTTGACCTCCCCAGCTGTAATTTGAAACCATTGCTCCTTGTTCTGTCCTCTGTTACCCTCGAGAACAGCCTAGCTCCCTCCTCTTTGGAGCAACCCTTCAAGTAGTTGAAGGTTGCTATCAAATCTTCCTCAGTCTTCTCTTCTGTAGACTAAATAAGCCTAGTTCCTTCAGTCTCTCCTCATAAGTCATGTGCCCCAGTCCATACTAATCATTTTGTTGCCTCCGCTAGATTCTTTCTAATTTGTCCACATCCTTTCTGTAGTGGGAGTCGAAAACTGGACACAATATTCCAGATGCGGTCTCACCAGTGCCAAACAGAAGGGAATAATCACATCCCTCGATCTGCTGGCAATGCTCCTGCTGATGCAGCCCAATATGCTGTTGGCCTTTTTGGTAACACGAGCACACTGTTGTTTCATACCCAGCTTCCCATCCACCATAACCCCCAGGCTCTTTTCTACAGCGCTGCTACTTAGCCAATTAGTCCCCAGCTTGCAGCAGTACATGGGATTTTTCCATCCTAAGTGCAGGACTTTGCACTTGTCCTTGTTGAACCTCATGAGATTTCTTGTAGCCCAAAGCTCCAATTTGTCTGTCTCTCTGAATCCTATCCCTGCCCTCCAGCATATCTACTATTCTCTCCAGCTTGGTGTCATCCGCAAACTTACTGAGCCTGCAATCTATCCCATCACCCAGATCATTAATGAAGATATTGAACAAAATCAGCCCCAGGACTGACCCCTGGGGCACTCCGCTTGTTACTGGTTGCCAACTAGACATTGAGCCATTGAACCCTACCCACTGAGCCCAATGATCTTTCTATCCACCTTATGGTCCATTCATCCAACCCATACTTCTTTAACTTGCTGACAAGAATGCTGTGGGACACTGCATCAAAAACTTCGCTAAAGTCGAAGTATATCACGTCGACAGCTATTCCCGCAACCACAAAGCCAGTCATCTCATCATAGAAGGCAATCAGGTGGGTCAGGCATGATTTACCCTTGGTGAATCCATGCTGACTGTTCCTGATCACCCTGTTTTCCTCCAAGTGTTTCAGAATGAATTATTTGAGGACCTGCTTCATGCTTTTTCCAGGGATTGAGTTGAGGCTGATTGGTTTGTGGTTCCCCAGATCCTCCTTTTTCCCTTTCTTAAAGATAGGTACTATATTTGCCTTTTTCCAGTCAATCGGGACCTCCCCTGTTGCCACTAGTTTTCAGACATAATGGCCAGGGGCTCTGCAATCACATCAGCCAACTCCCTCAGCACCCTTGGATGCAGCTCACCTGGCCCCATAGACTTGCACATGTCCAATTTCTCTAAGTAGTCCTTAACCTGACCTTCCATCACCGAGGGCCGCTCTCCTTCTCCCCATTCTATTTTGCCCAGTGCAGTAGCCTGCGAGCTGACCTTGCCTGTGAAGACTGAGGTAAAAAAGCATTGAGTACTTCAGCCTTTTCTGCATCATCCGCCACTAGGTTGCCTGCCCCATTCAGTAAGGGACCTACACCATCCCTGATCCTCTTCTTGTTACTGACATACTTGTAGAACCCCTTCCTGTTATCCTTCACATCCCTCGCTAGCTGCAACTCCAATTGCCCTTTCTGATTTTATCCCTGCAGGCCCAAGCAATATCTTTATAGTCCTCCCTAATCATCTGTCCAAGCTTCCACTTCTTGTAAGCTTCCCTTTTGTGTTTCAGCTCACCGCAGAGTTCTCTGCTAAGCCACACTGGGCGCCTTCCAGATTTGCTGTTCTTTCTGTACATTGGAATGGTATCTTCCTGTGCCCTTAGTATGCTCCCATGAACATTCCTCTGCACCCCCAGTTGAGCCAAGTAGCAGAGATGGGGTCAGGATGGGAGAGCAATGGGTATGGGCTGGGATCTGGGCAGCAAAGCAAGGTGTGAGTGTGAGTATCCTTGGGCGTGGAGCCAGGAGGTGAGGCTATTTGGGCTGTTAGCTTTGTCATGCCCTGTTGGGGCTGGGGTAGCAGGCGGGACCAAGGAAACCCCAGAAGGCAGCCCTGGGGAGGTGAGGGAAGGCTGGCATGCAGGGCAGACATTTCAGATTTTGGTATTGGAGGGGTAGCTCCTGGCCAGTGAAGGAAGGGGGTCACTCCCAGCAGAAAGGGATGGGGGATGGGTTGCTCCCAAACGCTGAGGGAAGTGGGAGTAAGTAGTGAGCGATGAGAGGTGGGTCTCTCCCGGCTGATGGTACAAAACTCAGGGAAACACGTACCTCCCCACCACCCTCCTTAAATGGTGTCCCTCTGGGAGGTGGCAGAAGCAAGCAACTGGAGGCAGACTGAGGAAGGAAAGAAACCAGTTGGGGCAGGAGGGAGGATGGAAGAAGGTTATGGGGACTGGCCCTGCCTGCAGGCTGGTGGGTGGAGAGGACACGAGGCCAGGGTGGTGGCTCTGGAGACCATTTGGGGTTGCTGGGGAGGCCGTGCCGTGTTTGGTGCCCCAGCTGGAACTGGTTCTTTTAGTTATTGCTCGGAAACAGAGTGAGAATCAGTTGTATATGTTCTAAAATGAAGTGTGTGTTTGCACTATCATTGATAGATACCATTTTCAGCCTCAACTCATGGAGGAACAGTAATATATTTTTCAATACTGTATAGAACAGTGGTTCTCAACCTCTTTTCCATTACACACCTGGCAGATGGTGTTCCTCTGTGTGACACACTACCATCTGACACCGGCAGCACTTGGGCTGGGAGCACTCCGGGCCTGCAGCTGGCCTGTCTTCAAAACACTGCAGCCTCAAGAGCACCCCCCGCCTGGGCACCACCACCGTCTCACCTCGCCCTGCTCCTGGGCTGGCTGGTCTCTGGAAGTGCCAAAAAAACGCAATGATTAAAGCAGAGACGGAAAGAAATGAGTCACTAAAACCCTCAATAGCACAAGTAACCACTGACTAAATGTCTTGTCACCCAGCAGCTGTGCAAATATCTTTGATCCTTGCCTTTCTCATGTGTGCAGCCGCATTTCTCACTGCGACCCAAAAGTTTGTGACTGGCCATGCTTCATTATGTACACTGTGCCAAATCCACGGCCTATCACTGCACCATTATTATTAACTCTGCTGCACACCACAGCCACTCAGAACTTCCTGGGGACAGCAGGAAGAGAATCCACATCCTCCTGCTCCAAAACCCAACGAACTACAGGAGAATCTCTGTGTAGTGTGAGCAGCATAGAGCTGATGAGGCTTATGGTTCCTTCCAACAGAGGGTATAGGGACACGCATACGTGAGCCTATTCATTATGACTTTGTCAGGGATGGCATTTACAGAATAACCCACCTGAGTTTTCTAAGCTGTATGGAGAAAATTCAGTATAAAAATATGCTGGGAGTCTTTTCCGCTCTCGCTCTACAGACATCGTTTGTGGCGATTTGCAGAATGACCCAGTTTGTTGATCCACTTAATCGGGGAGAAATAATGGCTTAGTTGTGAGAGAGAACACCTTATATAGGGAGTGTGTATACCCAGGAAGTGAAAACTCCCATGGTACAGGAGTGGCTTAGGTCGACTCGGGAGGCTCCGGTGCTCATATTCAGAGCACTGCAGCCTCAGCAGCACTCCCAGCCCGGGCACTGGTTCTGCCAGCTTGGATCATCATGCTCAGCCTGGGAGCAGGGCGAGGTGAGCCGACGGCGGTAGCGCTCGGGCTGGGAGCAGCACGGCTGCCAATTTTTGGAGAGACACCTTGGCTCTTTGTGACACAGCTTGGTGTCGCAACACAGAGGTTGAGAACCGCTGGGATAGGAAGTGTCAGTTTTCCAGCCTCTGTTCTCATTTGTGTTCTCAAATCCTTTTAACGATAACACTGCGTTTTCTAGACAGTCATAAATGCATACGGGGACCTAGATACAATATATAGCCAGCCTTCAATTGATTAATTGAGTTTGTGTGCACAATTGCTATACTTCCATTTTTAAAACTTGTCCCGGAATGGTAACCTGGCTTCAATTTCTCTCCAGATTTTCTTAAATTGTGTACTACAGCAATGCCTTTAAATGCAACTCCAAAAAAAGTAGGGCCCTGATCCAAAGCCCACTTTGGGAAATAGAAAGTCTGTATAGCGTTTGCATTTATTCTAAAGTAACAATAGCATTTATGAAATTACTTGAGCAGTCACAAGAACTTGTGTATTTTAGATCTATGTGATTTGCTAAGAAAATAACATATAAATTGCTCCCAGATCTTCTTGGACATAGAAATTGTCTTTAACCTGAAAAAGAGTAGAAGTCCCCTTCCTTTTTCTCAAGTGTAATGGTATAAGGCAGATTTTCATAAAAGAGGTTGGCAGATTTTCTGACAGGTGGCCCTGAGCATCCAAAAATAAAATCAACCTATTTCCAAAGGACTGAGCAGTGAAGAAAAATATTTTGAAAATATGTCTATCTGTCCATATAAATTCACAAAGCCATCTATGATCACGCATTTCCCTGCATGACAGGAAACTACTAGCGATTTGCAGGCTTTTAGTTTAATATCCTTTCAGCTCTTAGTCATGCTCTGCTTTATAGGGAAGCAATTAGCATATCTCTAGGCCCTTTCTGCACAGTGTTTTGCTTTGTACACTCAATGTATGAAGAAAATACAACAGTGTATGTTTGAAAATGGAATGCAGGAGATAATAGAACCATGTTTGCCAAGCTTCACATTCATGCTTTCTGCTTGTCTGCCTTCATAGTTCCTACATAATACATATGAAAGAGAGAGAGAGTATAAAATATTTTACTTTGGATAGTTTATGGGAATATTATTCATACATAAAATGCACGGTGACCTAATTTTTTGTAATAGCTTTTAAATATTCTCTCTTCAACCTCACTGTCACATGTTACCCCTTGGAAAGTCACTGTATATTATAATAACACAAAATTAATTTTGCCCTGATTATACCACAAAAGCATTTTAAAGTCTTACATTACTTTATGTTTAAAGTTGTTTGTCTTCATAGGTAGAAAAATAAGCATTTCATCCCTTTTCTCCCAATGTGCATGTGTGTATACATAATATACACACAAGCATGCTGTTGCCAACATTTCAAAAAAGCCACTACTGACTTTTGTGCTGGCAAAAGTTTTGTGTTCCCCACCTGAGTCACCTTAAAGTGGACTGATCTTTAGATGATGGGACTTAGTAGTTTCTGAAAATCAGGCCCATTTAAAGTATCTCTCGTTGGACCCCCACAGTAACTAGTCACTTTTGAAAATTTAGGCTAATATTTCTAATTTTCATAGAAATACAAGGCTGGAAAGAAGTTCAAGAGGTCATCTAGTCCATCTCCCTTTGATGCCTAGTGTTTTCAATCTCTCATAGGCTGTGTTTTCTAATCTCGTATAATTTGTGTTGCTCTCTTCTGGACTCACTCCAGTTTGCTCCTATCTTGCTTAAACTATGGTGCCCAAAACAGGACACAGTGCTCCAATTGAGGCCTCACCAGTGCCACGTAGAGCCCATCTGTTACTCTGTAGTTTACAGACAACAGAGTCCTGTGGCACTTTTAAAGACTAACAGATTTATTTACCGCATGAGCTTTCGTGGCAGACATGTTCAGTAAACATTTCTGTTCTGTATTTCAGGAAAAAATAGATGTAGTCATATCTTATGCTGATAGCACTTTCCATTCCACTAGCATCTATGAAGGATATAAAAAGCAGCTACTAAAGTCAGACATTTTAAAATCAGCAGGTCAGTTAACTTGCATCCAAGGTTTTAAGGTTGCTGGCTGAGTAGATTAAATGATTAAAGGAAAACATGCCTCCTAGTGGCAAACTCTAGGAGTTCAATCTGGTTAGTTTAACAAAAAGAAGATGGTGATTTGATTACAGTTGAGAAGTATATATAAACATGAGCTTGTGATGGTCTTCAATAGTGAGGAGCACTGCCTAGTGATCAGGGCGTAGGCCCTTCAAACTGCTGGGGGGATGGGAGGGGCAGAACAGAGGGTACATCTGTGCTTCATGCCGGAGGTATAACCTCCATCTTGAGCAGACATATTCACGCTAGTTCAGATCGAGCTAACGTGCTAAAAATAGCAGGGTAGCTATGGCAATGTGAGCTGCAGGAGAGGCTAGCTGCCTCAAATATGTACCTAACGTCTCAAGTGAAATCGTAGTCAGGGCAGCTAACTCTTTGTGCCACCTTGGCTATCCTGCTATTTTTAGGACACTAGCCCAATCAGAGCTAGTGCTGGTATGTCTATTTGAGCCAGGCATTGCATCTCCAGCTTGATGTACCCCAAGGGCACTTTCCTCTGAGTGCCATGTTTGGATTCTTCCAAGGAAATGCCTGAGTTTCTTGGCAGTCTTTAGCTGCTGAAAATCTTTATTCTGTCTCCTGTTGTTTGTTCTGTTCCAAATATTGTGATAACATTAAAAAAAAATTGGTTTGATCACTTTAATAATTAGCAAATAATATTATGTTCATGATTAATCAATTAAAATTAGCAAGATCTCCAGGTATGGCTTGGGGAGACCCAGGGACATCCCTGCCCCACAAAGCCATTCAGGGCAGAGCCCCGGGCTCACCCTCCCTCACCCAAAACCATGACACACACACACACTCCCTTCCCCAGCCCCTGTTGCCAGTGGCCCTGGCTCCCGGGCCGGATTCGGCTCCTGGAGCTGCCACTACAGCTGGTGGCCCCAGCCACAAATCCTGTGCCAGCTCCTGCCGCCACCATCATCCCCGGGTTGGCTCAGGACTTGGGGCACTGGCCTGGACACACGGGGCTTGTGCCCAGTGCCAGCAATGTCCCCGGAGAGTACTAACTGCAAGCTGCAATTCAAAATCAAACGTTAAAGCTGTAGTGGGGGTTGGAGCTTGATGTGGATTTTTTTCCACTTCTTCTCTGGTCCCTTGCATTCAAGTGCCCACTCAAGTAGCATGTTGTATTCTCCTGACTGTAGAATCTCACATTCTCTGCAGCATACACTCAGTAAATGTCACAAGCCTATTCACTTCTCTAGAATATTTTGGAAGTTGTCAAGTTAAATGAATCGCTCCTGAGCTGCAAAGCCCACAGTGAAGGACCAAAGTCTTAAAAGGTCAAGTTGTACAGAAAAGACACAGGCATTGAGCTACTGCAAATAATCCATGCTGATCTAAATATTAATTTGCTCCTTTTTCAGCTTCAAAAAGAAGTGAACATACGAAGAGGTGACAATGGCCTTTGTGACCAGAAAGAAAGTAACCTTCGTCCATTCTCAACCCAGGAAAGCCTTCATGTGCCTCGTCCAATGGGGACAAGATCCTACTCTGATTCAGATGCCATGCAGTTTGACGATCGGTCACTGTCGAAGCTGAAGGAAAGTGATAGGTGCACTGCCACAGAAAACCTCTTTTTTGATTCGCTGTCTCTGGAATCTCCTGACGAATCTGATGAGCCTCAGCCTCAGAGATTGGAGAGAGAGAAGTACTTGACTTGCTTAACTGAAGTATGTTGTTTCCCTTTCAATTTAACTCTAATCAGTACAGCTGTCATGTTGTGTGAGGGGGAAGCTTCATTACAGATGCTGCTTGCAGTAGAATCATAGAATCTTAGGGCTGGAAGGGACCTCATGAGGTCATCTAGTCCAACCCCCTGCTAAAAAGCAGGACCACTCCCACTAAATCACCCCAGCCAGGGTTTTGTCTAACCGGGCCTTAAATATCTCCAAAGATGGAGATTCCACCACCTCCCTAGGTAACCCATTCCAATGCTTCACCACTCTCCTAGTGAGAAAGTTTTTCCTAATATCCAACCTTGACCTCCCCAGCTATAACTTGAAACCATTGCTCCTTGTTCTGTCCTCTGTTACCACCGAGAACAGCCTAGCTCCCTCCTTCAAATAGTTGAAAGTTGCTATCAAATCCCCCCTCAGTCTTCTCTTCTGCAGACTAAATAAGCCTATTTCCTTCAGTCTCTCCTTGTAAGTCAATTTGGTAATTTGGTGGTGAGTTGGGTTTGAATTTTAACTTTTCCCCTCTTTGTGAGCTAACTGTGTTGGTGTTAGTCACTGGAGGTAACTGGTAGTCAGGTCAGTCTAAAGACAACAGGAGGCCCATAAGTATTTCCTGATCCTTGGGCCAGAGAATAAGTTGGAGAGTTAGAAATGGATCGTTGTTCACTTTTGATTATGCAAGGGGTGACAAGGTTTAAAGCTCTCCCAGATTTAAAAGGAGCGGGGGCTTTTTTTGACAGGTGCTCAGGTCAAACAGTTTTATTGTCAAAAACCATCTCAAAGTGCATCAGTAAAACAATAAGTGCTATAGGGAGGTCATGGTGATTGTTTAGAAATAACATGAAGGAATCCTAAGTAATTGCTGATCTTTAAAAGTCATTTGCTGTGATACCTCAGCACCACATCCAGGGAGTTCCAGAGTCCTGTAGCAAAGAGTAGAGGAGGGAAATTATCAGGACATAGTCGGGAAAATCCATTGAAGATAATAGCAAAACTCCAGTTGACATCAATGGACCAAGTTTCACCTAATGAGATTATGTTATCGCAGGTTAGCGTAACGTATCACTTCAACCTCCACAGTTTCCATCAGAAAGAGTGGGATCTAGGCTGATGCAAACCTGCATGCAAAACTACATTTTATATTTATGTTAGCCAGGAAACTATCATGTGCCACAACTGTACAGCTTCAATATCTGATTTGAAATTACAAATACACCAAAGCTTCAGAGCATTAAAATCTTACTTCTTTGTTTCTCTTTGCATGTGAATTGATATCACAAAATAAATATGCAAGAGATCTTTAAAAGGAGGGTGATTCGTTAACAACATCTTCTATACTGTTTGCTGTATTCAAATTGCAGGTTTTGTGGCAGATAACTTTCTGCATGCCTGAAAACTCAGATGTGTGCACATAGTGGGGAAGTTAGACATCTTAACACTGTTTTCAGCAAGTAAATGTTGGTTGTGTGTACAAAGCATAGCTAATAGGTGAACGGAAACTTTCACATCTAAAAATGCAGGCACATATATAGGAGCTGCTCTTGCAATTCAGCCATTCTGGAAACATGTTTGTTAGGGAAGTCAAACCATGAGCCCCCTGTCTTACTTCACAAAGCTATTTGGCTTCACCATGTCACTTGAATTGGGTTTTCTTAAGCTTGTGGGAAACAGTGCCAAGCCATTTGTTTAAAATGCTAAAGGTATTCAAGATGTGATCTCAAGCCAGCAATTAAATTGTTGCTTAACAGACCATTGGAGAATCAGACTGGTTGGAAGGAACAGGAAGCAGGACAAATGATTTAGCAAACATAAAAGTATTTCTCTGAAATTTTGTGTGTGCGCGCGCACATGTGCGTGTGTACATCTACACACAACCAGCATTTAAGTTTCCTCAGTGGAAAAAAACATAACTATATATGTGGGGTTCTTTGTTTATTGGCTCTGAGTCGCTCATTTCAGATGTGCTCAGATTACAAGTAAAAAATGTTAGATTTTTTTTCTATTTCCAGTTTTGTAACTTTAGCATTAAGATTATCAAGTTCCCCTCCCACTGTTTTCACACATCTCACCCATTAATAGAGATTCTGCACATGAAATTAGGCCCTTATTGACTTTTGTACAGCCTTCTTGTCTTCAAATTAAGCTTTAGTGAAACCTGTACAAACTCATTTTCTTCAGTAAGTTTCCTTTGGTGTAACTGATGGAAGCTTAATGAACAGTTCTGTTGATCAAACGGAAAAAAACTGACTCCATATGTCTCTCTCACTCTCTTAGCTGTATTGTCTTTGCAATACTAACAGCAGCAAAACTCGGTAAAAACTTAGAGCCTGATTCTCCACTCCCTGACACTAGTGTAAGCAAATGAAGAACTAGGCCCCTACTCTTCATATACAAGTCTGGACACACACAGATTTGATTTGTTGAGTCAAGAGGTGGTGTTTTTGCCTACTCACTTTTATTAATAGAACTGTGCTTGAAAAAGTCCTTGTTTTCATGGGGTGGAATTGAAGCCATTAATACTAAACGGTTTTTTTACTAGGCTTGTATACTCCACTTACCTAACTTGTATTTTATATAATATTAGAAATCAAAATAGCTCTCGACCAACTGCACCAGAAAAGTATGAGTTTTAAAAAGCATTCTCGCTAGGGAATAATTGCTAGAACAGCATCTTAATGCTGTGAGCTAGCTGTAGGTGTTTCCCATATGAAATGTGTAGTAGTCTTCCCACATATTTAATATAAGTAGTTTAATGAGTTTCAACTGGTGTCATTTGTTAATACCTAGAGAATTTATAATGAAATCTTATGTCAAAGGACTACATTTTTATCTCTTATGTCAGCACAGCTGTGTCAAATATAAAACAGATAATATCCAAAGAGCAAATCCACTCATGCAAATATGATCCAAAAGTTTAATTTGTATGCGCAGAGAAAGGTCATTTAGAGCTCACTGTTCTTTGTAATCACTTGAACTATGACAATTCAGAACTGCTTTAGTTTTGGGGCCTATTCTCCGTGATATGAGTGATCCTATTGATTCTCCTGGGCATAACAGCATTCATACATGTGATTAAAGAGCTAATATCCATACATAGCCCTTAGAAATGCCCTGTCCAGGAAGAAACCAGTCATTTTGAAAAGGTTTTCAAGAACTAATGGAACTACCCAGAGACAAATAAAAAAATACCCCACATGTGCAGAATGCCGGTGTTATATGCCGTGAAAGGCTGAGAAATAAATGGGGTTTGTTTGGTTGGTTCTTTTCCAGGAAGAAGAAACACACAAGGGAAATCTTCAAAGGTGAGTAAATCTGACAGGAAATGCACCAAACATCCAGAGGGATTTTGGGCTCTGCCGTGTCTTTGCCACAAGCCCTGAACAAAGGTAGTACGTAAATCGGAACCAGATTAATGGATATACCCAAAGATTAATTTGTCTCAATATGGTCCTTCTCTTCTTTGACTAAATAACTTGGGTCAAATTAAGCCTTAGTGTAAGTAGATCTACCTCTGAAGTTAGTATAGCTGCAGCTTACACCAATGTTGAATCTGGCCCTAGTCTTGATTAAATATGTACAATATATATTTTTTAAAACCACTATGACATTCATCTATGAATATAATCACTTTAAAAAAAAAATCTGGGTGGTATAGCTTGCCTGCTCCTTGGGCATGCACAGATAATTATGGTAGTTTACATTTTTATATAGTCCATTTTATCTAGAAAGATTTTGATATTCCTTGCGGTCAAGCAATAGGAAGATTCAGTTAGATGCTTTAAATTGTATAAACTAACAAACATTATGGAAACCCAAGAATTCTTAGAAATTCATAGTTTTGCTAACCCCTCAGATTAACTTTCGTAAAATGCAGCATCAACTGAACTCACCAAACTACAATAAAATCTCAGGTCCAAACACCTCAGTCGGTTCATAACTCTGGTGTTTGTAACTCTGAGGTTCTACTGCAGGTAAATGGAACAGCTCTAGGCCTGATCCCACAAGGGAACAAGTACCAGCTGTGAAGTGTTTGCAACCTCAAGTGCCTGTGAGAGGGTTCAATGGCTTCACTGAAAATTGAGGGTACTTGTCTTTGTACTTCTCTGCTGTTCACAGCCTTAAAAATGTGCGTCTCGGTTATTATAAAGATAAATTTTAAATTTCTCATGGGTAACGTTCTGTTCTAAAGCTGCATGTTTTAAGCCAAGCAGTATTTTACCAAGCAGTAATCCTTGAGAAAATATTAAAAACATTAATGAACTGTTTGTTACTTTTAATGACTGATTAGGCATGTTTACATTATGCAGGAATTCAAAAAGCAGTAAAGGGAACTTAGGAAAACCATTTTTTCTATGCGTTGATTATATGAATTAATTTTCCCTCTGTCTTAAAGCAGAAATATTTCTATAAGGGTTTGCAATGATTTAATTAATGTTTTGGGTTTTTTCTTCAGGGCAGTGTCTGTTTCCTCCATGTCAGAATTCCAGCGTTTGATGGATATTTCTCCATTCCTCCCTGAAAAGACCTTGCCTTCATCTAGCAGCAAGGAGGATATATCACCACCTCTGTCCCCTGATGATCTGAAATACATTGAAGAGTTCAACAAAAACTGGGATTATAGTAACACCAGGAACCATAGTGGGGCTACAGAAAAGCCTGCAGAAACCTGGGCAGAAAGGACAGAGATTGGGAAGGTAGGAAGTGATTCAACTTCACATCCATTCCAAGGATCCTCATGGTACCTCACCACCAGTGTCACTATGACAACCAATACCATGACCAGCCCAGAGCACTGCCAGAAACAGCCACTGAGTCGTCATGTTGTAACAGAAAAAATGGGGGTCAAAGTCTTTCACAGTCCACCAGTTGTCCGTAGGTTTGATAACTCAGTGATAGCCAGTAATGGAGGGAAAAAACAGGTTGAGTCAGACTTCTTGTTTTCTGTGACCAAAGCTAAAGGGAGTGTGAGTGAGACAAAAGGTGCTTCCTCAGATGTGTTTGGGCGATGGTCTTGTGATCTCACCAAACACCATAAAGATTTTCTGGAGAGTGGTCTTCATCCTATTGACCATCCCGTTTGCACGACTGTGGGTTTTGCCTCATCCTTGCAGAGCCTGGAGCTGTCCAAAAACATGAGTGATGATATGAAGGAGGTCGCTTACTCTGTCAGAAATGCAATACGTTCCAACTCTACTTCAGCAGAGCCTCAGTTTAAGGACACTGCTTGTCAAACCAATGGTGTAAGAACCAGAGGGACACAAACCAGCCAGACGATCAGTGTTGGCTTGCAGACGGAAACCTTGCGCAACATCACCAACAGTCCACACAAGTGTCTAACACCAAAGGGAGGCTCCACACCAATCTCATCGCCATCAAGAAGTTTAAGGAGCAGGCAGGTGGCCCCTGCCATTGAAAAGGTCCAGGCAAAGTTTGAACGCACATGCTGTTCTCCCAAATATGGTTCTCCAAAATTACAAAGGAAACTCCTTCCAAAAACAGAACAGCCAAATAATCGTACTTTACCAGGTACACCTCAGAGAGGATTCAGCGAGTCTGCTTGGGCTAGATCAACCACAACAAGGGAGAGCCCAGTTCATACCACCATCAATGATGGCCTCTCCAGTTTGTTCAATATTATTGACCATACGCCTGTTACTCAAGAGACCTTCCAAAAATGCATCAGGTCTAGTAGCCGATCTAGGTCAGCAGAACCCAGATCAGAATTGGGGTCCATGCAAGATATGTGTACAAGTGCCCGTGGCCGGTCACCCAGTCCTCTCCGTTTGGGAGCAGAGATGGAAAAAGAGGAAGGGTCTGAGGTGACGAGTATCAGACAGGACTTATCTGCTCCTCCGGGGTATACACTTACAGAAAATGCCGCCAGGATCTTGAACAAGAAACTTTTGGAGCATGCCTTAAAGGAAGACAGAAGGCTAGCTTCGCACAGCCCACCAAGTCTTAGCAATGACAACTGCACAGGAGAAACAGTCAAAATAGAACCAGGGTCCATTGAGGTAATGAGTTTTTTCCCCTTCTATAATTATTTTTTTCTTTCAGGAAATGTGTTGTTAGTTCTTTTATTAATAGTTATAATTAATTAATTAATTCATTTTATTTGTATTGCAGTATCTCCTGGAAGCCTCAGTTGCAGAAGTATTGTATTAGGCACTGTGCAAACTTGTAATAAAAACATGGTTCCTACCACAAAAAGTTTACAATTGAATTAGATTATGTTTTAAATATTACTTAAGTAAAAATATGCTTTAAAAAATAAAGCTAACATATGTTTAGTAGCTCCCCAGAACAGCAGAAGTAAGAGTTTCATGTCACATTGGAAAGTACAGATGTGCTACGCATGGTGGGTTTTGAGGGAATTTTAATATTATCTTGGAAGAGTGGGTAATAACATTTCTGTTTAATAAGGGATAATTTGTTTTAACAAGACAGGTGAAGGGAGTAGTGCATAAATTTGATTCCCTTCCCTCTCAGTCCCGCAGGAGTGACTTGACTGTAACTTTTGTGGATATCACTGAATAAATTTGGCTCTGCTGTGTAGATTCTGTGTGTATATGTAAGTTGTTAAATGAAACAAAGCTTGGAAATTTACTACTGCAGCCTTGCAAAATTATCAGGAAAATTGACTGGTCAAGGCACAAACCTACCATGACAGTGAAGAAATATCTACTGGTGTTTTACTCAGCTGTCTAAAAAATTTACTATTTATAATATATCTCAGCAGGTGTGCATAAACATCCTTGGTCAGGATCTCCAGCTACAGTCAACGGGAGTGTACAATAAAAACTGGGGTGGTGTGCAAAGACAGACTAAAGCTCAATTATTAACCGTTATCTAACATTCTGTTGCTGGTTAAGATTTATTGAAAAAGGTGTGGCAAGATAATGTTTATAATGTCTTAATAGCTCTGTGGATATCCTCAACCATTGCTAGCTTGGGTTCTAACCTGGGTAAGACACTGTCATGTTGGTCAGAGATCTTATCCTGGTGTTGGAGAATGACCAGTGATCAAAGATTCTCTGCCCCAGCCTCGCCCCTGTATATCACTCCAGTAGCCAGTGCTCCTCTGTATTCCAGAGAATATCATCTGCTGGAACATCCTCTTGGGATCATAGGCAGCTAGATGCAATTTAGAGATGCTCTGTGTCTGGTCAATGTGCAGAGATCTGAAGCAGTGGCCGCAGTGGCTCATGGCCAGCCCCACGATTAGGGAGTTGCGGAAGTGCGTGATGTTCAGGTGATCTGAAGGATCTGTTCCCAGCTCTCCATGATGCTACTACTAGATTTCTCAGCTGCCTTCTACACAACGGACCATGAGGTGGTGTTGACATTCCTGCTGTGTCTGGTGGTTGCTGCCCTCAGGGAGCCTCATTCCTTCTGTTAGAGAGTTCCAGAAAGGCAGTACTGCATATTAGCTCTTCTGCCCCAAGGATTTCTCTGTTGGGTTACCTCAGGAATCTATGCTGTCATGCTTCTTAATTCACTGTGTATGTGAGAACATTAGCAGAATCAATGAGGCAATACTAGCTGAAGTGTTTTCAATTTGCAGATGACATCCAGTTCTACACCATCATCTTGTCCATTGTGAAGTGTGTGTAGTTGAGTGCCTTCATCCGTGTCCATGTGGGGCTAAAGCATGAATGAAAATTAGCTGGCAAGACGCAGTCCAGATAAAATAAGATTATGGAGTGAATAAACCAGAGAATTTAACTGAAATTTTGTTGCCCTCCTACCCCTGCCTTATTATAGTTTTTTGTCCATCTTTGTTGAAAAAATTCTCAAGTCAGGGTACGGTTAGATTCCCAGCTATGTCAAATAGCTGGCTGTGCAAGGACAGCTTTTCTCCACACGGCTGTGGTCAGAGGGTTGTGACCTTTCCTCTCAAACTTGGACTTGAACTATCATTATCACTTCCCAGTAGGACTGCTGAAACATGCTGTACGCCCGTTTGGAAGGGGCAAGTGACGCAGAATATAGTGGCTCCATTTTTTGGTGGAGTCCCTCACCATGTGCATGTGACACTAGTGCTCTGGGATCTGCACTGATTGTTTCTTGGTTTCTATAGAGTTTGAAGTGCTGATGTTGACCTGTTAAAACCCTCAATGGCGTGGGTCTTACCTGCCTGAAAAACTGCGTCCCTGTCTTCTGTGGTCCCTCTGAGATCAGTCAAGGTACTCAAGCTAGGAGTCCCCTTGGTGTACAAGAGAAGGAGCAGCTAACAGGGCATTCCCTCCAGGGTCCCTCTAGTTTGGAATTTACTCCTCGTCATGGCCCCAAATAGCACCAGTTTGTTGACTTTCAGGGCACGTAATCTCCATTCTAAACAGGCATTAAGGAAAGGGTGAGGGAGGTTGTAGGATTTGAGTTCTGGGAGATTTTGTCCTGCAATTTTTCTTTTTGTGACCGGTTAATTTAAATGGTGAAGTTTTTTCTTGTTTTGTTTTTAATAGTTATGGTGCGTATTGATCCTTTGAGTAGGTGCATTGTATCTTTTAATTGAAGTGTGTGCATGTGTGCACACGCAGGCAACATGCCATTTTTGCATTATCAAAATGAATGGAAGTGTGGTTTGTGCATATACCTCAGAATAAAAAGAAATTGGAGAAAGCAGGTTTGCTGTCTTGGAACATCCTGGCTGTTTCTATATTTTCTGCTTTATTTGAAAGCTAGAAGCACAAGTGATAGATTACTGTTCCTTTATAATTTCATTTGTAAAAATACACACTGTGCTCTCATAGCTTCGCCTCAGTTTTGCCTTCAAGTTATCATTGAAAACTCTGAAATGCCAATTGTACCTTTGAAACGTCACCACAAATTTCCAATATATAAAAGCGGATGTTGTGCCACATCAGCACACATTGCTGTTGGCAAAAGTAACTAACTTTAAAACACGGGCATGGCGTGTGGTGATAGCGCACCTGATGCCATTTGCCAGATAGGCCCGATGCTCAGTGCAGACAGCTGCAGCTCTTTGAGAATGCTCCAAACCAAAGTGAGACCCATTCCCTAACTCTTTGGCTGTCGAGCCTCAGAGCCATCCCAAGGCCATGTCCATTCCAAGAGCTAGATTGTGTTGTTTACAGCACGGTGCTGTGTTAGAGGGTGGTGCAGAGTTTTAGCAACCCAGGGCAAGGGAGGCATCAGAGGGACACTGTCTTAGGCAGGTACAGTTTCTCCTGGAGCTTCCCCATACGCAAGAGTTGCACAATGTATTCCATTTGTTCCTTCAGTGCACCGGCCTCATGAGGAACCGAGAAGGTGAGGCTGAGAGAATGCCTCTTTCCCAGCCTTCTACATCTCCCATTGAGCATCTTGCTCTCCAGGGAGGAACAGAAGGATTCAGCCACTGTGCTTCCCAGAATGCAGGGACTGAGGGACTGCAGGGGAGGGTCTTGCACAGCCAGACAGAGAGAAGGGGAGGCTTCTTGCTTCTCCTTTGCAAGGCTCACTCATAATCTGGCACTGAGTAAACATTTGCTTTTGACATATGATTACATGGACCACAGCCATAGTGTCCTGTTCCCCTCAGGGGGTAATGTTGTGAGCTTCGCTCGAATGCGTTAACTTTCCAAAACGGGGTGGGGTTTTAAGAAACATATTTGTGGAAAGTTGATTTGTTATTGGAAATGAAACTGTAAATAAGTTTAGGTGCTGAACATGCCTTGGGTTACTTCTGGATTAAACTGGCCAAATATGTCTTATTGAGATTCTGCTGTTCAGTGAGTGAGCCTGGTCTGGAGTGCTGAGTGAATGCCATGTGGGTGCTGCTGCCTCCTCTCTGTATAGGGTTTTTGCAGTGCCTCTTCTTTACCTACCTATCTCCAGCCAATAGCAGTGTCCATGACACCAGTGAGAACTTGCCCGTCCTTACGGTCATGACACATTAATGCCTAGCACCCGTTGGCAGCTTTTTCTCTTTGAACTTCTGGGTGTTCCAGTTAAGTTATTTCCTTTTACATTTCTGCTGAAACAATGGGTTTTAATATCTAGACACACACCCTGGTGAGAGCTCTAGTTTTCATTCTAACTTGCCCAGAGCTGCTTACTAGCAAAGTCATATCCACCAGATGCAGCCTATCCTGCTAATTCACTAACTATTGTAGTAGCTTGTCACGGGATTTATAAACATTGCCATTGATCATTTTAGCAAACTAGACATGAAAAAGCAACGTGAAGATTCCTTTTCTAGGCCTGGCAAGTACCTGTAGCATTTCATTGGTCACACTAGCATACTGGATCTGAGGAAGAGAAAACAGTCCTGGGAGGAATATGCAGCAAGAAACTTAGTCTTTCCACCTCGTTTCGTAATGACAGAGTAATTGCTGAATGGACTCAACTGAACCGCACGGGATGGAGGTGGTGTCAGAATAAAGTGCTTTGTTTAGCTGGCCGCCCTTTACTGTCATTGAGAAATGGACTAAGAAGGGAGGGGGAAGCAAATATCTGCCCCAGCCTTACATGGCCTCAGCGTATCATAAAGCATCATGGGTTTTTCTTTGTTACTAACTTCAGAGAAATTCTGTCACTTACAATGAAACAAAGGCAAAAACAACTCTACAGTATTCCTCCTTCGCAGTAACATTGTCCTCCCGCCCTATGTCTGAATTGGCCTCTTTCTCTGCTTAGAAGGAATGGTTGGATTCTTTAATCCCATGGCTGTTTCTAAAACGGTGCTAGGTTGGTTGGTTGGTTGGTTGGTTCTCCCAATCTAATGGTCACATCTTTCTATTAGACCTCCCATGAGATATGGTAACATGATATGAGCTGGTTGTAACATCTGAAGAGCTCTTTTTTGCTGAGTGTAATCTTCACTTAAAAAACAAACAAACACTGTCCAACCTATTTGCTTTCTTTTTTTCCTTTTTCTTTTTTTTTTTTCTGTCCTGTCCAGAACCAAACTGTCTTACTAACTGCCCCCTGGGGACTCTAACCCTGCCTGCCTCACTGCTGTAAGTTCTTTCTACCTTGTTTCCACAACTGTCTGAAAGCTTTAGTTTTGACACTTTGGGTCAGTGGAGATATGTAAGTAGCAATAACAACAAAATATTCCAGGTAGCCAAGAACTTCCAATAACAGCTGATTTCTATACAGTTCCACCCTTAATGTTTCCTACTGACCTGGCACAGTGCACTTTAAAGAGGCCTATTCTGCGTTCTGCCACTGTTGTGTGGAATGCGAACATTGAGAGCTCCCATTAGTCTCATTGAGATTAAAAGGGCTACTGTCAGGTCAAATTTATCCAAAATTTAAAGTCTGTGAAAATAAGCTTTTACAAAACTTAGGGCCAATATAAAACTCTCCATGTTTTCACTTCTTCGTCTCCCTCTCCACTGCCAAATTTCCAGTGGAAACAATTTTCCAACAAATACTCTCAACCCTGCAGTGTTTTTAATTCTAATATTGCAGTACTCTTGTTCTAGCACATGAGACTGTGCAAGTGAAACTGACTAGAAACAAAAATGTGAAGCTGTCTAGTCCATTTTCATTGTCTAAGCTTAGAAACGTGAACAATTATCAGAATAAATAACAAAAAGGAAATTAAATTTTAAAAACATTACCATAGATCATTAAAAATTGAAATTGCACGAAATTTTGGTTTGTGTCCTTTTAATTATTTAATTTCCTTCATGCATTCTAAGAGAAGAAGCCTGTAAATAGGATTAATGCGCATTTAATCGTAACATCTAGAAGAGATTCATTTTGCAGCCAACACGTTAAAAGACTGTGCTGCCAGTTACTTGCATGGCCTGAAGCAGTAGGAGACGTTTGTGAAATGTATGTTGTGCTGTATATGGATATATCACAGGTAAGAATGAGGACTTAATCCTGCCTTTCTCTAAAGGCTGACCAACATATCTGGCTATGTTACATATGTTCATTTGAATTTGGAGATAGCTAAAGCCAGGTTAGGGTGATCAAAAATAAACAAAGCTAGAACAATGTACTGAAAAGCTGCTAATTCAAAAGAGGCCAAGACACAAACCAAAAACCATATTCTCGGCTCTTCCTGTTGTGCTCCTGTAGGTATTGGCGCTTGTACAGACTTCCATTAGCAAGTCTTGGCCCTGTACAAGAGACAGAGCATTCCCTTTGGCACAACAGGACAGGATGAACTAAGGACACAGAGCCAGCATCCATATTAGTGTAGATTTATACTTCAGTCTTAATGTTGTTTAACAGAGTTATTTTTAAGTTTATGGTACAAATGCATACATTTGCACAACCTACATATGGATATGCCGCAAACACATGCAGTCTGTCATCCTCCTAGCCATCATTTTGTGTCTCCTGGTCTACAATATTCATCTTCCTTCCAATTTTATTGTCTGAGATACTTTTTGTATCACATAATCATGCCTGATTACAGCGTATCGTATCATATCATGTTACCTAGTTCACTATTTCTATCCTTAGTCCTCCATCTCCATACATATCATGATATTAAAACTTTTTACCTGCCAATTTAGCTGTTTTGGGTTTTGTTTGGGGGGCTTATCGATCCATAGCTCTTTCTTTGCGTCACGTGGCTTAGAAACCGTGCCTTCATATTTTTCCAGTTTATATTCAGATTTTATTATTGTAATTTGCACATAACTCTTTGTCCATGTTCAGCAGTCTCCCTTAAGTGTGTACATTTCTACATGTTGACAAACTTGGCTGATTTGTTTTTATAGTTTCTAAACTATACAGTAAGCCTCAGAAATAAAGGATTTTTGCTTTGGTAACATAAGGCAGTACTGCTTCACAGAATCAGTTTTCTTGATATACTGGGCATGCAAAACAGTGTTTGAAAGCTATCTGTTCTGTGGGAGAAGTCTATAAATATTAGAAGTAATTATCAACTTTTAAATATAAATAAAGTGCTGGTGTGAAAAATCACAAGTGCTGTTTATCTCTGATTGCACAGAGGGCCTATAGATCCTGCTGCAGTGAAAAGATGCTGTAGTAAATAAAATTTTAAGCCCTGCAGATTTTTATCCTTTTTTGATTGTGGATATCCATTTTTAACCTCCAGGACCACTGAATTCCTATAACTGAGGCTTAGTCTATACTGCAAAATCACCACCACAGTGTGCTCTTCTGGGTGTGATTGAGCCGTCTGCTAAGACCGCTCAATTGGGCTGGAGTTTGCATCATTAACTCCAGGCCCAGAACGGGAGTATCGGTAAGCCAGCCAGAAGGCATTTCCAGTCGGCTTACGGCAGTGTGTAGCAAGTACTTAGTAAGTCATCGGGAGATACGCAAGGTATTTTACATACTTTGCGTATCTCCCGTCGACTGCCGCCGAAAAGTGCGGCAAGTATAGACTAGGGCTCAGGCTTAGTCAGGTGGCCGCAAAGACTGATACGTTGTAGATATTCAATTCAAATAGTTAGGCAGGCCTCCCCTTAATGCAGTTGGAAGAAGTAACAAGTCCCAGGCTCAGAACACTCCAGCTAAACAAGATTTGTCCTGCATTTCAGTCTGACCTCTGGAGCAGATGAATGAGCGAGGGCAGGTCTACACGGCGGCAGGATTTCAGCGGCAGTTGGAGGAAGATCCACAAAGTACTTAAAATACCTTTCATATCTCCCTTCAGCTGCCTACAGCCTGCTTACCACAGTGTCTTCAGTATGCTGAGTGGAACAGAAATGCCCTCTCTTCAACTCAGCATTACTCTGAGTGGGTCTTCACAGACCCAATCAATCAATTCGGAAGATCAATCTGATGGCAGCAAATTTGCCGCCCTCAGTGAAGACTTGGACACAGTGTTTGCTTTTCACCTCACTTGCAAATGCGATATCTGGGACTTTGATCCCAGTTTAGCATTTTGAAGCAATGTGATGGATAGTGAATTCTTCTGCAAATATATACATAGTTAGTTCTGCTTTGTAGCCCAAGGAGTATTAACAAAAGGAAGTTTGTCAGCTGTTTCAGTTCATCGAAACCGTCTGTTTTTCCTTTTCCGTTCCATCAGTCACAGGCATAAATTTAGATATTCTGAACCTTTGTGCAGAAAAGTGTACTGCTTGCTTTTGTTCCCTGCTACAACAGATGTTTACTTCTACTTTGGGATTTTTGTTTCTTTGCACGTGTAAGTGGGATGTATACCCGTCACTAATACTTTTCCCATCTGTTTGCTACAAGGAACTACCTTGTTCCGCACTTGCTCCATCCCTAGAATCGTGCTTCTCCCGGCCAGAGAGACCAGCAAATCGACGCCCACCTTCAAGATGGGCTTCACATTCCCCTCCTGCCTCACAATCTCAGTCAACTGGAGATCTGACTTCCTTTGAGGAATATGGAAGCAAGGAACTGCCGATGGACAACCAAAACCAGTGATGCAAGCCTGCATGAGTTGTCACAGGAAGAATTCACTGTAATTTGCATTTTCGCACCATCACCTGGGCCTGTCTTTCTCCACAAAGAAAGATCTAGTTGTTATTTAGGTCAAAGAATGTTTTTAAAGCTCAGCTACTGAATGTCCAATCCAGGAAACAGCGATGTTTCTAGAATGAAACAGTTAACGTGCCTGTAATAACTTAATTTTTTCATAGCTCAGAAAACTATTTTTGTCTCCATCTTTTTTACACAGTATATTAACCAAAAAAGGTTAAAATGATATAAATATAAAAATAAGATTTAAAATAAAATGTACATTGTTTTAAAGGAAACCGAATGCACACTCTCTCCCCAGTACCGACTGCCTTTTTGTTATATTTGCACTGTTATGGCTTTTACTTTGTTTTTTGGGGGGTTGTGTTGGTTTTTTTGAGGGTCTGTTGTTTTGTTTTCCCCATGTGAAGCTAGGGTCTTTTAAAAGTTAATTTTATTCGATTTTAACGTCAGTGTCACCAGTTCTGAAAAAGGAAGGTTCTTAGAGATGCTTCATATTGTCTGAAGCAGTATATATTAAGTAGTGAAGACGGACATTAAGCTAGTTGACTAGAATTGAATTAAATAAGCTGGAGGGGAATACAGGTAAATGCAACACATTTAAAAGAGAAAAGAATGCCTCAAAGTCTTGTGAAGTTAGCTGTATATTACACAGACAATACTTGACTTGCATGCCTTTGGGTTCCTAGCACTTTAGTGCATGTACATAATGCAGCTCTACTCCTACCATCACATAAATGTGAGTCAATCCGTTTCACTGTATTATGGTTGTGAACTTACCTGTACTGTACTTTATTGTTGGTATTCTTGCATTGACTATACAGAAAAAAAGTTTTAAATTATTGTTAACAGTTCAACTGGCTATGTACAGTGTTTACTGAGAACTTTCTTCGTTTTGGGAAAACATTGAGAACTCTGGGCATACTAAATTGTAACTGGTCTTGTTCAAAGTCTGTTTGAGACCATGTGAAGTGGAAATAAAACCCTCAATATTTACAAACTGCTAGAGTGCTTCACAACATTTATTTCTGATCTAGAGTCCTCCAGGTTTGTTCAACTTCCTTATTCATAAACCTACAAAAGAGAAGGAGCAAAAGTTTGTTTAAAGAGCTGAGATGTTGACATGCATACACACTATCAGCCAAGTGGAAAGACCTCCCCCAGAAGACATCAATAGGCATTAAATCAGGCCCGCTATGCAAATATAATCAAACCAATTTAGAGGATTTCTAGTTTTCTTTACTGTATTCTGCAAAATAATAGCTGACAGGACCTTTTCTCCAACTCCTTTGATAATTTATTTTTGTAGTATGACTTCCAATCATTTGTTGGTGTGAAAACAAGCGCACATGCAACATAAAAAGTTTGCTCAGTTAAATTTTCAGGGAGATTTCCATTTCTTCTCCAGAATAGACTCTGGGCTCTAAGAAATGAGATACCACATATATTACAGAGGAAAAAAACAATCTAGAAAAACACAGTAGATATGATTTGAAATTATATAGCTGAGAACCTGAATTGCTACAAGATTAGAGAATTATGAGAAATCTAGTTAGCTGGCAACAGGTCAGTTTGGCCAGACATCTCATTAGAGGCTTCAGAGATTAGCTGGATGGCTACTGTTTTTTTGGCAGAGCTAGCTTTTTCTCCAACTTCTCCTGGTTTTCTTTGACAAGCTTTTTGTTAGGAGCAGTCCTCTAAGAAGAGAGCCAGCTGGGATCCCTAAAAGGATCACTGGTCACTAGATATCATTCTCATTGCCTCTCTTGCTATGTAATGGTCTGGTTTCCAGGAAATTTAAAGAAGAATGCCCCTTAGGAACAAACTCCTTATAAGCAGGCTTTGTCTGAGGCCTTTCTTCCCCATCGATACATTCATTAGAAGAGTGGTTGCTGCTGTATCGGATGTAGAAACTTCCACCTTTCGGCCATCCGTATGAAACTGCCACCAGCAGCGACTGAAATTCGTTCATGTCCTGTGGCTGGCCATTGAGCCTATATAAAAAGAATTAGTGTTCTCAGTCCAGCTCAGGAGGAACAAGTGTTCGTATTGTAAACCCATTGTCACAACAGGCACTCAACAGAGAGGCATGAACAATTAAAGTGAACCACACTTCCTTTCCCAGAGGTGGTCGCTCCAAGTCAGGACTGAGATAGGTTGACAGAAAACTAGGGAAAATTGTACCGTTCCTCCCTTTGCTGTACCTGTTTTCAGAGGGAACAGAAGCCATCTGTCCCCAGGGTTTTCTGTTCAGCACCTTTCCAAGTATAAATTTACACATACTAAATATAAATATATCAACTTTATTTTTTTTTAAAGCTTACTTTGGTCACCACCAGAATACCAATATTTTTCCAGGTAGCACGTGGCAGAATTCTGAGGTATTGCTCTCTCCAAAACCGTTTATAGGAAATAATTTCACAGCCTCCAATACCTGTCTGGTAGAAACCATCCATTTAAGGTTTTACTGCAGTGCCCATTCCCATGGTATCAAAGTGCTAAACAGAGCACTGAGATCTTTAAAGCAATGTTCCCAGTGGAGTTAGTGAACTCACTTCTTCTCTCTTAGGATCCAAATCTTCTAGGGTTTGGTTTGGTGTTTTCTTGCCATGTTAGTATTTCCTTGCATGGAAGGAAGACTTTGGAAATGGCTGAACCTTAGTGTTCTGAAGAGGAGCAGCCTATATTTCCTCCTGGAATTTGTTCCAAAAGTGCGCACCTTTGCCCTAGAAGGCTTTATCTCTGGCTTTCAGAAGCTTCATCCTAGGACTTATAAACATTGTCCCAGACATCCGGAGGGTCACAGAGAGAAAGAGAGTGTAACTCTGAGTAAGTGTTACATTTTTAATGTCAACCCCTCTATGATGCATCACGTATTCTGACAGGGCAGCAAAGATTTTCTTACATTTTTTTATATGAGCAACTATTAATTTTCCTTGAATTACTGAGTAGTTATTTGATTCAAAATGCTTGAGAGACTCCACTGGAGCAAGGAAAGGCTTTTCTGAAAGTGGATATTTTGTTTTTCGTGTGCTTAAAATTCTTACAGCTAGAAAACCATATGCAACACTTACGTTATATTCTGCACAAGCATTAGCTGAAGATTACTTGCATCATCATCTTGATTCTGGCACGCGCGTGTGCGTGCACACATGAGTCACTCATTCACTCACAGAAGGATTATCCCTCAAAGGCAGAAAAAGTCCCTGATTGCCTTGAAATCTTACAACTGCTAAACCAGTCATATTGGAGAAGACAGTGTTGCTGAATGTTGTTTCTCATGTTAGCAAAGTATTCCCTCCTATATCAAATATGTTGTTGTACAGGTGAGTGAATGATCCTGAAGATTACAGAGATTAAAAGTGCAAATTCGTTTCTTATGAGATTCATGGCAATTTTTTATTATTATTTTGAACCATGCAGAGTAAAAGTGTACAGAACTGTTTAATGGCTTGCTGCCATGAAATGCTATTTGCTTTCGGAATCAGTGATTACAGCCAACCCAAAGGATTAGGATCTAGCCATCCTGAAATAGTAAGGTGTCTGAGGAGAAACAGATTGCTTCACTTTGTCATGTCAGCTGCTTACATAAGAGCTGGAATCACTGAAAGGAAAGAAGGATGGAGCACAGAAAGAAAGAGTGGGTCAAGTGCAAATAGAAATTCTACAGATGATCTTAAAATCACATGAAAAAAATAAAATCCTGTCTAGTCTAATTAGCAATTGCAACAGCAGCATCCAAAATGTTAACCCGTTTCCACAGGCTCTTTGGAATCAAGGCTTTTTATCATCCAATGCTGCTGCAGGGAAGGGGGGGGGGGGGCCCCGGCAAGGGGAAAGATTTGGGTTTTTTTAATTCTGGTGCATTCTATAAATACTTACATTAATCTTTACAGGAATTATAGGTCTGTAATCCTGCTAAGGTTATTATAAGTGAAGCCTGAGATAAAGTAAAAGCCCAGATGTCAGAAAGCTTGTGGGTCACTCTGTACCTGTTAGGTTGTTGAATTACCACCTCTCCAAAAAATGAAGGCAAAAGAAACCTAGCAGACTGCCACACAAATTAATACTTGAAAGGGCGTGAATGTGGCCATCATGGCTGTTCCTGATCAGAACAAAATATACAGCTGGGTTTCACTGAGGCTTGTTGGCACCTGACCTCTTGGCCTAAGGAGACACCCAGTGTCCTGACTTAGATTCAGCTCTCTGTTAAATGCATAGGGATGTGTTCTTGCATTGTGTCGCACAAGCAGGATTCTATCACAATTCTTTTCTTCCTCTCATCAGCATATGATAATTCAGGGTCAAGTGGCACCTATGATCTCTCCCCTAGTCTCTACCCTGGGCACTCTCTAGAAGCGATAGCCGCTCACTTCCCAGAGTGGAACTCCATGGTCCACCCTATGTTAGACTGCATCACCAGACTAGAACACTCCATTTTCACTGACCGGCTGCCGGTATAGGGTGAGTTGTGCCTTTTACTTCCTTGCAATCCCTCACAATGCAAGAAAAATGAGTGTGGGTTTGCATGTGCATCTTATGTGTTTTATAAACGTTTGTATGTATAGTCATACAGTCAGCCAGCATTAAAAAACAAGGGAAGGCCCTTAACGCTGCATCCTAAGAAATGTATTCTAAAATAATGGGGCTGAGTCTAACCTCACTTAAACCAGTCTTATGCCAGTGTGACTCTGATGGAATTACTCTTGATTTGCACCAGGGTACTTGACAGCAGAGTTGGGCCCATTACCTCTCTATTATTTTATTTCTCCAAGTTACATAAGAGATGACAAGCATCCGTGTGTTTGATGGCTGAGCCTTGTTGCAGGAGAAAAGAACTGAAACTCCCAAAGGGACTGACATGCTAGTTTATGCCATCTCAAAGGGCAAAGTGATTACCCACCAGTAGAAAACTAACGTGGCATTATTCTCTGAATTATGAAACCTCTTTACATCAAGAGAGGAAGCCAAATTATATTACTTATTCAGTAACTGCAGCATTGCAGTATGCATTAATCATCTCCCCCTTTATGTGGATTACCTTTTACTCAGCAAATAATTAGCAAATCTTTCTAGGACTGACCTAAATAATTTAGTAGAAACATTTCTTCTGATCAAAAGACTTTGACAGTACTCTTGGGTAGAAGGACTGCAAGGAAAGTGTTTAGTAATCTTCCTGACTTAAACTGATATTTCTTGAAGAACCATGAAAAACTCTATTTTGGACTCAACCCTACAAATACCTACCTCTAAGGACACTGTGTGCTTTGTTGAGAAGTCCTGTTGACTTAGTAAGTCCTGTGTTTAGCTCACTAATAGGGATGCTGGTGTCTCAAGCCTAGAGACACCACTGTCCACTTCCGATCATCTGAAAGCCAACTCAGAGGATGATGAGATAAAAGGTCCTTCAGATTAGGTGTAGGGAATTCAGAAGCGGAAATGAGGACAGGCACCACTCTGAAATAAGGACGAGCCCATTGTATCTGAGGCCTTCTTAATCTGGGGAGTGGGAGGAACACCCAAAATTAAATTCCCATTTGAGATAATTAGTGTGTTACTTAAATTTCCTACCAGAAAGAAACAGATACCTTGATGTAGTGAGAGCACTCGGTATGATCTACTATGAATACACACACGGCTTGTAGAGCTCATAAGACAGGGTCTAGCCAATCAGAAGACGAGGTGTGATATCTTTGACCTTGATGTCCATTAGGCCAGTTTTCCAATGGTTTTAGACTGTGTCAGGGTGACACAACACTGATAGAGATGCTTATTAGCTTTGTGCGTATGGTAATGCAGACACGGAAATTACACCCTAGAAGCAATGGTTTAAACACTGAATAGTGTATCGTGTACAGAAAGTTCACTTCTAGTTGTCTGGAGCCAGTCAGAGGCAAAACATATTCCGTAACACATTCCATGTTGACAAACTTTCTAAAGATTAGAGAGAGCTGAAAAGTAGCCATGTTTAAGCAATTAACCCAGAAACAGAAAGCAACTGAATCAACTGCACCCACAAACTGACCTTTTACACTTTTTTCTTTGCATTGTAGATAAAATGTTCTGTGTTCAACATTTATTGCACAAGGAGAACAAAATGGGGGAAAGGGGAAATGTTATTTTTTTGCCCATCAGTGTAATGGGCCAATGGAAATTTTCCCTTACTTTGTAGCACTACTTGCCATTCTTGCTACACGCCCTGGTCCCATTCCTCCCTGTGAAATGGCAGAGGAGTGGAAGAGGGCTAACACACAGGCAGGGCTGGATCAAGGCACAGGGTGAGGGTGGGAGGGGGCAGGGCTGCCCACCCCCCACTGCGATTGCACCCTGCCTGGGAAGCAAGGTGCCCAGCCCACTGGTGCTGGGGGGGTGGGGTCAAGGGCCCCAGCCACTGCTGCTCATTCAGGAGCTGAGCGAATAGGGCTGGCCAGCCCAGCCCAGCCAGCCCAGGGGCAGAGTGGGAATGCCTCTGGCTCAGGAACCAGCACCAGCAGGGCAGGGGCTCATTCAGCCCCCCCATCTCCCAGGCACTGGGAGCTTAGCGGGACTGCTGGATTTGGCAGGGGCCATAGGGGCTGGAGCACGGGGCCCCGTTTTAGGCCAAGGCTTAAATCCCTATAGCCCCTGCGTTAATCCAGCCCTGCATCCAAGCCTTGAGAAATGAAGAGCAACAATGACATTTATTGTTCTTTGGCAGGTTTACTCCGTTCGCTCAGTGGTTTTTAAATGGCTTTGTTCTGGAAAGTTCAGCCTAGAATTAGAAGGTAAAGTACAACTATAATACACACCTTTAAAGGTGGGTTAAATGGTCAGTCAAAACCACAGTTTAATCAGCTTAGTATTTCTTTGTGATCAAAGGCTGGCATGTTCTATGCTCATGAAGGAGTAGGAATTACAGTAACAAAAAAAATCTTTAGGGAATTTGGTATAGGTCATTTTCTTTCTTACTCATTTTTGCTGGTAAATTTGAGATTCTTTTTCATATTAGGTCTCTTGCATCTAGCTCCCTCCCTGGATCGCGGAAACATATGGACAGGTATTGAATGATGTGTACATTCTTTTTCTCTCTTCATCACAGAGAATTTCACTTCCCAGCAAACAGTTTAGAGTGATGGCATGAATGGAAAACTACCCTAAGTGCATGTTGTATGTAAACAGGCAGCAATATACTGCACGCTGGTGCGCATATCAAACTGCATACAAAGCCTTCTCCATTCAAGAATTGAACTGTAAGGTGCTGTTGGGATGTGTAAATATAGAACAACTGCCCAATATGGTATGGAATTATGCTGTTTTATAATGCATGTTAAAAATATCCACATAGTCCATTATAAGGGCATATGTTTTGCTAGCACGGCTAAAAGTTACATGGTCCACCGTCTATATTGAAAAGTTATTTTGAATAACTGAAAAATTAGCCCCTTGAACTCTTTACCATAGATTACAAACAACAGAGATATATGCAGGAATCTAAATTGAAAACCAACCAAATTCCTTGGAATGTGGTTGGTTGACTGAATTTTCTGGGAAGTCTGGGTTTTGTCAATGGCCGTAATGGCAGCCTTTCACGGAGTGAGGGTGCTAATTTTCACCGTGGGGATGTGCAGGAAGATTTTTGGTATCTGGAAGGTTGAGAGCACTTGTTAATAGGGTAAACACTACTTGAGCTGCTTCCATACCCCTAATATTTTTTGGTGACCGTCGCTGTACCTTTACCAATTCTAATATATCTTTTTTTGAGATGGGGCATCTGGAATTGATAACCTATCTCCAGATTAGGTTAGGAGCAGAGCAGTGGAATCCAAATCTAGGAACCAAAGTGAATGTCTCAGACTTTGAGACTTTGTTTTAAAGTAACTGCTTCAGTTAGAAGACTGGTTTCTCTGTCCAGTTCCTAAAACAGCCCATAAAAAGTCCAGCACTTATGCAACACTTTAGATCTTCAGATCACATTGCAAACATTAGTCAGTAAATGAATCACAACTTTCCCAAGTAGTAGGCAAATGAGTGTAATTATTATTTTATATATAGGAAAACTGAGATGCAGAAAGGTTAAATAATTTCTCTAAGATTGCAAAGTCCTCAAGATGTATTGGTTCCCAAGCTGGGCTCAGTTCATTAGACTGCACTGGTTTAGAAAATAGATTTATAGCAAGCATTAGGTAGATATAAAACATCTGTCCAATATGGCACAGCTTTGGAATTATGCTGCTTTATAATGAATGTTAAAAATATTCACAATTTTTTTTGTAAGAATATATGCTTTGCTAATGCTGCTAAAAGTTACATGGTCCCTCACGGCAATATTGAAAGGCTATTGTGAATAAATGAAAATTAGTCCCTTGAACTCTGGTTCAGACCTCTCCATTTAATATGACAGGAGAAGGGGACGCCATGCTAGACTGGATTAGTTTGATGTGGAAGAGGCAGTCCTGGAGAATAGCTTCACTGTGACTCTGAGGAATGGGACTCTTACCCATGAAGAAAATTTCATTCTTCTTTGAGTGACATTCCATTTCAGGTTTGTGCACACCCGCTATTCTAGCATCAGCAGGGCCAGATCACTGCAGAGGCTATAGGGACTGAAGCCCTGGGCCCCAGCCTAAAGGGTGGCCCCTAGGCTCCAGCCCCCTAAGGCTCCTGTGTGATCCATCCCACCCTGCCTCCGCCGCCCTGCCCTACCAGTGCTGGGGGGTGGCCCTGAGGCTAGAGGCCAGGCTCTGTGCTCCTACCCCACTCCTCATAGACTCATAGACTTGAAGGTCAGAAGGGACCAGTACAATCACCTAGTCTGACCTCCTGCAAAATGCAGGCCTCAAAACTTCACTCACCCACTCCAGCAATAGGCCACTAACCTATGACTAAGTTATTTACCTCCTTAAATCATGATTTAAGGACTTTAAGATACAGAGAATTCACCTTTAGGTGAGCCATGCCCTGTGCTACAGGGGAGGGCGAAAAACCCCCAGAGCCCAGGCCAATCAGCCCTGGGGGAAATTTCTTCCCAGCCCCAAATATGGTGATCAGTTAAACCCTGAGAACATGAGCAAATCTCAACAGCCAGTTGCCCAAGAAACAATTCTCTGTAATAACTCAGAACCCTCCCCATGTACTCTCCCTTCTTAGGCCACTTGTATATCCACCACCCGTAGCCAAAGATCAGTCAATTTCCAAAATAGGACATCCCATCATACCATCCCCTCCATAAATTTATCAAGCTCAGTTTTGAAAGCAGTTATGGTTTTTGCTCCCACAACTCCCTTGGAAGGCTGGTCCAGAACTTTACTCCTCTAATGGTTAGAAACCTGTGTCTAATTTCAAGCCTAAATTTCTTGATGGGCAGTTTATAACCATTTGTTCTGGTGTCCACATTGGTGCTCTACTCAAATAATTCCTCTCCCTCCCTGATATTAATCCTTCTGTTGTATTTATAGAGAGCTATCATATCCCCCCTCAACCTTCTTTTGGTTAGGCTAAACAAGCCAAGCTTCTTGAGTCTCCTCTCATAAGGCAGGTTTTCCACTCCACAGACCATCCTCATAGCCCTTCTCTGCACCTGTTCCAATTTGAATTCATCCTTTTTAAACATGGGGGACCAGAACTGCGCACAATATTCCAGATCGGGTCTCACCAGTGCCTTGTACAGCGGCACTAACACCTCCCTGTCTCTACTTGAAATACCTCTCCTGATACATCCTAGAACCGCATTAGGTTTTTTCACGGCCACATCACATTGGCGGCTCTTAGTCATCCTATGATCAACCAGTACTCCCAGATCCTTCTCCTTCTCAGTCCGTTCCAACTGATGTATCACCAACTTGTAGGAAAAATGCTTGCTATTTGTCCCTAAATGCATGACCTTGCACTTCCCATTATTAAATTTCATCCTATTCCTGATATTCCAGTTTACAAGGTCATCCAGATCTTTCTGTATGGTATCCCGATCCTTCTCTGTATTGGCAATACCTCCCAATTTGGTGTCATCCACAAACATTATTAGCACATTCCCACTTTTTGTGCCAAGGTCAGTAACAAAAAGGTTAAATAAGATCGGTCCCAAGACCAATTCCTGAGGGACTCCACTGGTAACCGCCCTCCAGCTTGACAATTCACCCTTCAATATGACCGCTGTAGCTTCCCGTTTAACCAGTTCCTTATCCACCTTACTATATTCATATATTACTATATTCATATAGCCGGCTGGTCTGCTCCTGTGGGCAGGGCAAGCCGGCATGTGTTTGCTCTGCTCCAGGGGTGGGGGCAGCTGGTGCACAGTGCAGCCTCCGACACGACCTTCCAGGACCTATGGCCCTGGGGGGCTTCACTAGAGGCCGCACCATGTGCTAACCGGTCCCACCTCTGGCTGGGGGTAGACCAGCCAGACCAGGGCCAGGGCAGAAGGGCCTCAGAGAGCAGCCTCTGGCCCTATGGCCCCCCAGGCTGTGTGTGTGTTGGGAGGGTGGGGGGGGAGTCAGAGGTGAGCAGCCCAGGGCCCTGAGCATCAAAGATATTAACTCTTTACCTCGCCACACGTGCACATTGCTGCTTCATGCTCTTGTGTAATGGTATAAAGGGCAGAACTGCTAATCAACCTCAGTTTTTTATTGCCGCTCAGGATGGTGGTTGGAGAATTCTTCTTTACTATTGCAAGTGTTTCCCTTTCTTAGCATTGTACGTAGTTGGTACTCATGGAATAGTTAATAGTGTTGTGGCAAATGCCATTGTCCATACCAACCACCCCAGGGTCTTTGGTGGTCTCCACTTGTAATGAAAGCAGCACTAGAGTCAAAATCAAAAGATATAAAAAGCTTGGTGTTTTGGGGAGGAAACTTCAGCTGACAGCAGAACTATAACTCCAGATGGCTAATCAGCAAGCATTGTTGGGATGGTGCTGGAAAAGGCCAGGCAAGAATTGAGCATTATGGTGGATGAGGGAAAGATGGTGGCCAGGATCTCACTTCAGGCTGCAATAGATGCTATGGCCTAAACTATGGCATTGGCCTTTATGATGCTATTGCTATTTGTGGCTCCAACGTCGGGTCTTGCTCAAGAGGTCCAACAAGCCATTCCAGAGCTCCCTTTTAAGGGACCAACACTTTGTTCGTAGCAGACTGATTGATTACTAGTTTCATAGCCTGAACATCTCTAGGGCTACAGTCAAGTCTTGGGTATTTACACTTCTCTGCCAAAGAAGAAGCAGTTCCATCCACAGCAGCCCCCACCTTGCCACCAGGACCAGTCTGGGAAGAAAGAGAAAAGTTACAGAAAGAGATCAACTCCACCTACATTTTGTCTACTGCAAGCCCATTCAGACAGCTTGGGAACACCAAGCAATCAGCTTCGTGTGCTTGTTGAGGATAACCTACCACTTTCCAGTTTGCTAACTTCTCCTAACTCTGTTTTTTCCTAACAAGTTATCCACTATAAGTGTTTGGATCCATATCACTACAGACTAATATGTTTTAAGCATGGTGAAATTGGGCTAGACCCTTCAATTTATTTCAACCACTGCCCCTTCTTCCCCGTTCCATTTTCAGGGACCACTCTTAGGAGAAAGTCCTCCTTCAGAAGGCTCCTTTTGGAAGCATAGAGGAAGTTCCTCCTTTTCACAGAGATCTGGATGTGTAGTCCTTCATTCAGTATTTGGCCAGACTCCAACCCCGTTTCTGGGATGTTTGAGTGTCACCTGAAGTGGAATGGACATGTGCAATCATTCAAAGAAGAGAAAAAGGTTGTTAATCTGTTCTCTAACGGTCTTTCTTCAAGATGTGTTGCATATGTCCATTCCATGGCCAGCCCACCTTCCCCTCTTTATTGGAAAGACAACAGAGTCCTGTGGCACTTTTAAAGACTAACCGATTTATTTATCGCATGAGCTTTCGTGGGAGAAAATCCCACTTCGTCAGACGCTTTGAAGATAGGAAAGTTACAGAGTGGTAGGAAATTAAATGCAGGGGAGTGTATGACATAGCATCAGGTCAGGCTGTAACAGCAAATCAAAATAGGTGTTAGGATTCAAAACACTGGGGAACAGCACATAGAGGAGGGGGAGGTCAAATCACTTGTTGTAATGCGAGAAAAATCCATAGTCCCTGTTTAACCCCAAGACAACTGAGTCAAATTTGCATATAAGTTCGAGTTCTGCAGACTCTCTTTGAAGCTGTGATTTGTTATTCATCTGTTTCAACACAGCTATTAACAAGTCGTCAAGGGAGTGAGCAGGGAGATTGAAGTGTTCCCCTACAGGTTTTGCAGTGTTGCAATTTCTGATGTCAGATTTGTGTCCATTGATTCTTTGGCGCAGAGACTGTCCTGTCTGTCCAATATATAAGGCAGAGGGGCATTTCCGGCACATGATGGCATAAATCACATTGGTGGATGAGCAGGTGAACGAGCCCTTGATGGAGTAGGTGGCATGATTAGGCCCTGTGATGGTGTCATCAGTGTAGATATGAGGGCAAAGTTGGCAGCGTGGTCTGCTGCAGGGCTGTGTTCCTGCTTTAGTGTTTCTGTTCTGTGATCTGTAGTTGCTGGTAAGTATCCTTTTAAGATTAGGGGGCTGTCTGAAAGCAAGGAGAGGTCTGTCTCCTAAGGCTTGAGAGAGTGAGGGATCATTTTGTAAAATAGGCTGTAGTTTTTTGATTGGAGTCTTTATTGGAGTCTGTCTCCTAAGGCTTGAGAGAGTGAGGGATCATTTTGTAAAATAGGCTGTAGTTTTTTGATTGGAGTCTTTATTGGAGTCTGTCGAGAAAGAAGGGACTGAGTGGGGCCAGGGACAGCTCTGCACCTTGTGCCCCTGTAATCCATATGCCTGAAAAGACTATCTCTGAGAGACCTGCTGAGGGTGGGTTACTGTTGCTGGGCAGATTAGCTACCCACAACTAGAAACTTCCAGAAGCAGGGAGTGGTAGCATTTTGAGCATGCTCCACAGGGTGTCCTGCTGGTGTGATGTGGTGTGGTCAGTCAGATCACATGAGAGCAGCAGTCTGTGCTGACAGCAGGATAGAGCTGCCTTGAAAAGAGACCATGTGCTCAGTTTCCAGGAGAGAAGCTGAGCCAGGAGTGAACAAGATGTTTTCTCCCTCCCATGGAGTCATCTGCAACAGATTTTGTAGATATGCATATGGGACTGAGGGCTGGTTGCAAAGGAGAAGGAAAAGCCTGCATGGAATGCTACAGAAGATTCCTGCAAAGAAAGAAGAAGAGGACAGCTATTTCTTGCCACTCAAGCTTCTACACTGGAACAGAGACTGTAGCTGAGAGTTGGGTGAACTCCACCTGGACTTTGGGACTCTTGGGTATCTTTCATGTGGGGGTTTTCTGGAGGGATTGTTCGTGGTTAATTGTATTTTGTTTTCTTAGGATAAGGTTTATTTAGTTAGTAGTTAATAAAGTTCATTGTTATGTTTGTTTTTAGTAGTATTTTAATGTGGGAGGGTAACTGAGCAATCTTTGCTGTGAGTCTTGTACAGACTGGATCCTGGGTCTCCAGCTGCTTTCTCCATAGGGATTGCGATTGATTTCTGTGAGGCACTGGAGAAGGGCAACTAAATGAATTTTAGCCCACCCGAAGGTTACATCCCCTCAATGGGTACCACTAAAGGAAAATTCTTCAGTGCTAGTGCAGTAAAGCAGAATGGACCTATGCAACACATCTAGAAGAACAACAGTTACAACAGGTTAGTAACCGTTTTCTCCTCAGCTCTCTACCATCTCTACTCTTCCTGCAGAGGGGCTGTTGGAACGTGTATCTCATTTTCCGAAACCTCAGCACAAGGGAGACTGAGGAGCTACGGCCTCCATTCCAACACATAGGCAAGAACAGCAGTTACAAAGGGGGTAGATTGATGTCCGCTGGCCTATCTGCAGTGTTTGCTTGGATTCCATCTTCCCAACAGCTGTGGGGCTCGGGGGGAGATCGTTTGTCCCCACTGTAAACAGAATAGCTCAGACCAGGAAGCATCAATCCCCAAGCTTTCAGCTGTGGCCTATTAATCCATGGGTCAACAGTACCCAGCCTCGACTTCACTGCCATTGGCTTTCTGCGCTGTGGGGTCAGTGTGAAAGGGAATGCTGAGCTGAATGGTATCAATGCAGTCAAAGCAGCTGGTGGTATTCACAGATTTGCCCACATTTACATTTTCCTGTTATTTTGTAATAGTTACAGCAGAAAACAATAATATAAAATGTAATGTTTCAAAAAAAAGTCCTACCCAAACATGTGAAATTTCCATGCAGCTGATCATATAAAAACACTGCTACTAAAATCAATATGTTAACCCACTGAGGGGTACATACTGTTGTTCCTGAAGGTGAATGAGGAGCCCAACCACCTAACACAAACACACTGTCCGTAGGCATGTCAGACTGGCATTGATATTTGCCTCTGAGCCAGCAGTGGCTTCCTGCCATCTTACAACACAAGGAAAACTAGATGTGGCAAGACAATAGTAGGTGTTTATTTACACAGCAAATATGGTACTGCAGATCTACGAACTGATAGCTAGAATTGCCTGGATCCTTTTCCTTACATTTATATTGTGCAGACACTGATTTCTTCTGAGTTTAAGAGCAACAAAGTTGTACCATATGTTGTATATATTTTACTGTATATGGTACCAAGATTTGCACTTCAATTTGTCATTATCTAGCACATATTCCTGGATCAGTCCTCCTGAGAGGGGAGTTCCACAACAGTACAGCAGCTCTGATTGCACACTGCTGAGTCAATGGGAATTCTGTGGATTCTAAATAGCCCCATGGAGGCGCTCAGATGTGATTATGAGAATCTCATAACTTGGCCTGTTATCCCTTTGTATGGTCACCATTCTGTTGTGAGGGGACCCAACTGTGTACTCCTAAGCCAACTGGGTCTGGGCAGAGTCTGGTTGCTGTTCCTAGCTCTGAGGCATACTCCCAATTGTGTGAACACTTCCCTGAGAGTGGGACTCCACAGTTCAACACCTCAGACCCTAGAATCCATATCTCTGACATTCCAACCTCCTAGTATCTTCCACAGGGTTTCTCAGAATCCCATGTGATGCTATCTGGATCTAGGGGACCATTTATGACATTATTTTGTATTAATATCTCATAATTGCTATAATCCGTAGGAACTATGTCATGTTTGGTATCAATAGAAAGGTAGTAATTTGCTGGGGAGTGATTATATGGTTTATGTGTACAAATTGCATCTGTATTAGAAGTTAGGAATATATTGGCTATATCTATATTTCAACCTGTTTGATTCTGGGAAACTCCCCAGACAGGATGTCTACAGCCATTGTCTCCTTAATGGCCCATTAAGGAAGCTCCCAGGTACAATGGGCCCAGGGAGAAACCAGTTGAGCCACTAGAACTTGAACATGTGACTCAACTCCATTTTGATTGGAAAGGAACTCCACACAGCATGGAGAAGGCCAGAGGTAATAAAAGGCAGCAGCCCTGACTCCATCTTGTCTCAAGTCCCCAGTCTATAGCCAACACCCATTTCTGGAACTATTCCTCTGTGACTGGACAAAGGACAGACTCACCCAGATGCTGGGTGTTTACCAGAGGAACAAGCCTGCAAACTCCTGAGGAACAAACCTGCAAACTGCTTTGCATGAACTTTAAATCATTTGTATGTATGTGATTCACTTTGACCCTTTAACATCTCTCAGCTTTCTCGGCTGGGGCTGGCTCTTCCCGCCACCCAGCGGGTGACTTCGACTTCCCGCTTCCCGTCCTAGAGCTGGAGCTGGCACTCTCTGTTGCCCGGTGGGCAGCTTCGGCTTCCCAGCCCGGGGCCAGGGCCAAGGCTGGCTCTGGGTGGCTTCAGCTTCCTGGCTCGGGGCTGGGGCCAGGGCCGGCTCCCTGGGAAGCGGAGCGAGCTGACCAGCCACACTCCCCTCCAGCATGAGGGGTGGGGCAGGAGTCCCGCCTAGGCCGATTGGCCCTGCATCCTGCTTCCCCCAAGGGACGGCCCTGGCTGTAGACCCTCACTGCAGACTATGCTGTTCCTTGCTCAGCTTGCTTCCACATGGTTACTCAATATGGCTGCTTGCTTATGTTTATGTGCAGAAGCCCCAGGAAACAGCTAGTTCCTTTGCTCTATCTTTATTTGCCTACTTCCCCCTCTCTTTCTAGCTGGCTCACACTGCCTCAACAGCAAAAACAGCAGTCTATCACCTTGTGTCTCTCCATGAACTTTCCCCCTTTTTATATAGTATTTGGTTACTGTTTCTTCCTTTTCAGGCAGGAGCACACATGGGATAGAAATCCTGTGTCACTAGATATGATAGTTGGATCCAACAGAGGAGAAGATACAGACACAGAAGAAGCTGATAAAAACAGCTGTCTGCTGTGCTTGCTATATTGTTCAGGCAGCAAGACAGAAACTAACATGAAAATGCAGCTTTGTCCTGGGAAGGAAGGAGTGCTCAAACATTTAAAGGGATAGACCATCCTATCAGTAATAAAGGTTCATTTAACCACAGGAATAGGGTTACCTTCTTACATACACCTGATCCCTCTTCCTACAATCCAAATTCACCTAATGTTCTCAAGGATTTTAGTGCAAAATGGTGTGGGGCACATAGGAATACAAGATCAGGCCTTTGGAGTTTGTAGTTGATAAAGAAAGCTACTTTGACCAGACTGCAGGCAGCCATTATGTACGCTGGGTCCCTAGAGCTCTTAGCAAATCAATCATTTGAACAGGTCCAATAACCAGATTGCATTAAATGCTCCAGAAATAGCAACATGCTTCTAAGCTGCCAAAGAGCAACAATTCCACAGGCAAAGTGCCTTAACGATTTGCATCCTGTGTTCTTCATCGAACCTGCTCATTACAGGTGTCATGTTCCATTTTAAAATTCAGGGTCAGTAGCAAGGCTCATCTATAAATTCCCAAATTACATTTTAAATGAGTAATGGAAATAAGACACAGCTGAAGTGCTCAGCTCAAATCTAGCTTTAGTGTCCTCTACTGTGTGCACACCTGAGGTCTCGCATTTAATCATCACTTGTGATGGAAATGAGTGCCTGTGTCTGGCTCAGCTATGACCCTAAGGTTTGTGTAGACAGCTCACTAAACTAAGGGCTAGTCTTCACTGATGGCAGCAAATTTGCCACCATCAGTTCAAACTTCCTGATCAACTGCTTGGGTCTGTGAAGACCCACTCCACCGATCAGGAACTTTGATTCCTGAACACCTCCCCAGCAACTAGGGTAGCGCCGCTGAGTCAAAGAGAGGTTCCTCCCTTCGACTCAGCGCAGTAGACATGCTGGGATTATGGAGGTCAAGTTATTTTAAGTAACTTGTGTATATCTGTTCAATTGCCACCAAAAAGGACAGGCAATGTAAACCTGCCCTAAGGGTCTAACAGCTACTTTCACCATCACCATTTCCTCTGAGTTCTCTCTCCCTATAGAATGATCCATCCTCTCTCCTGATGTCTCAGTACAGCTGAGCCCTAGGCATAACTTTAGTCTTAGGGCAAACCACATTCCTGATTCTGGCCAGATCTTAACCATAGCACTGAGTCTGGCCTAAATTCCACCAAAGCCCTAAATCCAGCTGTACAGTGAGCCACAAAATTAATCCTGTGTCTGAAACCTAACAGTAAAACTAGAGCAAGCCAGATCCCCAAAAGCCACTATGTCCTGATGTAAGGTCAGGCCAGATGGTTACAAAAGGGTATGTGAGGGGTGGTACGTCAACCCTACAATGCTAAAGGCAGGGAGGAGGTTGCTGCAGGGCAATTAGAGGTGCCTGAGCATAATCAACAGCTATTCTAGGCTTATTAAAGCCCAACCTTTACTAGAGTGGGGAGGAGACAAAAATAATGATAACCCCCAGGAGCTTTGTAGCAGTGGTGGCATTAGCATGATCCTGTTTCCCCAGTACAGGAGATAGTGATTCTCCTCAGAAAGGAAGCAACAAAGAAAAGGTCCAAGAATTAGCTTGTGCAGAGGGCTAATACTGCTCCAACCCTTCCCCCCCAGGGTGAGACCACTATATCCACAGCCCCACCAAAGGAGCCACAGAAAGGGAGTTCTTCGGGAAGGGCCCAGAGCAATAGAGACTGCTCAACCCTCCCCTTCCCTGGGATGGAGGGACGCTCCGCAGGCCTGAACAAAGGCCAACCCGGAGCACGCTAACTGAGAGGCACAGAGGGAAGATGCCAAAAAGGACTTGTCCAGGGTGGGGAGGATTTAACCTAGGCCTGTTCTGCTAGGGGGGACAACCAGATTTCTGGCAAAACTGAACGGGAGCTTTGCCACAGTCCCTAGCTCCAACGGTCACCTCATGATACAAGGCATGCCAAGCTCTGACCTGAGCCTCAGCCGTAACAGACTGGACACCTCCCCCTGCAACCACAGACTTAATTTGAAGACTAAATTTAAATTGAGCCTTAATCTGAAACCTACCCCTACAGTGAGCCACAGCCAGTTAGTTTTAGCCTTAATCCAAGCCAAAATCCTATCCTTACATTCAGGACAAACCAGAGCTTTAGTCCAAGCCAGGTTCTAAATTATAGTGTAAGTTTACACCAGGCCAGAAAATTAAAGCCCAGCCTTAATTCTAGCCAGAGCCCTAATTCTGTGTTAGGATTTGGGAGGGGGCGCGGGTTGCTCTGCCTTAGCTACAAGCGTTTGCATGGACTTGTACCGATGAAGTTTACATTAGGGGTGGTTTTATGGGTGGGCTTAAACTTCTATTTCAGATTCAGTTTTGGACTTTGGTAGCTCTCAAGTTACAAGGCCCAAGTCTCCACTAATTTGCAACCTGTACAGTTATTTACATCTGTGAAAAAAAGTATAAAAAGGGGGGGTGTGGGAGGCTAAATTATCTGCTGGCATTACTCCTTTAAGATCAATGAGTGACTGGCTACAAAATTGGCCCCATCATTCTGGTGTGCTAGCAGTTCCTGGTCCTTTTGCAGTGGAGTAAATGAATCAAGAAGGCAGTGGTGAATAAGGCCCAGAGATTCCATATACAGCCAGATCTACAGCAAGTCCACCAAAAGAAAGGAGTAGGAATTGTTCAAGTGGCTGCTTCTTTTCTTCGGAGTTTAGCCCTTGAGAAAGTTCCTGTCCTCTACCCAAACTTAAATCAGGCTTAAACTTCAGAACTGTTTTAATATTGGAGACAAACTTTATTAAAATTGTAAGCTTTTGCTAGAGGGACTATTATTTTTAACATTGCCTAGTACCTTTGCAATGTTCCTGGCTGGTCTGTAAGCGCAACCATAAGAAACAGAATAAATAACAATGCAGTATTAAGCAAGTCCTTTACCAGGCAATGATCTATTAGCATAGTAAGTGGGTTTTCTTTGTATGGACTGCTATGGTGGGTCTAAAAACTGCTGTCCAAGCCCATTGTCTGTCACAGTGGTTCTTAGGGTTTCCAGACTAGTCCCCTTTTCTGGAATCTGACCTGCCTTGAATACCCCTAAGTTTCACTTCAATTAAAAACTACTTGCTTCTAAAATCAGATGTTAAAAATTCAGAAGTGTCTTAGCACACTAGTACTGGAAAATTGCTTACTTTCTCATTTTTACCAAATAATTATAAAATAAATCAATTGGAATATAAATATTGTACTTGCATTTCAGTGTATAGTATAGAGAGCAATATAAACAAGTTATTGTCTGTATGCAATGTTAGTTAGTACTGACTTTGCTAGTCGTTTTAATGTAGCCTGCTGTAAAACTAGGCAAATTTCTAGATGAGTTGATGTATTTCCTGGAAGACCTTTATATAACCCATGCGGGTTACATGCACCCCTGGCTGAGAACCACTAGATCATATGAATGATGCACTTCCCTATTCTTAGCTGAAAACAAAGGAGGAACTAATTTCAACTTTCTTTGTGAAATGAGGTTCCACATATTTCTTGCATAATAAGGAAGTCAAGAAATACCTTTTCAGCTCGCTGTGGCAGCCAGCTCTCCTAACCTGTAGCAAGAAGGCAACCATGGCCCTGATTTTGCGGTTGTATCTGCCCAGTGGTGATGTTAATGGGACTGTGCCTAGGGGTGAGGATCAGCCTGCACTGATCAATTGCAGCAGCGAAAGGGCCTAAAAGTGAGCAGAAATAGGCCCAGTTGGAGGACTAAAATGCAGTGGCAGTTCAAAACAAACACAGTTTGTTTTCTTTAATGAGCCAGTTTGCTATCAGTTTCCTGCTGTGTTCAGAAGGGATGTCTTAAATGTGGAGATGTCACAGAGGCCCTGTGCGCTAACAATATCTGCAACATAAATTAATGCAACATTAAAAATAATGCATGAAGCTATCACAGAAGCTTTTCCCTACGTGTAAGGAACCAAAGGAAGGAGATTGCTTAGCACCATGGAGGTTAACATCTGGGAAACATCTTCAGCCTGTGAAATCCACAAGTAACTGGAATTCTGTGTTAAATTTGTTGTCTTGAATCAATAGCTGGGAGCTGTGGGAGATTTCACAAATTTCAATTATCCTGCTTAACTCCTAAATATGTAAATTGGGGATAATGTCATTTTTTCATATCACATCGATATGTCTCCAAAACGTTCGCCTTATGCTCTCATAAAAGTAAACACCAGATCTAGTTTTATATTGAGTGACTTAGTTACTTAACTGGTTTCTTTAGATTGCTCTTGACATCCTTAGGAGACAGAGTGTAATCTGCAAATGCTTTGAATAGTATACTAGATCATTTTACATGAATTTAATCTAAACTTTTAGCTGGGGAGCTTTGATGGCTTGAATGTTTATTTGTATGTTAATTAGTCCAACTTGTGTAATTACATGCTTCCTAAATTCTCTCAGCAATTTCCATTTTAGTTCATCACTTCCCATCCTAAACTGGTGAATAGTGCTACTGTGTACTGTTAAGCTGCTAGGTTCCACTCCAGAGGAGGTTGTATTTCAATCACCAGTGAAATGATTGAACACTCATTCTTTTCCAGCCCTACAGAAAGGCTGTAGTCAGGACTGGAATCCCACTGTGCTAAGCACTGTACAACCACATACAGCAACAGGGTCTTTATTCTGAACCGCTTACACTCTAAGCTGTTTGCATCCAAAATCTGTTCTTATCCCTTCTCAACTGATCAGATGGAGTGGCTTTTGATTTGCACCAATGTAACTTACTGTAGATTTTGCCCCTTACATACTAACTTATAGACATAATGGTACATCCAAAATTGGTGTGTGGCTGGGGGAAGCTCCATATGCAAAGGGGGCTTGGCTGGAGGTTTTGGGATTTGCTAAGGATAAAACAAAGACAAAGCTAGACCAGTGGGTGGAGGTCCTCCACGTCATTCCCCACCCTCCTCCAAACACCACCCAATTTAGGGAGATTCCTCTGAAGAGATGATACAGCCTTAGGTCTTACTGCCTTTCTGTGCCCTTGAGTCATAGTTCCCTGATAACCTGGCAGAGGGTTAGTTCCTGTCCTATGGGCTCCCCTGTGTAACCGAGGATTTAGTCCTGTGGTCGGATTGCAGTGAGCCTCTTGGCCATCTTTGCTTTCAGGTGGTAGATCTGAAAATAACAGGCTGCATTTGGAGCAAGAAAATCTCTGGTAACATTATTCTGCACCTGTTGTATTGACCTGACTCCAAGCACACTACTCTGACTGCCTCTTTCTCCACCAAAGACACCAGAGACCAATTAAAGAGGCCACAAGCAAAGGAAAAGAACTGATTTTAAATAATTGATGAGTGATTTGGGGTTGACTGATTAACTATCCCAGTTGATGACTGCAGCTGCCCTGATGTCACACCCATTAGAGAGACATTTTTTCCTGTTCCTTGATTGCCTATGCTGAGACACACTTGTTGACCAGTTCTCTGATGTTGTGAAGGCTTCTAGAAAGTCAGCATACTGTAGGAATGGGCTTATGGGGAATGTGATCTCAAGGAGATGCAGATTGAATTGCATTTCAGCCACTTTCTTCAGCAGAGCATTAGGTTTCAGTGCATTACACACACCTGTTTGTTCCTTATTGCTTTGTATTGTTAGATTCCCATCTACACTGCTAAGGGCCACACACACATATCCTGAACAGATCTCTCTCCATCTTAAGGTACTTGTCAAATGGCTGATGGATGCTCTGAGTCTTTTCAGCCAGTTAGCGAAGGGGGAGGAAATCCTTATTACTGCCCCTATAAAGAGGCCACCTCCTGTTTAGTCTCTACATTGAAGACTCTATACAACATCTCTAATCGCATCTCATTTTTGTTCCCATTAGGGTTAGGCACATAACATGTCTTTGACCTTCCTGTTCCTGAGTGGGGTTAGGGAGTTTATCCTTTCATTTCTTGTATTTCTGCTGCTGCATTGTTTAAGATGAGATCTTGGGGCTTTCAAAGAATTTAATTGTTGGATAACATTCCAAGCTGTGAATGTGCAGATTTCTGTCAAAATAACAGAAGCCAATAATCATATGTATCATTTGTGGGTTGAAAAAAATTTGCTAGCATTAAGGCCATGTTGTAGGGGGAGAAGGATTCCGTACAGGTGCAGAGGAACCTCCAGGGAACTTACTGCAGAACAGGGAACTAAGGTACCACAATAAAATTGGGTTATACTATTTTGGTGTTCAAAAAGCATCTACATGGTGGGTGGGGGTGGGGGGGGGGGGGGTTTAAAAAGATATCAAAGGAAAACAAAAGCAACTAGCTTAAACATGTGAGGCAGGCTTCAGTGCTGAAAACTTCAGGATCCCTGGCACTTCTCTAAAGCACCCTTGTTTGGTAATTGCTTGGTTAACATTGAAGTCTCTGGGATAGGTTAGCCTCACAGAGGAAACTTTCCCAGAATGCTCTTCTGGTAGCTGATCTGCTAAACCTAGGCCAGCCAAGTCACTGCAATCTTAAGGTGGCCATTTTGCATCAGCCTCTGCAGTCTACTTCTTCCTTCCAGCTTGTAAGTATTTTTCTTTAGTATTATGTTTTCTCTCTCATATTTCTGAGGACTGGTTTCCTTCCCCATAGCACTTTGTTTATAAAACCAAAATAAGTAGGTGTCATAGTTCCAGAGAGGAGGTAGGGGTTGTGAGTATCCAACTGTGGTGGTTTAAAGAATTGTGCAAGACACTTTTTAATGCTGCAGTTATTTTTTTCCTTTGTGTCTTTTTTTGCCTCAAGAGAATTGTGAAAAACCTGAGCATTAATGCAATGTTAAGTCTGAGAATTTAAAGTAACACAAAAAAATGCAGAAACGAAAGTACTCAACAGTGCTGATTCCCCAACATCATTCCTATGTAGAGTTCTGGAACAGTAGTTAGGCGATGAAATGTATGTATGTAAAGAAATACTTAAACATTGACCTCAGCTTCTTACACCTTTCTGGGATACACTGCTTGTGTCCCATTCTCATAGCTCTCATGGCACCAGACTGCCTTAATACCTGGGTACATGGTAATGTTACAGTGCTGGATGCTACACTGGCAACTATATATTGTGCTAGTTATGGGAATATATAAATCTCCAGACACAGAGGTTTGAAATATGGGTATTCTGTAACACTTCTAAAAAGACATTGCTTTTTATTTATTTTTACTAAAGATTAACAATTACAATAGTTTCTTTAAACACATATGTATCAGAATCCATACATATACACATCCCGTTCTGTCCCCCGTCCTCCACCATCTAGGACTAGCCCTTCCAAAGCCCTAGCAATATTAGTAAAGTTTCAACAATTCAATTTCTGAAAGCCCTGTTCAAACTCATTCTGCCCCCTGGGAATGGGAACAGGTGAGCTGTGTCTTGAACAGATGAGCCTGGACTTGGGAGAAAGGTGGTGTTTCAGGCCAATGCTATTTTTCAAAGGTTCAGATCAGTTTGCATAAGACAGGTCTTCTCTCTCACAGAACCGATTTGGCCCTGCAAGGGTCCCTCCACCACCAGGTCTGATGTTATTCTGAGATATCTATCCCTCCACCCTACCTTTGATCTTCCCTCCAAAGAGTGGGCAGCTCTGAAGAGGGGCTGGGATTGGGCTGCTGGTATTTTAAGATACCTTCTGCTCCAGACCCTGGATCAGATATAGTATGGATCACTGCTCCAAAAGGGGCTACCAAAAAGACAGAGCAAGCTTTTCCTGCTACTGCAACCCTCTAACACTCACCCCTCGAGCCCCGACATCCCGCTTCAGACAGGGGTAGGACGGAGACCCTTGATGAATTCTCTCTGGCCATAGAAATTGGCTACCAGCTGATTTCCTCCTGAAGCATTGCTCCTTCAGCTCTCTCTTGCGGACCTCAGCACAAAGGCTGGAGATGAAACACCCCCTGTAGTGCAATTATCAAATAGCTTCATAGGATAAGTTGTGGCAGAAGATCTGAAAGCCTTTTGTGTTTGAATGGTCCCAAGAAATATCCCAAGCCTTTTTGTGAGCCATGGTCCTATAAAGCAGAAAGCACGCACACAAAAGAAATCCAAATAGCCACATGACTATAAAACTGTATGTGGAGTCGCATAGGGAAATAATGTCTCATAATAGGTTGGGGACTCATTCAACAACAGCAGTATCAAAGCCTTGGATAGAATGCCAAGATGCAACACTTAGATGAAATTTGTAAAGCTACAATAGGATGCTTAAGGCATACTTTTCCCAAGCATTAGCACATGAACTGAGTGGAAATCTTTTGTCAAAGAGATGCTGTGGGAGGTGACTGATTTTCACAGGCAAAAGTAATTGATGATTGTCTAGCACCAATAGGAAGCTGTGTAAATCAGACTAAATAGTGCTACAAGGTGGATGAAGGAGACTGTAGAAGCAAAGGACTCTCATGAAGGTCACATGAGGGAAAAGGACCTCTCTAGTGCTGCCTCAGTGGCTTTGGAGGTTTAGCTAAGCATCCAACCTATTGGGTGCTCAGCAGAACTGAACTGTTTATCTTTTTAAGGTTCATCCATCACTGCTGACAGTGTAATAATTGCTTCATGTTTTTTATAAAATGGGTCTGCTAAAAATCATTGTAAAATTGTTGCTGGCAATGGACAGACCCTGTCCTGGGTCTGAAAGTGAAGGGGTTAACCCTACAGCATTGGGAATGGTTGCAGCTGTCTGTAGTCTGGGAAGAAGCCAGTTAGGAAGGGTCAGGTGTCTGAGGCTAAGGCCTGAGGAAGGGAATAAAAGGTAAGACATGTCACTTAGGAGGGAGAGTAGGAGTTAAGAAAGACTGAGGTGGTTACCCCAGAGAGAGGGTGGAGTGGCAGAGCTCTCCTGATCAAAGGGATATGGAGAGCTGAGAGACACCTGGGTCCTAAAATACTGAGGAAAGGGTCAATTTCATTTGTGAGGTCCTGATTGGGAAATGGATGTGAAGGACCCTGACTGTTGTCTTTCTACAATAGACTAACACGGCTACCCCTTTGGAATTCTCACCCTGGAAGGGGGTAAGGCAGATGTTATGATCTGGCCAAAGGGCTGTCATTTAGAATCACTGGAATCAAGTCATACAAGTGTGGAAGAGTGAAGAATCTGGAGCTGGAAGAAGGGAAACTGAGGCAGGGCCATAGGTGGTCTTAGCTATGGGGTAGCCTGGGCAATTGCCCGGGGCCCCAGCCCACCGGGTCAGGGCAAGTTCCGGGAGCTAGGGACGGACTGGAGCTTCCTGAAAATATCCTGGCTGCCCCCCCAGTGTGCACACATGGGCCAGGGAGCAGTTCCAGCCAGGTGAGGTGGGGGGCTGGGAGGGAGTAAAGGAGTTGGAGATGTGGGTGGGCAGAGGGAGGTGGGTGGGGAGGGAGGACTGATGGCAAGAGTACAGGATGGGAGGAGGCCATCCTTGACTTTTGCCCAGGGCCCCAGAATCACTAAAACCGCCCCTGGGCCGGGCATCAGGTATGACACACCTTGCACTGGACACTGTCAGAAGATAGGATATTGGGTTAGATGGACCATTTAGTCTAAGCCAGTGTGGGCATTCTTATGATTATGTCACAGGAATGAAGAGGTGCTATTTGTGCATTGTGGTTTTTTGTTTTTAATGAAATTGTATTTTGGTTTCAATATTTTTCCTTTCATAAATCAAAACAGCCAGTCCGCATTATGGACTGATCACATGTGAAATCTCACTTCCTGAAATATACTCTGAGGTAGCATTAGGTTCAAAGATGTTTCAGAAGTGGTATAGCATATGCAGCAGAGGGTGAATACGGATTATTGTTCTTGAAATTTGTTCGTTATTAATAAATAATGCAGAGTGTATCTTTCTGGCAGGGAAATGTGCCCATTAAATCCCAGCTCTAATGTACACAGGTAATAATGTAGGCCCTTGGGGTAAACATGGCATCACTTGCCCTTATGCACAGCTTGGGTTCTGCAGACATCACGTAACTGCTCCCCAGTCTACTGGGTAAATTCATTCCCTACTCCATGCTATGTTTTCCCTGAGGATAACATTATGCTAAAGCCATCTCCAGTCCAGCACAGACATGCGGAATTACTGAGACAAATTCATCCCTGGTATTGTACTGTTATCGCTTGCTGGGTTTTTTGCCAGTCAAGAGCCAGGGTTCCATTGAATGCTAAATGCTGTGCTGACTTCCTGGAAAAAAGAGGCTCCCTGTTGGAGGGAGCTCCAGAACACTACGTTATGACAAGGTGCAATAAGCAGGTGAGGTAACAATAAAGCAAGCAAGCTACTGTTGGCCATTCAAAGGTCTGGGCTCACTCTATGCCTGTCTGTTGCTGTCACAAGACTCATATCAGGTTGGACTAAGAATCCTGTTTGTATTTTCCTACTTCATTTCTACAGTACTTTATATGATTATCAAACCTCACACCTATCTCTCAATATTTTGTCCTTTGGGAGAAGCAGGGGATATTTTTCTCTCCCCCTTTCACTTCCTGACTTTGCAGCACAGATGACTCATGCCATGTTGTCCTATTCAGGCTTACCACATACTGGGCCAGACTGCAATACAGTCTAGCTTTGCTTATTTAATATTTAGAAAGAGGCTCTACTAAACTAACGACTACCTCTGCTTAAAGTTCTCAGGAGCAATATTACTCCGTCGTGAGCTCTTATTCACTTGCTTCTGGCAAAGGCATATCTGGGTGACAGAAGAGATATGCTAATTAAGTTAATCTCTCTTTTAAAGGAACAAGCAAACTTTCTTTGCTAATTCATCTGCTACTATTCTGCAAAGCTCTGCTTGATTTCTGGGGGAGGAAAAGAAGGAGAATCTTTGGCTAATTCTGGAATGACTTCTATCACTGTTCTCATTTCTTAGGCCACGGCTCTCAGTTGCTCTCCTCTTCAAAATGCTGGATTTCTCCTACTTTTCCTGGTGATATCAACTGTCTTTTTTCTTCACTAGTTGCGCTGAGTAAATACTGCCAAAAACACTATTAAAGGAATTTGCTCTGACTGTGTCTGCTGTGTTTATTTTCCATGTCTATCCTTATCAAGAGCGA
>ML685766.1:21821784-21864124 GCA_007922175.1 Pelusios castaneus
GAAAACCTGCTCCTCTTATTGATTTTGCTTTTCATAAGTACTTCAAGAGAAAGTCAGTGTACCAATTTTTAACCTGTTCATGTGCAATGTGAGCTAATAAATGTGCTAAACTGAAATGTGCAGCTACTAATAAAGAGCCAGATTGTGAAGCCTTTACTCCTAAGAGCAAGTGGTTACTCAGTCTTGTTGAAAACACTGGGATGACCAATGGGAGTCATTGCTCAGCAGTGCCACTGAGTGAGAACTTCATAATCTAGCCCAAACATGGTGCAGACCAGCAAGATTGTCCCGGGGAAGGAGGCGGGGCCCTGGGCCAATTAGCTTATGGGGACCCCCACACCAGGGGGTGGGGCAGGCCAGCCCAGAGGCCGGGTTCCGCACTTGTACTCCACTCCTTGCCTTCCGCTTGTTGCTGAAGACAGCAGGGCAGGGAGAGTGGGCTGTAGGGGAGCATTTGGACCCGCAGAACCACAGAGCTCAGGGCGGTTGCCCCTCCCTAAGGACTGCCCTGCAGACCAGTGCATTATGGAGGGTTTTCAGTCACTGATGCTTGATGCCCAGGAGACTGAGAGATGCAGTATGCTCAACTTCAGAAGGGCTCATTCATACATTCAGGACTAATGAGCCTATAGGGTAAAATAAAGCCTGTGTTCCCAATTGATATCTGCCAGTTATCAAATGCTACTGTTGTATTGTTTAATGGGGAAAGTCTAGTAAGCCATTTAAGCTGTTGAATGGTAAGAAGAAGTGACTGTTCTCCTCGGATTTGACAGTTAATATTAGGCTGAGAGCAGTTCCTTTTCCATCCCAGCGAGGACATTCTCCATAGGGCTCGGCTTTTGGGTGTTCTTAGTCTTCATCCTTGCAATGCAAATTAAATTTGGCATGTAATTTACAGGCAAGTTAGCTATCTTAGCAGGGTAAGGCTGTAGCGGGCGGGCATGTGATTTGAGCCAAATGGATTTTTTTCAGGAGCCCTGAATGCATCTTCAATTTATGGCAAGACTCCCTTTGACATCAATGGGAGCTGAGCAAGGGTCAGAGGTGGCCTTTATTGTTGGTACAACTAGGTTAGTACTAGTAGCACAAATCTTCTTCACTGGGAAAAATAACCTTGTGGAACACACACAAAAACCAACCCAACCAAACCAAACCAAACAAAAAAACCTCTTCTGAAGTTCTGAGTGCCTGATGCTTCACTGTCTTATGGCCTGTACAGTCATTTTCACCTCATCACTTGTGAGGCCCATGGTTCTAGAGCCAAGGGCTATACACTAACCAGGTAACCGGCATCTCCAGTTTGCCACTCAGCCACAGCTGTAACTAGCTTGTGCTCCACTTCCCATGGCCCTCTGTTGACAAAGAGTAGGGGAAATTCTGCCTCAAGGGTCTGACTGACAGCAGCCACATGGCTCCTGATTGGCTCCCTCCCCTATATAAACCAAAGGGGTGTCAGAGGAAGTGTTTGCACAGGGTGGCTCATCTGTAGCTGCTGTGATGGTTCCTAATACTGAATTTCTGGCTCAACCTCAATTTAAGTTGGACTTTGCATCCTGGCTTGAACCCTGAAAACTGACTCAGACTCTGATCTTGGCCTAGAACTCAACTACAAATTCTCCCAACCTCAGGTTTGCCCCTGCTTTGACTCTTGACCCTGACTGTCCTGGCTGGATCTTGCCATCCCCTCCATACCTATTTTACATAAGGGTAAGTGATGCAACACAATTGAGAAACCAAACTTGAGTTCCATGGAATTCTTTTAGGTGAACTAGTACAGTAGTTGAATTTCCCTGTTGTTGTGGAATAATAAGGAACAGATTTTCCTAATCCCTTTCAGATAGAGAATCGTTTATGGTGTGAAGGATGGAAGTTTCTTTTGTCCCGTGTAACGTGTCTGTGGATATTCCTACTACCATATAAATGTTTTATCTTCGTTTGGCTCCTACTAATGATAGCTTGTGGCAGCGAGTTCCATGAGCTAATTATGTATTGTGTGTTTAATAATTTTATTGGTTTTAAATATGATGCTTTTCATGTCTGGGAACATTCTTCTCTGTCCTTATGACAAAAAGAACTGGGATCTTTAAAGGAGCCTAAGGGCATTAGATAAAGTTGAAAATCCTATACACGGTGAATAGAAGAACCTGTGTTACCTTCTTTGTACTAGTCCATTATTTTTTATATATCATGTCTCTCTTTAAAATCTTATATCTAGAACCACTGACAGCTAATGGAAATTATCCTTCTAACTAAGGGGTTAGAGTTGTTCTTTTCTCAAGCTAAACATCCTGAATTCATGCTGCATTTGCTATGTATACTTCAACTGAGGGTGGCCATGATCCCTGATTTCAGTATGGAATACATAACTATAAAAGAGAAATAGGCTTCATGCCCTGTTATACAAGAGGGACTGAAAAGATAGTAACATATCCAATTTCTGTAAACACTATTGATGCCACTCTTAATGTATTTCACACAAGTAACTGTTCAAAAGAGTATTATTAAAGTAACAAAGACAAGAACTCAGAAGTTGCTAGCATTAAGGTTACCCATGCAGTCTTGTTCCAGAGGGGTAGTCGTGTTAGTCTATTGCAGAAAAACAAACAAGTCCTGTGGCACTTTTAAAGACTGATTTATTTATCACATGAGCTCTCATGGGAGAAAAATCCCACTTCGTCAGACGCTTTGAAGATGGGAAATTTACAGAATGGGAGGAAATTAAATGCAGGGAAGTGTATGACATAGGATCATGTCAGGCTATAACCACAAATCAAAACAGATGTTAGGATTCAAACACTGGGGAAAAGCACATAGAGGAAGGTGAGGTCAAATCACCTGTTGTAATGAGAGAAAAATCCATAGTCCCTGTTTAACCCCAAGGCAACTGAGTCAAATTTGCATATAAATTCGAGTTCTGCAGTTTCTCTTTGAAGCTGTGATTTGTTATTCATCTGTTTCAGCACAGCTATTAGCAAGTTGTCAACGGAGTGTGCTGAGAGACTGAAGTGTTCCCCTATTGGTTTTTTAGTGTTGCAATTTCTGATGTCAGATTTGTGTGCATTTATTCTTTTGCACAGAGACTGTCCTGTTTGTCCAATATATAAGGCAGAGGAGCATTTCCGGCACATGATGGCATAAATCACATTGGTGGATGAGCAGGTGAATGAGCCCTTGATGGAGTAGGTGGCTTGATTTGATCCTGTTATGGTGTCTTTAGTGTAGATACGAGGGCAAAGTTGGCAGCGTGGTCTGTTGCAGGGGTATGTTCCTGCTTTAATGTTTCTGTTGTTTGATCTGTGGTTGCTGGTGAGTATTGGTTTAAGGTTGGAGAGCTGTCTGTAAGCAAGGAGAGGTCTGTCTCCCAAGGCTTGAGATAGTGAGGGATCGTCTTGAAGAATATGCTGTAGATCTTTGATGATGTGGTGAAGAGCTCTGACTTGGGGGTTGTAGGTGGTGACCAATGGCATTCTGTTGGGTTTTTTTCTTGGGTTTCTCCTATAGTAGTTGATGTCTGGGTACCCATCTGGCTCTCCCATTCTGGCTCTCCCATTCTGTACATTTCCCATCTTCAAAGTCTCTGACGAAGTGGGATTTTCTCCCACGAAAGCTCATGCAATAAATAAATCTTAGTCTTTAAAAGTGCCACAGGACTCTGTTTGTTTTTCCATGCAATCTTGTTTTGCCCCCCCACCCCCCTTAAATACATGCATTATGATACATCTTTAATTACATGGTCACACACTATTTTTCTGCACAGCTTCCTGTCTCCATCAGTGTATTTATGGAAGTTGCCCGCTTAGTGAGAGTTATTCAATATTTCGTTTTCTCCTTACTGTTCAATGTATGGCAACAGGCCTTCCTTCCTTCACACTTCTCAGATTAGGTTCTGATAACAGAGTTAATTAATTAATTGCCTTACGGCTTTCCATGCTGATGATCTCTATAACCTGGAGGCTCCAGGTTAATCATTAAAGATTGTCATGTGATGAAACTTCCAGGAATATGACCACCCAAAACTGGCAACCTTACTATAGTATCCCAGTGCTTTAGATGCATTAATTGATATTCCTAACATCTGAAATGAAATGAGGATGTATTTTCACTATTTTATAGATGGCCAACTGAGGCACAGAGCAAGACCATCAAACATATCCACCTATTCCAGTTGTCCAGTTCAAGAGACTAAAGAATGGACTTTTCCCTCCCCCAGCATACTTAGCACTGTATAGCACTTGAGATATAAATAGATAGAACAGCTCTAATTGACTTCAGCTGTGAGTGCTCAGCCTTTCTGCTAATTAGGCCCCAGGGTCTCAAGTCAAGCATCCAGAAAATGAGGAACATACAATTAATGATCACCTGTGATAAGTTTGGTGTGACTTGCCTAGCATCACAGAGGAACTCTGTCAGAGCAGGGACAGAATCCAGTTCTCAAAGGTGGCATTCAGCTACCTTAACTATGAGACAATCATTTCTGTTCTTGCCTCATTTCATACACACCTTCCAACTTCAAAAACAAATACAGCAGGGTTCTTACAGACAAGTGTCCTTCACTACATAACCTTAATTTATCCCTAGAACATGTCCCTCTTGTATACTGAATAAGGCAAGAGTCCTATGGAAAAAATAGCATGTGGTCATGTAATTAAAGACTGTATCACAGGAAAAATAATCAGAAATTCCATCATGTGGCATCATATTGACACTCACGAGGCTCATCAGCAGGAGTGAGAACTTTTAGAACCTCCACATAGACTTCTTCCACTTGACCTAATGGAGTAACTAATAGCAATTAATAAGTTATCAACATCTATGTGGGCTAGCACTAGATAGGACTGGGACACTTTGCTAGTGGGTTTCACGGGTATTTGGTGACAGTAGAGGAACAGTGAGACAAAAATCTTGGGTTCCATTCCAGGCTCTGCGGAGGTTTAGTGGACACTTTTTCTGCATGTTCCCCCAAAACTTGATCCTTTCTGTACCATTCCCTCCAACCTGTCCCCATAATGGAAGGAACTTGCTAGGCTTACAGAAAATGGCCATGAATCCAGAAGCCCATCATTTCACTGGGAAAGATAAAATGTATTAGCATAATTGCATTACTGCAGTTTCATTTTACAGTGCTTCTCATTGTTAGTGCTATCAGACCTTATTTGCCATGCCTGATCTTGTTAAGCCCTCTTATGCAGATATGCTGTATGCATATCCCTCGGTTATGCAATATTTTTTTTTCAAAATCCCCAGGTTCATAAAGAAAAATTGTGTATGTCATGTATGGAAGCCCCTCATATATACAGCTCCTATTACGCACAGAGGCAAATTGGAGCTTCAGGAGAACTTGACTACATTTGCATTTTAAAACTTCTGAATTAATCACTTGGTTTCCCAGTTTTTCTATGCACCTGCTGTCTGAATCACTCTAGTATCCTGTCATTCAATTACAATAATACATCTCTACAATACATCCTCCGACTGCGGTCCATGCATTTAAACATATCTTCTCCATTATGAAGAGACAGGATCTGCTAATGCATGTCTCCAAATCAAAATAGATACAGGGAGTGGATAGTTCCACTACCACGGCTTAGTTGTCAGTGCTCCAAGAGCCAATTGTTGACCACAAAAACGAATGGAAGGGGAAGGCTTGCAAAGAGGTGGGATTCTTTTCTTTAGCGAACAGTGCATGGGTTTTCCTTAATTTCATTTGATTGTTTCAGCAGTTGTCAGTTGTTCACAGGAACAATTAACCATGAAAATACCAGGTTTGTAAGCAAAAAGGGTAAAACTTTTAGGTCTAAAACTGAGTGACATATTGAGGGGAAAGCTGAGCTGCCTAGTGTTTCAAGGTCAGCAAATTTTCCTGCAAGTTGTGATAGAGGTCTGATTCTCATCTCGCTTGCAATGGTATAAATCAGGAGTCAGTCCGCCAAAGGCGGAAGGACTAGCTCACTTCTGAGTTATTCCGATTTTATATCCTTGTAACTTAATTGAAAGGAGTTGCACAAATATAATAGAGAATCTGGCCCAGTGGAGCCACACCAGAGTAAAACTGGTGTATGGTCAGAAAGGAGCCAGCATGCCCTCTGTGATGTTCCCCTCCTGCTATCTGGTCTGGTGTGTTGCTGTGCCTCCCTGATCACCCACTCCTGGACCCCAATTTACCCTGCTTTGCTAGGTGGAACCCCTCTCCTAGGTCAGTCCACACCAGCCTCCTGCATGTAATTAGTCCCAGGAAATGAGTGTGTGCTCCCCAGTTACTCAGGGAATGATTCCCCAGTGAGCACCACCAGCCCCAAGATGCCACACTGGGAACTTCTGTCTTGCAGGGTTCGGGATCCTTCCCAGCTCACTGCAAGCTTGTATTCTTTGACCCATCAGTTTATCAAAGAAACAGATGTGCAGGCAGCTTTTGCTCTTTCACGCTCTCTAAAATCCACACAGAGTTAGATGAAACAAACTCTAGTTTATTGATTAAAACATGATTTTAAGTAAGTATATAGAAAATCAATGCACAATCATTTAATTAAACAGTCGGGAGTTAATCGCTTGTAAATAAAAATGTAAGATGCATTCTAATCTAAAGCTTACTGTTGTAGTCCATTCCAATGTTACTCCCTTGGCTAGCTGATGATGGTTTTACTGCCAGGTGCCCTTCCCTAGACAGAGCACAGTCCTTGATTATAGCTAGAGATGTTTCAAGATGGAGATTCTCTAGCAAAAAGCCTTTAACAATTTAAAGAGTGGCTATTTCTCCTCCTCCTTGAGGCCAGGTAATTCATTTTATTAAGAAAGGACAGGAGATCTCCCCTTTCCATCCAAAGTGCTAGAGATATTTAGCTAGTCCATTGTCCTTCCTATTTTCTCTTGATGTGTGTTTCCACGCCTGTTTATGTGCTGGGAGATGGCTCTGAATGTCTGACCCGTCCCTGAGCCATGTGAAACCCATGGGGACATGTTTCACATCTGTACACATACATGGCTGCAGGAAACATGCTATCATAACTAATGTAGAGAATATCATGAGCATTCAAAAAGAAACCTTTTGCATGGCATATTTGACATCAAACCATATAATGACATTGCAAAGGAACACAGAAAAGTTACACAGATCATACTGTAAAGGTGGATGAGGGTGCATCTTGTGACAACCTCAATGCATAGATTACCAAGACATCACCTATAGATTAGACACACAGCCCTCTAATTCCCTGCAAATTTCAGATGCTTTCATTGTATAATATAGAGAATTTTTTCAAGAGAGGAAGGGGCTGATAAGGGACTTCAGTTCATACACCCAGAGGCCTTTGTCTTTGCAGAACAAAACAAGCAAGGATTAATTTCCTCATCAAGACACTACTTTGGCCACATCTGAGGGTTTTTGCATTATGCAGGAAAAGAAAACTAAGGATAGGGGAACCAGCATGGCTCAAATACAAACTAGTTCACCCCACTTTCCTGACTTATGGAACAGATCGAGAACCTCTAGCTTGCACTGTCTGTAGTGTGTGCTTTGTTTTTTCAGAAGATGCTGTGAGAGCACTTAGAATCTTCTTCAGATCTTGAAGCCCTGAGACTGTATTGTGGTTGGGAGGTAAATAGGTCTTAGATGCTCAGTACAAGGACAAAGATTGATAGCTCTCACAATGAGGATGTGCGACTTTCATGGGAGCATGCTACCCTGCAATACTGCACAAATCAGCAAAGGGATCTCCGTAGACACCACTTCCTGAAAGAGGCCATCAGGGACAACATTTCTGTTGCCAAAACACTCCTTTGAAATACTCCCAAGGTCATCTCATGACCCTGGTTATAGGCTGGAAAGCAGGGGAAATGCATGCTCTTGGTCTGTTGCCATGTTCACTGGAGACTGTATTGATTTCCACACACTTTTACAGCATCATTCTGAAGTGTAAACCACACTATTTCTCACAAGAAAGAAATTACTCTCACCAGTGATGTGCTTTCTCTTTGTCATCACTTATTGATCAAAGCAAGCCATGGTCTGAGAGAAGCAGAGGGAGTGGTCATGTATGTCACCACTGCTATGTGGACAAGCAGTGTCTTTCTCTTAACAGCGTGATTGAGGTAATATGTGCCACGGAGCGGATGTAGTGTGGTTCTGTTTCTAGCACGCTTTCTCTGCATTCTCATTGCCAACACCGGAAACCTGTTCCAGAGACAGACTTCAGTTTAGCTCCACTGCTGCATGTCTTCATCTCAGATTCACATTTTGCCCATGATACTGCAACATGTGTTTTTAAGCTCTTCTGAGCTTAATGAAGATTTCGGGGGACAAACCACACCTACAGCAACACATGAGCAGAAGAGAGAAATTACACTGATAAGGAGCTAGATGAGTTAATGGGAAGCAGGTCTGATATTATGCATCAAGTTTTGTCTTCCTGCAAAGCACTATCTTCTAGGACTAGACTTGGTAACTGTTATTCATCTAAAAAAGGAAAGACTCCTCTCCAATAAGAAACATCCTAAGCATTCCAGTCCCTTTCCAGGAGCAAATCCCAAGATTTATTCACTACAAGTAGAGGAAAATACACATGAACTTACAAATCAAGATACAAGCCAGCTATCTTGGCAAATTTGCTCAGTGTTCTCCATTGAGTAATTTTCTCTAGGATTAGCTACTAGGACTTCAGTGTCTCAGCTCAGCATTAATTGTTCTCTAGATAATATAATTGCAAATAATGAAACCACTCAGAATAAAATCTTTCCTGCATCTTTCCACGACTATACTCTTCACTAGCCACCACCACTCTCCTTTTCAGAATCAGTCTTTATCTGAAGACTCAAAAGATTGCTTGTGTAGAACGGAGCATATTTGTAGACATTTGGTGTTTCTGCCAATGTGCCTGCTCTCATGTGAACCTATTTCACGTGTACTTTTTGATTCCTCTGGAATTTTTTCACAATGTTTGTTTTTGGCCTCAGTTTTCTATGTACAGAGCTCACTTTGCATGATTTAGTTGCTATAAGAGGTGTCTCTTTGTTCATCTCTGGAAATTGTGGACCAGATTTTGACCTCAGTTACACTGGTATAAATCTGTTTTCTTCAGTGAAGTTACACATTGGTATATCTGGCATAACTATATTAAAATATTGATATAAAATGTGCAAGCATAAATAATGTATTTAAGCCCTTTAGAGTGTATTATTCAATATAGATTTTTAAAATATAGTTGTGGGATTTGGAAATTAAACTGGACGTTCAGAGTTTGTGGGGTATATGCAGTTAAGTATCCCAACTTTTGAAGGGATTTTGAAGCACAAAAATTGCAGAGAGCAAACTAGCTGAGCTATTTCCAAAACAATTGGCAGAGCTTGTAGCCAAAAGTGACAACAGGAGTTGCGGTGTTTGATTTTATTTATTCATACTTTTAAGGGGAAACATTAACAAAACCCTGTTTATTCCAGGTTTCAGAGAGATGCAAACCCTTGTCATTTTCAGTTCACCACCTAGCATGACCAAATAGCAGGTGTGAAAAATCAGGACAGAGGTGTGGGGGCAGGGGTAATAGGCACCTATTTCTGGACTGTCCCTGTAAAATTGGGACATCTGCTCACCCAATCACCATCTGACACTTGAGGTCACTGATTGTTCTTTAAAAATACAAACAAACATGTTCGAACAATACAGAGAGCATGCCGTCTGTGCTAGCAGACAAAGTCCAAAAGAAAATTAGGCTGGGCATGGGGGAACTACCCTCCTTTGCATAATGTAGTTGGCCATGCATCATCAAACACAGATCTAATTCATAAGCTTCCAGACACTATTTCATACCAACAATTGTGTTGTTTCTTCAATGCATCTGTCTGCCTATTCTCAAGAACCATCTGCTTGCCCTGCCCTCTCTGCACAGCACATGTTCTCAGCTCCTGCACTTCCAAAGTGACAAATGAGCAGTCGAGCTAATTTCACTGGGTTAAACAAGAAAGCAAGAGCCAGATGGGAAGCCATAGAATGTCTTTTGGAGGAAGGAGACAATGTTCGGAGGAAGAATCACCATAACAACAGCAAGTGCAGAGATGAGGTTTCTGTTTTAGGATTTCTACTGATGACTATGATTTTTTGATTTTTTTTTTTATTCCTTGCCTGTGGTTTTATCCAAGTCCAAAGCAATGATTTATTGGCAAATGTCTTATTTTTGTTTCCTCAGGAAGATTGCCAACATTTGTATCTGTTTACATAAGGAGTTCTGGTTTGGGGTTTGTCTCGTGGGTGTTTTGGTGGGGGAGTTGGTAAAGATACTCTTACATGGGCAGTATTTGGGCTTGTTGGATTTGTATTGCTATATGAAGTCTCAAATAAACGTAGTTTTATTACTTGTTTTAATATTACTTTAAAGATTTGTGACTCCTTTATAACACAATTTCAGAACCTACACAAAGGCTGCTTTACAGCATATGTAAATATAACTTTTACGTTCCTTTTTCACTGTTAGAGCAACATGGAGCCCTGTGTGTGATCCTGGCCCCATGAAAGTCCCATTAACTTCAGTGGCGTCAGGACTTCCCTGCCTGTCTAAAGCGAAGTTGCACCAGTTTACACTGCTCTGCTAAATGATTTGGGTAATTAAATCACCACAAAATCCTGTTTAGACATGTTTATATTTTGTTTTAAATGAGGTTAGCTTTAACTGGTATCAACTAAATCAATATAAACCAGGCTTAAACTGAATTAAGAATATCTACGTTGGATTTTGCAGTAAACTGACTTTTAAAAATGAACCTTTAGTCAAACCAGTGCAAAGTGGAATGTAGACTAAGTCAAAATGACCTGGCAGTACATGAGAATCAGGCCCTGAATCTTTAGCGGTATTTAAATAAACACACTGTTGCAATATTAGATGTATATTTAAAAACCCACAGACTCCCTTATAGTCTACCTCACGATGTCTCAGTACCTTCTGCAACTGGATGCATTCTCCTTTCCCAATATGCATATACAGGACACTTTTTCACAATATCTTCTATTCTTTTATTTATATATTATCAGCATCATTCAGTGAGAATCTGCTCATGTCTTACCAAGTATTGTAATATGCAGAGATGAATAATATATCAGAAACTAACATGAATTAAGAAACTGCCTTAAATTTTTCTCTTGCACTTTAGCTTCTCAAAGATCATTTTTATTATATATAAAATTTTAGGGATATTCTCCAAGAGGACCAATTAATTCTTAATTCAAGTCTTTCAGTGAAATGTCTTTTGGTAGAAAGCATTTCTGTACAGTTATGCTAGAGAAGTTTTTTGCTCTTTGTTTCCCTTCTTGTAATAAGTGTATTGGACTATCCAGTGGTTTATTTTGCCCACTGGCCTTTGCTACATTTAAGCAAGCATCAAAAGATTAAGAATCCAGCTCTGCAATCCTTCACTCATGTGAATAATCCACTAATCTCAATGATAACTCACACAAGTAGTACTTTCTCATGCAGATATGGTTTTGCAAGATCTGGCCTCAAATTAGGTAGATGTTCTTGAACAACTCTGTCTAGAATACGTCCCTTCATTAGACTGGTAAACCACAGGGAAATAAATGTTATAACTCCTACTGTGTGTTCCTCTGCTCATGAAGAAATCATTAAGGAAAATACTGTATATTCACAAAGAACAGACTGAGGACTTTAAAACATAGGCTTCTGGAAGCTGAAATACTGTTTTTCTTTCTATAAATGTTAGTTAAACAAACGGTAGTCCTCCTCCACAATGGGCATGAAAAAGGAGGGCCTTATTCACATGGCCCAACTCTTATACGTGAGTATTTCCTGATGTGATGGCAGCAATAAAAGGGGATCATTTGTCATAGTTTAACAAGTATACCAGGACTGGCTGCTACTCTGTTTATAGTGTGTTTATAGAACAGAACCCTGATTCTGATTCATCCTTAGGTGCTGCCATAATAAATATGATCAGTAAAAATTGTGATAGAAGATCACTAATATTCATTGACAGGCCAATGGACTGGGTGAATCAAGTTTCTGTTCTCGGTTTAGTTGCTAGTGAAGAGTTGGCTGTCAGCTCTTTCTTGTGGTAATTAACATACTGGTAATCTTGTGCAAATCACTGTGCCTCAATTTCCCCATCTGTAAAGTGTGGGTAATGATACTGACGTCCCTTTGAAAAGTGCTTTGAATGCTGCACATGAAAAGTACTGCATAAGAGCTATGAATTATGTTAGTACAGATCCCTAGGAGCACAACTGAGCACCAGATCTGAACTATGTTCTCCCCATGACAGTGGTCCTTCTACTTCGGGATGCAGTTTGTTGGGGGCAATAGGAAAGTTTTGCACGCTGCATTTGTATTCTAAGTGTTGGAAATTCTCTTCAGTGCATCAATGCTGCATTTCTAGTATGTAAGAGACTTTATTTTAGAACCTTCTCAGAAAAATCTTCATGCAGCTGTTAAAAAAGAGGCAAAAAAATAAATAAATAAAAAAACCCCAAACCAAACAAACAAAAAAATCTTTTCCTCCCCGTCCATTCTAAAGTTACTTTTCTTACTTTAATGGGGAAGTATTTTGGTGAAGGCAGTTGAATGCTGGATTTGGCCTTTATCTGAAACTTTTTAAAATCCCTTTCTAAGAACAGTTTGTTTCTTTCCTATTGTCCTAGTCTCCTCTTTTGAGAATGCGCGTGGATTTGGATTTTTTCAAGTTCTGCAATTCCGCACGTTTTTTCCAAAGGCACACAATCTAAAATATTGTGATGGTTTTGTAATCTCTTAGCAGCTTTTGTGGCCCCAAAAATCTCTTAAATGGTTATTGGAAGATCTAGTGAAGGATTTGTCAGCCACTGAGATATGATCCAAAAGTGACTCCCAGAACCATGAGAAACAAAGAACAAAAATTCTGCAAAATCCCACACCTGCTATTACCACCAAGAATAAGGCAACGAGCTCTCCATTCTCTCCATCTTGATGCGACCCCCATCCTAACACTAGCCAAACCTGGACATAGCACTTCATGCCTCCTATGTGTCCTGCACTCCACTCTTCTTGCAGAAGAAGGCACCACTTCAAGATACTGAGGCAGCTGGTGTCGTATCTTGAAATGGTGCTTACCCCAGAATCAGAGGACAAGAGAGAAAAAAAACCCGAATCTCTCCTTATTTATAGTTCCCTTTAAAACTCTCCACAACAACAAGCATCATCCACTAGTTTGTAAAGGCCAGAAAAGGCTGAGGAACTTGGGGCAGTGCCAAACTGTGGCTCTTCTGATGGAGTTGAGAGTTTAGTTAATAAGCATTGGTTTTAAGCATGTATTTATTTGGGTAAGGTCTGAACTATTCATTGACTTGTTCGGCAATGCCTGATCCTTTAGGATTGATAGATTTTTTTTTTTTCATATGATGGACAAAGAGTTTTCAGTAATCACCATCATATTTAACTTGGCTGTCTGGGTGTTAGCCAAAGCACTGGATAGTTTTGAAGTTGGGTGGCCACTGTACATGCTTCACTGGCCAGCTGCCCTTTTGCAAACAAATGCATTCACGGTGTTTAAAATGCCTCGTACATGATGTCTGATCAATCTGAATTACTTCTCTACTTGTTTGGTCCCTTTTAGTGCGTGGGTTTGAAGGTCGTCTGTTCTAAAAAAAACTTGGTTTTTTATATTATTTTTTAAAAAATTGCTATAAATCCAAATAAGATCATCTTCTGCACTCGGACTAGTTCTAAAATCTTCTTGAACCACCTCTCTTTACATAGGTCTCTGTCATCTTCCCCTCCTGCAATTTAGACTGGTGTGCAGCTGTCACCCCATTTCTGCACGCCTGGGTCCCAAATTGCCCCACTTTGCTGTGTGAACCCCCACTCCTGGGTCAGCTCACACCCAGCCTGCTGTGTGTAATCAGTCTCTCACACAGTAGAGGAGTGCTCTGGCTAACCATTCATGGGATAGATCCCCAGCAAACACTCCCAGTCCCAGATGCAATCTTAGGAACTATGATTTTGCAGAGTTCAGTTCTTCCCACTGCACCCTGCAAGCTCATTTACACTGGTCTGTCAATTTATCAAAGAAATAGATATGCACCAGCTTTGTCACTCCAAATGAGGTCTCTGCACATGCCCAATCCACACACTGCTTCAGATAAAACAAAACAAAAAAAGCTTATTGACTACAGTAAGATTTTAAGTGATTCTAAACCAGACTAATATAAATCCAAAGATTAACAATAAATCAAGGAGTTTATCACAATTAACTAAAAAGTACCTCATATGCTAAACTAAGATTAATATTCCAGTCTCTTTCTATGTTGGCTTGATGTTGGCTTATCTCACAGGCTGGTTGCACTGGATTCTATAACCAGATCTCCTCTCCTTGTGGGTAGGTTCTCAGTCTTTCGTACTGCTTAGAAGATGGATTCCAGAGGAGAGCTCTTAGACAAGGGTGCCTCTTTCTTTTAACAAGTTTCCTCGACACCCCTGGGAGTCAGGTGATCATCTGTGTCCAACAATGGGGCAAAGTGCTCCCAGGGGCTTAGGCCAGCCCTTTGCTCCTGTATGTATGCCTCCGGTGGGTGTGGAAACACAGCTTTATGTTTGTCTGCATCTATTCAAGCCATGTGAGGCACACAATTGGGGAGATGATATGGCAGAGTTTCATATCTGTACATATGTGTGATATTGCAGGAAACGTGCTACCATAACAGTAACATTCAGTATATCATGAACATTCCAAAAACACCTTACATGACATCTTTGCATTGGGTAATACACAATTACTCTGTAAGGGTGAACATGAATGATGCACAGATCATACCACCAGGGTGTGCCTGGGGTGCAGCATATCAGTGCTGAACAAAATGCTTTTATATCTGAAGGAATATGTTAACTAGCACTTATTTTTAGCCAATTTAACTTTAAATCAAAATAATATGCTGTTACACTAATGTAAGTGTCCATACACCAACACCCACCAAAATAACTACAAATGTGAAGTACAAATGATTGAGTTATTCCAGTATGAGCATCAACAAGTTCTGCTTAGTAAATTCAGAAGAGCATTTTGAAAAGTAGACTTGGCTCTGGTGTATACTTTTAACATTTTTCAGTGGCAGTCAAAGGGATATACACAAGTTATTTTAAGTAACTTGCATATCTCCTTTTGACTGCCTAATGCCTGCTTACTGCAGCATGTCCACTGTGCTGAGCTGAAGGGAAATGCCCTCTCTTAGATTCACCCTTATTCTATTTGAGGGGGGTGGTCTTCAGGGAATGACTTCCCCATTGACTGAGCAGGTCTTCAACAGACCCGCTCAGTCGATCAGGAAGTTTGATCTGATGGCAGTGAATTTGCTGCCGTACATGTAGACCTGCCCTTAGAGTGAATGTATGTGGTAGAAGCCACTTTGATCTGATTACCACTGCACAATAACAACTTCCTGGTAGTTTTATCAGATTGATGCAACACCCACACTATTTTTTACGTTTGAGAAGAAATTGACATAAGGTTCTAGTTACCAAGCTGTCTCTAACCTCCTTCCACCATGTTTTGTTGTGACCTGTGCTTATAGTATGTTTACTTAAAAGCTTGGGACATGGTGAACAAAAGCATATTTGTAACTGGCTTAGCCTGCTTGGGGTAGCCTGCCTGGTTCCAACTCATGAACTTTCATTTCAAACTTCCTTATTCTCATTTACTATATTACTGCCAGTTTTTAGCTGAAGTTTCTCTGTGTTTGAGTTCATGAAGGTGTGCAGTTTGGTAACTTTCAAGAACATGGCTCCCTATCCACAAATAGCACGTGTGCACACTCAAGCACACTTTAAAATCTATAGCAGAGTCTATGGCAGCCCAACAAGAGATCATGTTTTTCACGGCCTCGAAACATGTTGCTCTTAGCAGCACCATCACCATTCTTCCAGCTAACCACACCCACAAACTGACAGTCATTTTTAATTCCTCCCTGTCTCTAATGCCTGAATGTGGGGCCCAATCCACATCTTGCTGCTGCTTTCTCAAAACATCTCAACAGTCAAGCTTGGTTTTGTTCATGCAGATAATGAGACCCTGAATGAGAATTTGAGCGCCCATCTTGACTGGCAATCTCCTTTTCTCTGACACCTCACCCTGCCCTCCAGTCCATTCAAAACTCCTCTGCTAACATCTTCCAAGCATGCTCATTCCTCTGCCCTGGCTCCCTTCTTGACATCACCATTAAGGCCTCTCACTCTGCTCTTCCCTACTTAAATGTTTTTGTATTTTACTGAGTCACTCTTGTAGCTTTCTTCATGCCACTCCTAATTCCAGTCTTAACCATTCACTTGTCCACTTCTCCTCAGAACATCTCTGCTGTTCCTTCCATGCTGTTCCTTCCACCTGGAATACTATCCCTGAACTAATCCATGCAGCTATTGCCACCCTCCAGGACCCATCTTGTTGAAATCCTGTGGGAATTGATGACAATGACTGGGATTTATTTTTTTTTTAAATGATTTGATACCATCAAAGTAATTGCAAACAGGTTTGCCTGTGTAAAAACATTCTTATTATTCCTCCTCCTTCACCCTTCTATTGTTGGTTATATTCACATCATGCCTCTTTTTAAAATTAGCTTGTAACCTGTTTAGAGCAGGGACCATGCCTATATGTTAGTATAACTCCTAGCACACTAGTGCCTGATCCTGAATAGGCCTTTGGATGCTACGTCATTATAAATAATAATTTAGCTTGTAAATCTGAAAGTATTTGAGTTAGTGGCTTACAGTAACATAACATAAGTAAAGAGAAGAGGACATGTAAGGGTCATAAATACTAGTCTGTTTTTTTAACTTCAGACGTGGGAACTCTGAAAGTTCTTGCTTTTTGCCATTATATAAGGTATTATGGACATGAACAGGCATTCTCCAAGTAAAATTAATACCAATTGTGCCTTATCTAATGATCAAAAATGTAAAAGAAAATCATTCCTTTCTTTATCCGCAATGCAATTGATTTGCAATATGGAATCTTCCTGGCAAGAACAAATGTAAGCACACAATAAAAAGCAAAGAGGATTCTGAGCACTGGATAGGAAATTTTAACAATAGAGAGCACGGTGAAGAATTTTATTCATATTTGGGCAAGTAGGACTAATTTTCTGGTCTTTGCTTAAGAAAATCACTGTCTCTAAAACTTATTTACCCTGTTAAAGAACTCAGAGACTGTAAGGTCAGAAGGGACCAATAAGATCATCTAGTCTGACCTCCTGCACAATGCAGGACACAGAACCCCACCCATCCACTCCTGTAATAAACCTCTAAACTATGACTGAGTTATTAAAGTCCTCAAATCATAAGTTAAAGACTTTAAGATACAAAGAAGCCACCAATGAGCCAGCCGTGACCCATACTACAGAAGAAGGTGAAAACAGCCCTTGCCAATCTGTTCTGGGGTGATCAGTTAAACCCTGAGCATATGGACAAGACTCAATAGCCAGACACCCAAGAAAAAATTCTCTGCAGTAACTCAGAACCCACCCCCTCAAAGATTCTATCACATGCTATTGGCATATCTACTACCAATAGTCGAAGATAAGTCAATTATCAAATTAGGCTATCCCGTTATACTATCCCCTCCATAAATTTATCAAGCTCAGTTTTTAAGCCAGTAGGGCAGTGGGTCTCAACCTTTTTGGCTCGAGGGCCAAAAATATAATTTTTACAACCCTGAAGGGCCACCAGCCTATTTAATAAAAATTTAATTAATTAGGGCTAGATTGTTCCATTTATAGTTAATTAATTAAGTTAATTAATTAAAATTAAATTGATTAAATTCATATTACATTTTAATTAAATAGACTGGTGGCCCTTCAGATTTGTAAAAATTATATTTTTGGCCCTCGAACCAAAAAGGTTTTTAAAAAAAAAATATTGTTTTTTTTAAAAGGAGTTTCTTGGTTTTTTGTTTTGTTTTTTTTTTAAGTCCAGGGTGCCCATGAACACCTGGAACTTCCCCCACCTCGGGGCCGGGCCAGATCCCCCATCTCTCAGCCCCCCAGGAACTGGACCAGTCTGTCTCCCCCAGTCCCGATGCACTCCCCGCGTGCCAGCTCCCGTCTGGGTCCCACCCCCCTAGGGTATCCTGCCCTGCTTGGGGACTGGGACGGGGCACCCCGGTCGGGCCCTCACCTGGGCAGCGGCCCACTCTGCCATGACCCCAGCCCGGCTCTCTCCAGCGGGCTCCACTCCCAGCTCCTTCCAACCAGCCAGCACCTCCCTCCCTCCTCTCCAGGAGTCCCCACCGCTACTGGCAGCTGCCACCAGAGAGAGCCCAGCGCCGTGAGAGGGAGGGAGAGAGGCAGGTGGCCGCAGCCCGGCTCCCAACCATGAACCAGGACCAGGCGGCTGCAGTCCAGCTCCTATCCAATGGCAGGGGAGCGTGGGCCATTTCAAAAAGCCCCACGGGCCACTTTTGGCCCATGGGCCAGGGGTTGAGAACCCCTTCAGTAGGGTTTTTTCCCCACAACTCCCCTTAGAAGGCTATTCCAGAACTTGACGACTCTGTTTAGAAACCTGCATCTAATTTCAAGTATAAACTTACTAATAGCCAATTTATATCTGTTTGTTCTTGTGTCCACATTGCCACTGAACTTAAATATTTCCTCACCCTCTCTGGTATTTATTCCTCCTTAGATCACACATTCTATTTTTCTGAGAAGCTAATGCTGACATTTATTCTTTCATTGTAATAGGTCTTTTACTTTTAAAGAATGACTTCCCAACTATTTGGCATATGGCCATTACATGGCTTACAGAGGTATAAAATGGATACAAACCAGAACACAATCCACCATACAATGTAACATTCCATAAGTACCGTATAAGAAACTAGTTAGTTCCTGTACTTTAAACGTGAAATGGGTTTAAAAATATTGGAGTTGGAAGAGGTGTATCAGGTGACCTTTCTTTGTGGAATAATGAGAGTATGCTTAGGAAGATGGTCACTGTAAAAATTGGACACACATGGTGAATAATTTGGCATCGTCTTTTCTGCCACTGTGGCTTTTAATATTTTGTTGGCAGCATTACTGAGGTACCATGAAGAAGATAACATGTAAGAGCTTAATCATAGAGCATCACTCAAAAAGAGACTCTGGTGCAGGGGCAAGATATTTTCACATGCCTGGTAACTCAGTGCCTGTGGGACAAAGGATTGATGGTGGGTTCTGAAAGTGATCCAGTCCTGGAAACACAGACCAGAGGAAGGGGTAATAGATGTGATCCACAGAGAGCTCAGGGTAATGGACCCACTCTCTGCAAGACTGCACAGGCATTTCCACACCACTGCATTGACCAATATCAATATTTCTGCCTGTGGCATATAGTAATCTAGTCTCCGGTAAGTTGTAATACTTTTGATCTCATTTTAGTTGTCGGACTAGGGGTGGTGGTGGGTGGGGGTGTGCTACACAGAAGGTCAGACTGATGATTTAGTCATCCCTTCTGGCCTTAAACAGTGACTGTACCACAGATGTTCATGGCTGAGTTCCATATCACGTAAGACGTAATTGAGCTGGAGATTTACTAACAGCATGCAGTCTCGAAAGTGCAACAACAACATCTTTATACTTCCTTCAAGACAAATACTACCCAATAGTCCCCTTATCCGTAGCTTTGACACAGAAAGTTGGTTCCTTAGCAGATTCCTTTAGATCACACCACAAAATGTAGCTCCCTCTTAATTGTTTGTGTCTCTCACATGGTGTGTATTCACACTGAATTCCAGACCCCACACTGCATACAAAATCTGCACCACTTTGGCAATGTTGTTGGATTGCATTGCATTGCATTGGGGGAGTAGAAGGGCAGTCTTCAGTGGTTTTGCTCTTTATGGTCTGAGATTCCAGAGGCTGTAAGAAGTGCTGCTTCTACCCCCAGAGGGTTAGCAAACAGATAGTGTTAGAGGGCTAGATCTTGCAACCCTCCTATTCATTTGTATGTGGTGTGGTGGGGGAGCATGTGAAGCATTTTAGGCTGCAATATTTAACAATGGAAAGGTGAGACTTGACTCTGTCTCTTCTTTACAGTGAACCCTCCCCAATTCTCTTTTCTCAGTGTTCCAATAAGATCTGGAGCTGGGAGTAAACTGACGGAGACAGAATCAAGCACAGTTCCATCTTGTCTAGGTGCACTCCCTGACACAGCAATAGGAGAGAAGGAAGGCTTGCCAGTACCTTCAGTTGGGATACAGTTGGGGTGTGGCTCTGCTATGGTTCATGGGCTAGGAAACTTGTCAGGTTCTTCATTGTTTTTCAGAGCTGGAGAAGGCAGTGGAGTGTCTTTTTTCCATCTGTGATGGGTCTGGACATGGCAATCCACTCCTCTCAGAGGCAAAGTTCATCATGGTTATCCATCCTTTTAGGAGCCCCTAGAAGCTTTTTCTGGGACAGAACACAGTAGCCGTCTTCCTTTTGACTTAACGTGTGCTCCATGCTCTGTGCTGACTTCGCTATTCAGTTCTGGATACTATTTAACCTGTCACTAGACAATCTTTAAAAGCCTACCTGGTCTTCAAACCAGATATTGAAGAAATTGCCTTTTCGCTGCTGTTACAGTTGAGGTACCATGAGGGATCTTGGTTGCCAGGGCCCAGAATTCAGCTTTCCAAGGTCAGTGAAAGGGCATTCTTGTTTGAAGACATTAGAACTTGCTCTCCATAACTGTTCCTGAAAGCAGGGGGTTGGCAAAACTCAGATCCTCCACAGGGCTTTTTGTTCTCTCAGGTTATGGATGAACATGATACTCATCAAATATTTTTGAGTAATTAGTTGTCCTAAACTGGGATTCATTTTATTTTATGAAAGATGAAATTGCTTAAGAGATCTGAGAACTCTGTGCTTTTACTGTATGGGACATCTTGTTATGGGCAGAAGGAAATACAGCAACATTTGCTGTGTGTTCACAGGACAGCCAAATGTTTAAAATAATCCCTCTTTATATTAAAATATTCAAAATAAATTTTTGGCACTAAATTCCATGGTGGTATTTCAGACAATTTTTATCCTCAGAATGTTCTGCACAGTTAAAGTGAGATGAGAGATTGAAATATTGGTTGCTACTTATTGTACACTGAATCTTAATAAAACCTATTTCTGTACCCTGGCCACAGATCTATAACCCTGGAGAAATTACATCTACATTTTAATAACCCAACTGACCAGATGTTTGCACTCAAATGTGTATAATGATTTCTCTATCTTTTTCCTCTTGTTACAAGTAATTTGCAACCCATCAATGCATGTGAGTGGCTCAACTAATTACGTTCAGTGTTCATTATCTAGTTTTGTTCATTTAATGTGTTTCTATAATAGTTGCCTACGTTTAAATTTTGTGCCATGCTGGCAAACTGGCTTCTACGATACTCTGAACTTCCTCACAAACTTCTGTAGACACAGCTGAACTAAATGATGCTGTTTCACATCCAGAATTAGCCTCCTTAGAATCATAGAATCATAGAATAATAGGGTTGGAAGGGACCTCACGAGGTCATCTAGTCCAACCCCCTGCTAAAAAGCAGGACCACTCCCCCTAAATTATCCCAGCCAGAGTTTTGTCTAACCGAGCCTTAAAAATCTCCAAAGATGAAGGTTCTACCACCTCCCTAGATAGCCCATTCCAATGCTTCACCACGCTCCTAGTGAGAAAGTTTTTCCTAATATCCAACCTTGACCTCCCCAGCTGTAATTTGAAACCATTGCTCCTTGTTCTGTCCTCTGTTACCCTCGAGAACAGCCTAGCTCCCTCCTCTTTGGAGCAACCCTTCAAGTAGTTGAAGGTTGCTATCAAATCTCCCCTCAGTCTTCTCTTCTGTAGACTAAATAAGCCTAGTTCCTTCAGTCTCTCCTCATAAGTCATGTGCCCCAGCCCCCTAATCATTTTTGTTGCCCTCCGCTGGACTCTTTCTAATTTGTCCACATCCTTTCTGTAGTGGGGAGCCCAAAACTGGACACAGTACTCCAGATGCGGCCTGACCAGTGTCGAATAGAGGGGAATTATCACATCCCTCGATCTGCTGGCAATACTCCTACTGATGCAGCCTAATATGCCATTGGCCTTTTTGGCAACAAGGGCACACTGTTGGCTCATATTCATCTTCCCGTCCACCATAACTCCCAGGTCCTTTTCTACAGCGCTGCTACTTAGCTGATCGGTCCCCAGCCTGTAGCAGTGCATGGGATTTTTCCGTCCTAAGTGCAGGACTTTGCACTTGTCTTTGTTGAACCTCATGAGGTTTCTTTCGGCCCAGTGTTCCAATTTGTCCAAGTCTCTCTGGATCCTGTCCCTGCCCTCCAGAGTATCTACCATTCCCCCCAACTTGGTGTCATCCGCAAACTTACTAAGCACGCAGTCTATTCCATCATCAAGATTATTAATGAAGATGTTGAATAGAACCGGCCCCAGGACCGACCCCTGGGGCACTCCACTCGTTACCGGTTGCCAACCAGACATCGAGCCATTGATTCCTACCCGCTGAGCCCGTTGATCTAACCAGTTTTCGATCCACCTTACGGTCCACTCGTCCAACCCATACTTCCTTAACTTGCCAACGAGAATGCTGTGGGAAACCGTATCAAAAGCCTTGCTAAAGTCAAGGTATATCACGTCAACGGCTCTTCCCGCATCCACAAATCCAGTCATCCCATCATAGAAGGAAATCAGGTTGGTCAGGCACGATTTGCCCTTGGTGAATCCATGTTGACTGTTCCTGATCACTCTATTTTCCTCCAAGTGTTTCAGGATGGATTCCTTGAGGACCTGCTCCATGATTTTCCCAGGGATTGAGGTGAGGCTGACCGGTCTGTAGTTCCCCGGATCCTCCTTTTTCCCTTTCTTAAAGATAGGTACTATATTTGCCTTTTTTCAATCCTCCGGGACCACCCCCGTTCGCCACGAGTTCTCAAAGATAATGGCCAGCGGCTCTGCAATCACTTCCCCCAACTCCCTCAGCACCCTCGGATGCAGTTCATCCGGCCCCATGGACTTGTGCACATGCAATTTCATTAAGTGTTCCCTAACCTGACTTTCCATCACCGAGGGCCACTCTTCTCTCCAGTCCGCGTTACCCCGTGTAGTAGCCTGGGAGCTGGCCCGCCCTGTGAAGACTGAAGTAAAAAAAGCATTGAGTACTTCAGCCTTTTCCGCATCATCCTCCACGAGGATGCCTGCCCCATTCAGTAAGGGACCTACACCACCTCTGATCCTTTTCTTGTTGCTGATATACTTATAGAACCCCTTTCTGTTATCCTTCACATCTCTTGCTAGCTGCAACTCCAATTGTCCTTTGGCCTTTCTGATTTGATCCCTGGAGTCCCGAGCAATATCTTTATATGCCTCCCTTGTCATCTGTCCAAGCTTCCACTTCTTGTAAGCTTCCCTTTTATGTTTCAGCTCCCCGCAGAGTTCCCTGCTAAGCCACGCTGGTCGCCGTCCACATTTGCTGTTCTTTCTGCACATCGGAATGTTATCTTCCTGTGCCTTTAACAGGGTTTCTTTAAAATACAGCCAGCTGTCTTGGACACCTTTCCCCTTCAGATCAGCTTCCCATGGGACCCTGCCCATCAGCTCCCTAAGGGAGCCAAAATCTGCTTTTCTGAAGTCCAGGGTGTGTGTTCTGCTTCTTTCCTTCCTTCCATTGATCAGGATCCTGAACTCTACCATCTCATGGTCGCTGCTGCCCAGGTTGCCATTTACTTCTACTTCCCCGATCAATTCTTCTCTGTTTGTGAGCAATAGGTCTAGAGGTGCAAGGCCCCTAGTTGGTTCCTCCAGCATTTGTACTAGGAAGTTGTCTTCAGTACTCTCCAAAAACTTCCTGGATTGCCTGTGCACTGCTGTATTATCTTCCCAGCAGACATCAGCATAATTGAAGTCCCCCATAAGAACCAGGGCCTGCGACGATCTGGAAACTTCTGTTGGTTGTCCATAGAACGCCTCATCCACCTCCTCTTTCTGGTCTGGCGGTCCGTAGCAGACACCCACCACAACATCCCCCTTGTTGCATTCTCCCCTAAACTTGACCCACAAGCTTTCAACCATCTTGTTTCCACTTTCATAGTGGAGCTCCGAGCAGTCATACAGCTCTTTTACATATAACGCTACTCCTCCCCCCCTTTTTCCCTGCCTGTCCTTCCTGAACAATTTATATCCATCCATGGCAGTGCTCCAGTCATGCAAGTTATCCCACCACATTTCTGTTATTCCAATTATATCATAGTTCCTTGTCTGTGCCAGTACTACCAATTCTTCCTGCTTGTTTCCCAGGCTCCTCGCTGTTCACTTCTTCTTCCAGATCATGAATTACAGAGCTGGACAAAACTTTCCATTTTGCAGGAAAAGTCAACATTTCAAATTGTCCCTGAAACAAAAATTAAGTGTTTGTCAGCTATTCTCAACATCCTTGTGTTAGCTTGGAATTCTTTTTCTAGGATATTAAAAACAGCTGCTCTTCTGATCTAGAAAATAAGTCATATACTAAGGTCTCAAAGTGTGTAAATAAATAATAAAATATTAGTGTTCCATTACAACACAAACAGGAGACACTGATCTAGAAAATAAGATAAAATGTTTTAATCTGTACTAAATAGCAGCTGCCATGAATGAATTTATAACAGGAAAAAGACTAGTTGAAATATTCTAATTGTCACTATAGCTCATGTCAGTAATGGTTGTTCATCATATGACAAGTCATAGCATGACAAATTACTCACTACTATAAAGGTTATGAAACGATATAAAATACGTGAAGAAGAAAAATTTAAAAATGAAACAAATATTGAAACCTTTCTTACCATTCTTCAGTTGTGGAAAGAAGGGAGAGAAGCTTAAAATATAAAAAGAAAGTTGTTTGTTTGTTTTTTTTAAACTAAAGACCTATGAGTTGCTACACAGTGTGATTATGTAGTATAAAAAACTATGTAAATGAAAGGTGGAGAATGTTACCTGTTCTGCCATTGTTCAGATATTTTTTAAAGTAGTTTTAATTTTATGTAGTAGAGAGTAACAAAGAAATCGTATTATTGTCACTTGCATACACCCATAATTCTTTTTTTAAAATCAGTTGTGTCAGCTAAAAATCAACCAGGAGATTCCTTTAATATAGAAGGCTCCTATCCCTTCCTGTGAAAACTCAAGAAGATTCATGGGGAAAGTGAAAAGAAGAATATATTTATCTTCACATAGGACTCTCCAAAATTGAACACCTATTATACGTAGACAATTCAACAGAGACTTTCTGTGTTTGTGTTAGGTGGAACAAAGAGGTAAAGCACTGGCTCTCATGGTTAAAATAGCTTTATTTTTTTCCCTTCAAGTTTTTGTTGCTCCCCTTTAAAAAAAAATATCAGGGAGGATGAAGATTGAAAGGGAAGCTCAAATTGCTTTTGGCTACCAGATCCCACAGCCAATCTAACTCTGGCCAGCCCCTTGCTAGGACCAGGTCAGGGTGCATCTCTGCCAGTTGGAAGGAGGTAACCAGAGCTGGGTGGCATAATGTAAGAGCAGCCAGGCCAATTATGAGGAAAGTTGCAACCTGGAGCATCAGTTCCTGCTCCCAATCACAGGCACACCTCTATTCCCAGTGACAAAGGACTGAGGCCATGCAACTTGGCTCTGATCACTTCTTCCTGATGGGCGGGAGGTGCTTTGCCTAAACCAGATTGGCTGATAGGGTGGAAGCTGAGAGCCAATAGGAAGGCAGTAATTGAAGCATAGTGGTATGGAGCAGAGTTGGGGCTTTATGGGGCAGAAGCAGTTGCAACTGAGGTCAATCTCAAAATAAATACAGGAGCTGTGGACCCCCTTCCCTTGTTTTAAGTACTGTGCCTGGTGCTCAGACTTGGATGGGCCTACGTGCTAAGTGGCTGGGTTCTGGCCACCCGTGGCTATCCCACTGAGGCATAGATAGATTTGGGGGGTCTGAGCCAACACGAGTCCTATGTCACGATGGTTCTCAATCTCTCTGTCACTCTCTGCCTCACACACACACACATACGCCAAGATGGTACCTGAGGTAGAGGTCAGCCTTGTGCCTGGGGTGTTTGTGAAGCGCCCAGTCAGAGTGGGGTAGCCTGTGCACTAGGACTGCACCCTGCCCTGCGTGCAAACCATTTCCCATGAGTACTTTCTAGCAAGAGACTCTCCGCAGGGATGGGGAGCAGCGCACAGCAGGACAAGACCTGGGAGCTGCAGTCAGCTGAGACCAGGTCCCAGATGGAGAGCTCCTGCAGCAGGGAGAAAAGAGCTCTGTCCCTGGAGGAGACAGCTTTCACATCTGTAGGATGGAGGGTCAGAGCAGAGGACACCAGAGCTAGATAGCAGGGGGCAAGTTGGCAGATAACCAGCTGCTCTAGGAAAATTCTACTTGTGTCCCTACCTCTCCAAAGAGGATTCCAAGAACCTAGTTCTTCACATCCTGCTTAACTCATTTCTTGCTAGGCAACCAACATGTGGCTTTGGGAACTGTACGGAACACCAGCCCCCATGGGGAATGTACTCTTTAAACTAAAGGGGAAAGATTTATGCTCTCTGAAGAGAAACCAAAGTTGTATTCCACCCACATGCCAAGAATCACCAAAGTCGAAAAGCTTTGACAGTGTTATTAGTAAGGAGGGCACTTGGTGCAGTTCTCAGACTACCCCACTGCTTGTGACAGAGTTACCCACTCACACACTGCATTAGTGTACGTGACTGTAATTGTTCCATCTCCCTGGTGAAAGTGTATAAGGAGTTCGATGGCATAGTTCCGACTATGTCTGCTCTTGCCCTTATAAGGGCAAGAGTAGAAAAATAAATATATGTATTTTTCATCAACCAATAACCTTTGGAAAAAGTCTTCATTTGTGTTTTTCTTCATTCTCTTTACAACAGCATACTTCAGCTCCTGTCCCTGAGGTCTGTTTATCTACTTCTTTCAGCTTGTTCCCCAGTGAGTGAAGCTAATATATTCAGTTTGTTTCTGGCTTTTGGCCAGAACATAGTCAATTCAGTCGCTTAGCCACCTGTGATACTAAGTAAATGGCACCAAATTCAACCTGGATGTTCCTCCATTGAAGTCATCTAAATCTGAGGGAGAGACAAATGTGAGGTTAGGACACAAGACTGGAACTCAGGAGCCATGGGTGACTATGAGCTATTCACTGAATTATCTCTGTTCCTAAATTCCATGTTTGTAAAATGATAGCACTTCCATTCCTCACTGGAATGTTGTGGGGCTAAATATAGGCATGTCTGCAAGGTGCGCAGACACTGTGGTGCTGGGGTTAAGTATATACCTAGAGAGAAGTCACTCCCGTGGTGCGTCTAGCCTACGGGATCTCGCTTCCATCTACCTATTTTATACAAGATGGGTTTTGTATTCCCATTCACTTTTGTAATGTATTCCAGTCACAAGGACCAGGTTATGAAAACAACATCACAAAATACTGTGGGCTAGATCCTCAGCTGGTGTAAATCAGCATAGCTTCATTGACCTCAGCTTGTTAACAACTAAGCCATTTTGGGGTGTGGGAAGCTCAGCTCCCAACCACTCACAGATAACAATGCACAACCTGCAATGGCCTGTGCTTGACACCCAGTCGACAGTGACACCCAATCAGCAGGCCTGACTGAGACACCGGGGCCACGTGCAGTGGGTCAGGGCCTGATGTCAATCTTAAGTCACCCAGACATATGCGCTGAGAATGGACGGGCATTGTTTGGGAAAGGGCATCAATTGCCCTGTGTCGACATCCAGCAGCAAAATGAGGCACAGTTGCTCTGTACACAGGAGAGGAAGAACCCTGTTTTGTCTCTTGGCCAGAGAGGCCCTGATGACAAGAATCATCTGGCTTCCCAGGACCTGTCCCACTCAGTTAACTGTGTCTGAAACAGTTTGGCTAATGAAAAGAGAATCTAGTCCCTCCACCCAAGTGATCACCAGCCATAAGCTGGACCCAGGAGAAAGATGGAAGATCCGTATCCTGAGGGAAGAACTGTCCGCCACTCACCTGTTAGGGCCCTCTTGTTCTGGAAACCATGGAAAGCCAGGGTTTGAGCCATCTGGGACCTGCTCCCTCCACCGAAGGATCTGCCTTTCAGCTTTAATAGTGCATGCTGAGAATGTCATCTAGCTAGATAGGAAAGGATTTCAGGGAGAGGAAAATCATGATGTGTGAGCATACAGTGAGGTGAAACAGACTTTGAGTTGTGGAGATACATGGCACCACACCGCTTGCTAGCAACAGTCAGGCCTGATTATTTTTCTTTAGAGACCTACCTATATTCTGTCAACTCTGTAGAGCACCAACACAAAGATCAGTGTGCACAGATTCCTTGGCTGAGCTGTGGGCAGAGGGTGGTTGCACCCACCTGCTTTTATAGTCTGTGAAGGATTTTGACTATTAAATATTTTTGAGGGAAGGTCTGATTAGTGTTGTGGAACTTAGTCTTCATTTATCTATTTCTCTTGGTTTCCCTGCTTTTTTTCCCCTTTACCCAATTTCTTCCCTTACTCCTTTTTAAGTTAACTCTGTCCTCCCCCCCCAAAAAGTATTTGTTTCTTTTTAAACTTGTCTGGTCCTTGATTGCTTTTAATTCTTCTTGTCCTAGAGATCATAGGGACTGCAGAGCCATTTATTCACTGGCCACTAGGACTAGGTGGAGAAGGCACTGTGCATTGAGAATCCAGTTTAGCTTCAGCAACCAGCAAGTTAAGAGGCAACGCCTGCCATCAGCCCAAGGAGTGAAGGGAACCCAGGGTGCATTGATCCTAAATTAGGACAGAATCTTTTAAGAGGACAACACAAGTGGACTTTACCACACCTGGATACTGGAGGGCTTCACTCTCACTGGCAATCTAGCTCCCTTTCTTTCTTTATCTTAAACTATGAAATTACTCCTGGGTTCATTTAAGGTTCCTCTGAAGGAATCCCTTTAGTTCCATTTTACATGTTCATCATCTGTGCCACCACACTGCATGAGTGGCTGGTGACTTGAGAGCATTCCAAATGGGGGACACACACACTGAATCAATTATATATTTCCCACCTCTCTTTCTACTGATTGGGACCTGTGAGTTAATGCTCTCAATTTAGTATCAGATTAACGTTGTTTTCTTTCTCTTAACATTAATCTCTGCACCCTAATAAACACATTTGGCTAAATACATCCCTAACATATCATCAGTGATTCAAGCAGGGTTACATCAAGGATGCATTTAGTTTTGATTCATTGTTTCATTTTAACAAGTTGCTACTGCTTCCTCGTATTTTATCCTGCTAACAGATTTATGTCTTGGTTTCTTCACTCCTCAGTCATTCATCACACACATGTAGTGCTTTCAGTCTGTTGTTCTTATTCCTTACAGACCTATTTTGTGATGCACACAGACATTTTGCTGGGAACCCCGCTGCTTCCAGTCTTTCCTCTTGCGTTAATAACATGTGGAGGTGACATGTCTGAGTTTTTATTCTTTTTTTTTTTTTTTTTTTTTTGGTCTTCTCATTTTTTATGAAAAACACATACTCTTATGAAAAAGATTTACCACAGTTGCCTTTCTTCTATATTTATTTGCAGGGAACTGTCACTGTTACCGATTAGCTACTGAATGATTTTAGTGCTTGGATATTTAGCAATAGTCTTGTTCATTATATACTGTTCCTTCCAAAAGAGTCTCTTTTGTTGTTATTAATGCCACTTCTTTCCATGCCTGTTTTTGTTCCTTGCAGTGTGGCAAATGTACCTATCACCGTTATGACTGTGTTCCGTGTATTGTACTTCTGTTTCTATAGAATCTGCTGTGTAGTCCTTCATTTTGGAAAGCTATTTCAGTTCAAGTCAAGATGATGGCTATTGCAGAGTGAGTCATGTTCTGTGCTCTCTTATGGAGCCTTTACATCTGTTTGTTCTTGTTTTGTGTTGTCTCCCATAAAGAGTCAGATTGGAAAGTGCATGTTCTCCTGGGAACCAGAACATAATCATTGCCTGGGACCATGCATCTTTCCCAGGGCGAACAGTCTTTCGGACAAATACTTAAGGAATTTCCTAAAAATGGTACATGCAGCTTTCTCCATTTGACAGTGCTTTAACTCTGCCTTCAGAAAACAACGATTATGAGATTTTTCTTTCCCATTTTCACATGTGTGAAATGGCAGGTCCCATCCATAGCAAAGAATTCTTGCACCCTTTTACTTGTGAGCCGGTTCTATCTGGCTTTGTATTTCATGCTTCCAATTTCACTGGCTTGAAAAATAACAGAATAATGCATTTTCATTACTATAAGTAAAAGTCACTATTCCCCTTAGACCTACTCAGTGGGCCAGGGATCGCACATCATGAGCAAGCAGTTCAACCTAGCACCTAGTCTCTCACTCTGCAGCACCGTAGGGCATGAAGAATACCACATCTGTCCTTCTATCAGTGGGTTTTGGTTGTTCCCATCCCTCTATATCTCTAGGCTCCCTCCCTCTGCCCTTCACCCATGCATTGTGTCATAGAACATGAGGTGCCTCGCTGTGGGAGCGATGCTGAAATTTGCTCTCATCTCTGATCTGTTCTCTCTCTGTGAGTGTCTCTTTCTGTCCGGCTTCTCTATACTTACAGTTGCACAGCTGTCGCAATGCGGTCCTTAGTGAAGACACTGTAGCTAAGAGAGCTTCTCCTGTTAGTGTAGGTTCCCCAAGCGGCAGTAGTCTTGTTGACAGGAGAAGCCTTCCTGTCAGCACAGCACTGCTTATACCAAGGGTTAGGTCGCTATAAGCACATTGCTCAGAGAGGTGGGTTTTCCACAGCATAATTTGTAGTGGAGACCGGGGACTGCACTTTACCTGCCTATAAATATTCACAATAACAGAATTACAGTTACATTCTCGTATTATGTCCTGGTTACATAACTGAGTGTTTGGTTTGCTTTGTTCTTTATTGGTTTCTACCTGCTGCTGCTTCTTTGTCTAGCCATTACCTTGTATTGTCTGGACATCATTTTTCTTATCCTGTAACTTCTGAAGTGAAAGCACATTGACAGGGGGGGGACTGTGGATTGAATTACTGGTACCAGATCCAGGTTACCGGAGACTGTGACCCTGAATCTTTGTTGCTCCGTTCCGAAGTACCAGACTGAAGGGAAAGACTAAGGTGGCTTTATGCCACCTTTGTATTTCCCATTCTGGCAAATGTTAGGCTATGAATTATTAAAAGGGTGAAAGGGAAAAGTACAGGAAAGCAACATAAAGTTTCACTGGACTTCAACCATCCTCCAGTCTCCAAATCTAGGCTTCTCTGTAAACTTGCCCTTTGAAAAAAACGCTGCCCTGTTCATAACTGTTTCTTTGTGTCAGTATAATTGCATGTTCCCCAGCCAAGCCCTCCATGCTGGTTGCCTCTCAACCTCTGCCTGGGCCAGCTGCAGGTGGTGGGCAAGAAGCTGTCTGTCTGAAAGGCACCGATGGCTACTGAGAAGCTGAGAGCTGTGGTACAGCTGCCCACCTGTCTAAGGGCATTCCAGTTACCAGGTATCCAGAGTTTGTAGGGATAGTCCCAATACTCAGACTTTGTCTTATATACAAGCCTATTACTCCCCAACCCCATCCCGGTTTTTCACATTTGCTATCTGGTCACCCTAAAGTACACCCATTTACCCACAGGCATACCCCATTTCCCAATACCCCAATCTTCACTCCGCTATAAGCACTCAAAACACACCATCCACAGTCACATTTACCCTAATGCCTTGCCTACATCCTTACATTTCAAAATGCCCTCTCCCTCCCACTCAGCCACCCCACAGCCTTGCTCTGACACTTACTCCCATTCTGAGCAATCCTGTGCACACTGGGGCTCCTCACTCCTTCCTCCAGTAAAACAGTTTGCAGCTGTGTGGTCCAGAGTGTCGCTAGCTGTTCCACTGGTGAGGAAGGAGAAGCAGAGCTACATTTCATTGACCCCATCTCTTTCACTGCCTTGCCTGCTTTCTGTCACAGGAACTTCCTTCCTTCTGGGGAGAAGAGTTACTGGCTGTTCTGGGCCTGAGTCACCGGCTTTTTTTCCTGGAGGGAGAGGCATATCAAGATGGGAGGGATACGGCATTGGCTAAGACACCAGCTGTCTAAAATGTGTGTTCAGATCCCAGGACCATGTCAGCCAAATGGGTAGGTGTGCACAGGGAAAGCTATGCTCTCTTACTATGTTTTAAGTACAAAATCTGCATTTAATATAGCTCAGCTCATAAACATACTGAAGGAAATTTGAATATATAGTTTCAATAGCAGTTGTAGCTCAGTCTTTTTACAGACTTCCCTGCATGCCAGTGGAAACTCTTATGTTTGGTTTAAGGCACGGAAGACTTTGTCCAGGCCAAACTATAGCATCACAGATTTCATGAGGGAGCTGAGAAAATCTACTAAAGTTGCATTCCCATTAGTAGAGATTAGAGGGCTTGCTTCCTGGAATCATCACTTGGGAGTAAGAAGAAGTATACAATTTTCAAAAATGAAACACTCCTCTGTAAAAGCTGCACAGACTCATTTGGGCAAAGTTAAAATGCAGGTGGTACAAACAACCAAACAGTCGGCAAAAGGCACTGATATCCCCATACCTACCACTGATCACCTCAGATACAGTGCAGCAGACCCTTCCAAAAAGGCTTTTAAATCAGAGTAGTCCAGCATTAATGTTTAGGATGCTCTAGCTCCATCTAGTGCCAATGAAGTTTATGACATTACAGGATGGAAAAGCGGGTCAGGTCTCTTTAAAGTAAAACTTTCTTTTCTTTTTGATAAGAACTGACTTGGGAAGATCTGGAACGGACTGAATTTGTGTATGTAGAAACTGGAGGAGGGGCAATTCTGGGGGCATTTAAAAGGAGCTAAATCTCAGATGCATAGTTGTGTGAATATGCTGCAGTTGGGGGGTGTAAGGGAAGAATAAGAGGCGAAGAGAGGGCACTTGGGGCAGACCAGAAGGGGCAAAGAGAATGCAGGACAACCACTGCACCCACACAAGAGACGAGTTTTAACAGAATTCCTTAAAACTGTGTTTGACTAAAACAGCACTAAGGCTATGTCTACACTTGTTAATTTGTCGACTTTGTTAAGTTGACTTAGCAGGCTGCTTAAGTCGACTTAAGGAAAGTGTAGTGTAGACGCAGAGTAAATTAAGTCGACTTAAGCAAGCTTAAGTCGACTTAATTTGTAAGTGTAGATGCAGCCTAACAGCTCAGGATGAGGCATAGACTAAGCAAAGATTTTCCAATCCCATATAATTAAGACCATCTGGGACAGTTGGTTCCCGATCTTTTTGGCTCCAGGGCCAAAGCTATTTTTACAACCCTGAAGGGCCATCAGTCTCTGTCAGCAGATTCCCCCACCCCTCCAGGCAGACGGAAGGAGATAGCATGGAGACTTGCTTCCAGGCTGATCTCCCATCTCCCTGGCTGCAGCAGGGAAATGGCCTGCCTCCTGTAGCCTTGTATGCTCCACATGGGTCTGTAGGCAGTGGCTCCCTTCTGCAGCCAGGGGGAAGGAAGAACAGTGCTCCCCTCCCTCTGGCTCCAACAGGGCCCCCACCACCTACAGACCTAGCTGGAATGCTTTGCCGTACTCCTTACTACAGATGGGGAGGGGAGCACTGATCTCCCATTCCCTTGGCTGCAGCAAGGAGCCATCACTGGTCCTTTATCCCTGCAGAAATATGTTCTTCCTGGGTCCTTAGACACTGACTCCCTTCTGCAGCCAACAGGAGGGGAGTCATGAGCCAATTTGAAAACCCCCAAGGGCCCCTGGGTCACAGGTTGGGAACCACTGATCTGAGATCTCTACCGCCATCACCTTATTATTTGGAAGTCCAAAGTTAGAATATAAGAATGGCCATACTGAGTCAGACCAATGGTCCCCCTAGCTCAGTATCCTATCTTCCGACAGTGGCCAATGCCAGGTGCTTTAGAGGGAATGAAAAAAAACGGTAATCAAGTGTATCGATCACCAAAGTCATACCAAAAAGCAAGACACTTACTCTTGCTTTTAAAGAATGCTCTGCTTTTAATGTCCTTGCACACCCTCTGAGATATGTTAGAAAAAGACTGCTGTCTTCATTCACTTGTTATTAAATTATGCTTCAGCTAGTCAGGGTTCTCAAATGCTCAGAAGAATTTTCACTTTCTTCAGAGCATCATCTTCTGATGATGGAAATCAAAATTTGCCGTTCCAAAGTTTTAGTTCCTTCATGTGAGACTGGCAAACCTGTCTCACCTTATAAGGATTTTTGGATGCACACAGGTGTAGTAAGTAGCGTGCAACCTGGGCCCGATGCAGGCTACTGTAGACCATGCCCTGGGAATGTTCCAGTCAGTTCCTTTGTGACTCTTCTGGGTGCACTTGGCACTTGCCTGATATCCTTATTAATTGTCACCATCTCACTAGCTCTGGTCTGATGATTACACATGGGTAGGTTTTGCCTTATGTCTTTTGTCTTATCCAGTCCACATACCATTTAATGGCAGTGACAGAAACCTAAGCCACCAAATGTGAGGCTATTTGGATTTAAAGCAGGGGATAAAAATCAGGCTTGTAAAAGAAACTTAAAGGCTTAAGCCCTGTGTAGTCATATATCTGCCAAACAGATGTGAAGGGTTACCAAATCAAAACAGTAGTGATATTGCAGGTAGGTAGGAAAATCAGACTCTCAGTTGTGACTTGAACTACCGGTACTCCATAATATAGATAAGAGCCAGTGTACTGACTGGGGAGTGGAAGTGCAATGGGCCAGAGCTTGGCCCCTAACACCATCATCTTTGCATACCTCCAGGAGCCCAAGAAGGACAGAAGTGCTGGGTGCTGTAAAGGGTGTTCCTTTTTAGCAACATCTTTATTTACACTTTTCTACTCTGTCTCCAAAAGTTCTCCTAGTCCAATGTTTCTACCTGGAGTTCCATGGTGTTTTTCTCATGTCCCTATTTACAGCATTCAAGTGTTGGCAGATGTAACATGGTCTTGTTTGCAGTTCTAGTCATAATGGTTTTTTAATGCTGTGTATATTTTATGCTCCTGCATGTACTTATCCTATTACTTGTTTGCTTTTTAGCTTAGAAAACTCAGTGGTGTGTGAAATATTTATGAATTTTTTAAAAATAGGCTCACAAACTGATGTTGATCGGAAACTTATTGTACCAGTTGATCAAGGCATATTGCACAGATTTCCATGAAGGACACAGTGTACAAACAGGAATGCTATTGCAACCAGCTCATGGGACATACAGACTGTAGTGGCTTGTTGACAGTCTACTGACAGCCCAGTATGGTACTTCTTGTGTTGATGTGTACACACTGCAGGCACATAAATATATCCTAACTGTTGTGAAAATATTACAACTAAGAATAACAGCTGAGAGGAATTGAGGTGGGTTTTTTTTCATTTATTTGTCATCAAAGCAGTTTTCTGTTTGCTGATTTAACCAAGGTTTAGTTATAGGGTATCCTAGAACACAGAGCTTGCTAGGAAGTCTTGGTTCTTTTCATTGGTTACTAAATTGAGGGCATAATGACAGATTAATTTGAGTTCTGGGTTACAAGTAATGAAAAGACACTGTACTTCATTAAATACAGGATAGTTTCTGAAATATGTATTTTCAGAAGACTAATCAGCATACAATGTTTGGGGAGTTCAGGGAATAAATAGGTTTGACCAAATAAACATTCTTTCACCACTGAAGAATAAAGTTTAAATATGGCATCAGCTCCCACATGAAATAAATGTGGTACCCTCCAGCTACTCTTCTTTGAACACTTGTTCATTTCCAGTGCTTTTTCTGTGTGTTCAAAAAAAAAAAAAAAAAAAAAAGGTGCTGGTACTCAGATCAGTAAATTCGAAAAATGTGTCTCTCACCCTTCTTGCAGCAGCGCGCTCCTGTTCCCTGATGTCCCTGCCCTCCCCTCCCCCCAGCAAGGCAGCAGGGCCAGCCAAAAAGGTGCCGGTACTCCATACCCCTGCGTACCATTACAAAAAAACACTGTCCATTTCACAACAACATGGCACAATAGTAGATGCAATGAACTGGCAGAGTTTGAGGTACAAAAGTGGAGGGCTGAGGAAGTTGCCTGCTTGCTTCGTACTCCGGTCTATGTGCTGACTTGCTTCATCAGCAACTTGTAATTCTGTGTGCAGTCAGAGGGTTCTTTTACACAATTCATCCACCACTATGTTAAGAAAGAACCAGGCCAATACACATTTTTTCCTCTCATACTGACTGTACAGCAGTGTAATTTCTCAGCACACTTGACTTATACTGATGTGAGCGACATCGGAATCAGGCCTGTCTGAATCCAGAACAGAGGATACTATTTGAGCACAGAGTATGTGCTTCAGCAGCTTTTGAAGTGGACGCTGCTTTATATGGGAGCTCTACAAGGCTTTGCACTGGTAAATCCATTATAATCATCCAGTAGATGATTCACAACCATTGACATTGACCTTATGTTAAAAAATCAAAACAAACAAGGAGTCCTGTGGCACTTTTATAGACGAACAAATTTATTGAAGATTCCCCATCTGGTGAAGTGTCTGGTGAAGTGGGATTTTTCTCCCACAAAAGCTCATGCGATAAATAAATTTGTTCGTCTTTAAAGTGCCACAGGACTCCTGGTTTGTTTTGCTGAACTAGACTAACATGGCTCCCCCTTTTAGAACAAAAAAAATCAAGTCTTCCTTCTATTCATGATCATGCTGCTTAAACGCTCCACACTGACACTGTCATCCAGACTTCTGTGACTTAGTGTGGTCCACTGTGGGTCTAGACTTTAGTGTGCCTTCTCCTTGCCACAATCTCTGGGTCTGTGACCCTCTCCCACTCTATGACCTGCTGCTGCCTCTTCGTGACTTGGCCCTCCAGCCAGATCACTGTGTTTTTTCCCTTTCCAGCATGGGCAGCATATGCTCCTCCCCTTTAGGTAGGCTAGCCTCCTGCCCCATTCCTTCCTCCCTTTCTGCCCCTTCAACCCCCCACTCTTGCCAACCAGCCTGCTGGAGCAGCCCTGGCCCCTGGAGCAGTCTTGAGCCTGGGCCACCCAGAGGAGCTCTGAGCCCTGCTACAGGCCACATGTGGCAAGCAACGGGGAGGAGTGGAGAAGAGAAGAAACAGGGCCATCACGGCCCAAGCATCCAGTGACATGTCAGAGGAAGCATAGCCTATTATACCTGCTGCCCATGCCTTCTAAGGTCCCATTGTCTTCCTTCAGCAGTCCTAGGCAGTCTTCTCATTCACTGCCAAGCTGGCAGGGAACCTGGTCCCACCCTCTATTCTGGGTTCTGATTCAGGGATCCCTTAGCCAGCAGTCAAGGTCTGTTCTCTTCTAGACCTTATTGCCTTTCCCTGAGCCCTCTGCAACCTTCCTGGCCTCCCTCTCTCTGTATTTCACAGCCCAAACATACCTCCCTTCTCCCAAAGTGACTGCAGATCTTCCCATCAGTCCCCTCTGTCAGCTTCCTAGCTTGTATAGCCTAGGTCCTGCCTATTCTTATACAGATGCTATTCTTCCAATTAACTGCCTCTAGCCTAAAGCTGCCTTATTGTTACTTTCAGCCCCTTAAAATCAGCCTAGGATACTATGGGAATGGTGCTATAAAAATATCTAAATGAGTAGAAAAGCCTTAAACCACAGGAGGGTTAGCAAAACAAGATTCATTAAGAACAGAAAGAAGGAATCAGCTTAAAACAAAAAAAATGGTATGCACGATACATTGGTTTGCAGTATGTAAGACTTGTCTAAGTCCCTTCATGTCACTGGAGTCCATAGTCATCTGAGTTGTGCAGTGCAGCTCTTCCACATTGGTCACATGATCTCTCCAACAAGTTCCCAGATTCTTCTTGAACAATGTCAGTGAAAGACAGTCACCTTCCTCCTGTGTGCTCCTATCTACGAGGGCTCTGAGACATACAATGGTGCTGCGAAGTAGTGACAGATTAACGCCAGGTTTTTACAATGACATGTTGTCCTTAGTGACATTTTATACCTGTGGGACAGTATGAGCACTTTACCTGGCATTATTTTGTTTACGATCAGGTGCAATATAGGTAGATTAGTCAAAGCAAGAGAATGGAAGGCACTTAGTAGAATATTTCTCATGTTTTAAAAGAACTTTGTTTGGTTTCATCATGGTGAAGGGAAAAACTGGAATCTGCCATTTCAACTTTCTGATTGGGCCCTAGTCTATACTCGCTGCACTTTTCGGTGGCAGTCAACGATAGATACGCAAGCTACGTAAAATACGTTGCGTATCTCCAGATGACTTACTAAGAGCTCCCTAATTTTTCCACTATCAGTATAGACTTAACCTAAGTGATGGGAGTGCAGGAAGAACAGAGTTCAGAGCTGACAAGAAAAAGGGGCTCTCCAAAAATACAGAGACGGGATAGGATCATAGAATCATAGGGCTGGAAGGGACCTCATGAGGTCATCTAGTCCAACCCCCTGCTAAAAGCAGGACCATTCCCACTAAATCACCCCAGCCAGGGTATTGTCTAACCGGGCCTTAAATATCTCCAAAGACAGAGATTCCACCACCTCCAAAGGTAACCCATTCCAATGCTTCACCACCCTCCTAGTGAGAAAGTTTTTCCTAATATCCAACCTCAATAGTTTGTCTGTGTTTGTGTATCCTATATAATATTCACTATAGCCCTGCGTTTAGATTGTGCGAAACAGACCTGGACAAAATCACCAGACGGTAGTACTAACATACAGTATGTGCAAAACACAAAATTAGAAATAATAGTAAGAGAGCCTAAAAGCCCTGATGCCTTTTTACTGGACAAACCTCTGTTGGAAAAAGAGACACACTTTCTGGAGAAGAACTCTGAGTGGCTCGAAAGCTGGTATCTCTCACCAACAGAAGTTGGTTCAGTAAAGGTATTACCTCACCCACCTTGTCTCTCATATACTGGGACCACCACAGCTACAACTTCACTACATAAAAGGCCTCCTGCCACATTTTATTTTTACTTCAAATCATATATTTTGAAGAATGTTGCCCTGCAGCAATATATTTCATTTTTTCCTTGAGACTGTTTGTTTTGTTTTTTTAAATTCCATTAATTTAAATATGGTGACGCAGGTCATAAATGGTTGCTGGAGGTTTCATCTAGTCTGCTGATAATTTGTCCTACAAAGAAAAAAAACCAATCACAGGCCCAAGACATTTTATAATTTTCTTTTTCTCTGTGTATTAGTAGAAAGGAGGGGATTAAAGCAGCTCTAAGGCATGTAAGAACTCTTTTAAAAAATGATTTTGAGGGCCTTCATTTGAGCTGGGGTGATTTAATCATCTCTATTTTTGAGCTAGTTTTCTAGTGCTCAACAGATGTTTCTTTATCTGCAAAGAGCTATAACTTTCTTCTGATCTTCAGACTAATGCCACGATATAAATCTTAATAATTTTGGCTCTTTCCAGCTTTACCAATCATTTTAGAGTACCAATGAGACTTCTATGTAACCACAACAGATTAAATTATACAAATACAGACGCACCCCTAAAATTCCTTATTCACACAGATGGGGCCAGTTACTCAGCTGCACCAGCTCTCCACTGAGGGCCTTTATATTCCTTCAGTCTGTGAGTCTACTGGAACCAGCTGGGCCCTGGTGTGGTTTAGGGCATAGGTGTTGTTACTGTTGGGCCAGCAGGGCGCTGGCCCCGGGTAAAATAGCTTGAGCCCCTAACCTTTTCCCTAGCAGGCACATGCATAGACAACCTGTTTGCAGGGGAGGAGGAGCTAAGCAGGGAACTGCCACAGGGGCAGTGTGAGAAACACTCCAGACAGCAGGTCTGCAATCATTGTCTCCTTAATGGCCCATTAAGGGAGGCACAGGTACAATGGGCCAGGGGAGAAACCACACGGTGAGTCACCAAGAATCACACAATTTGGAATACAGATACAGCTAACACATTCATATCTTCTAATACAGATATGATACCTACACATAGACAAAATACTCATTTCTAGCAAGTTACAGCCTTCCTATTGATACCAAACATGACATAAATCCTATGAATTATAGCAATTATAAAACATTATTATGAAATAATATCATAAATGGTCTGCTAAATCCAGACAGCATCACAGAATGAGCTTACTCAGTTTTTGCTGTTAAGTCCTTACTGCTTTGTTTCCCTAGGAGAGGGATTGGGAGCCTGGCAGGAGCTGAGAGTGAAAGGGCAAGAACAGTGCAGCAGCCTTCTCTGCCTTTTTAGTTCGCTCTGTTGTCTTCTCTTTGGCTATTTGCAGGGGAAGCACAAGGCAGGCAGGCAGCCTGGCTGGCTGGGTCTGCTAGTTTGGTGTGACCCTGCTCATGGCACCACTCTGGCAGCCCCAGGCAGTCTACCTGCTTGCCTTGTGAATTCCCCAACTTCCTCCACCTGGTTTGTATGCACCTGGAAGCCAGAGCCTTTTAAAATTTCCTGCCCTGCAGCATGTTCAGGCGTGTGGCCCAGGACTGGAACAGCATGGGAAAATGCAGCTGCTGTGCTGCCTCTCCTGGTGCCCACTACCCAGCTACACTGCTCCCCTGCTACCCTTTCCCTTCTCCCCACTCTCCTGCTGCCACCCTGAAGATTGGGGGTGAGGGCAAACTTTACAGCAAAGTTCATGGGAGGGGTGGGCATTATTTAAAAGCAGTAGGTGTCTCCGGTGTGGGTCAGCAAGGTGGCAGATGGGGTTCCTTTATGAATGCACATAACATGCTCTGCAGTATTGCTATAGTTTGTTTCCTGCAGCATCATACATGGACTTATGTCTATTTCACATGGCTTAGGAGGGGGCCACAGAATCAGAGATTTCTTCCAGCATGTAGACAGAAAAGATGCATTAGTGAGGCTATGCAAAATATCTGCTTCAGTAAGAGAGGGAAAGATCACCTGAGGCCAGGAAGGGAGGGTGTTTTGGAGAAACAAGGGGACATACTTAGAAATCCAGGAGTGAACAATTGAGGGGGCAAAGCAGCACACCAGACCAGATAGCGGGAAGGGAATGTCACACACAGTAAATTGTTTCAGGTATGTAAGCACTTCCAATGCAGACTGCTGCCTTTAGACATGTGGAGGGGCTGCCTAGGGCACATAGGCCTTGGGGCTTGTTTCTGAGTGGGGGGGGGGGGCGGTCCCTGGGGGGGGGGGCTAGCGGGGGTGGGGTCTAGGGGCGGAGCCTACCGGGGGGGTAACCGGAGGCCGGCCGGGGGGGGCCACAGCCCCAGATCTTTTTACTATCCAGCAATGCCCTGTTTTAAGGCAGGGTCAGAGCTACTATAAATTACACCCTGACACAATAAGAACACGAGGATGGCCATATTGGGTCAGACCAATGGTCCGTTCAGCCCAGTATCCTGTCTACTGACAGTGGCCAGTGCTAGGTGCTTGAGAGGGACTGAACAGAACAAATAATAAGTCATCGATCCCCTGTTGCCCATTCCCAGCTTCTCACAAACAGAGACTTTACAGCATGGTTTTGCACCCCTGCCCATCTTAGCTAATAGCCATTGTTGAACCTATCCTTTATGAACTTATCTAGTTCTGATGTGAACCCTGTTATAGTCTTGGTCTTCACAACATTCTCTGGCAAAGAGTTCTACAGGCTGCAAGGCAGCAACATTCTGGACATATCTCTTCCCTAGACACATTTCTGGGGCATTGGGCTGCCTATGCTAGTTCTACATCACCTGGTGATCATGCCCACTCCCCACTCTCTGCTCTCTGCTCCCCACCCCAAAAAACAAAACAACATGAAACCAGGACAATCTCCAGACAGCTGGTTAAAATGGTTCTAAGGCTGCAGTTTTCCATCAGAAAAACATAAAGCAGCCTTATTAGGAACCAGGATCTGGCCCCCGGTTAATGCCATATACTCCTACTGTGGGAATATGCACATAAGGAAGGACTACCTGTGGGAATAAGGGTTTGCAGGATTAGACCACTTATTTTTTTTTAGCAGTATATTTTGTGGAACTGAGACAATGCAGAAGTTGGCGAGAGCTCCAATCCACATGTAACCCATATGCCTGAAAAGGCTATCTCTGAGAGACCTGCTGAGGGTGGGTTACTGTTGTTGGGCAGATTAGTGACCCACAACTGGAAACTTCCAGAGGCAGGGTGTGGTAGCAATTTGAGCATGCTCCACAGTGTACCCTGCTGGTGTGATGTGAGGTTGTCAGTCAGATGACTGGAGAGCAGCAGCCTGAGCAGACAGCAGGCAGGAGCTGCCTTGGAAGGAGACCATGTGCTCAGTGTTCTGGAGAGGAGCTGAGCCAGGAGTGAACAAGATGTTTTCTCCATGTAAAGGAGTCATTTGCACCAGACCTTGCAGACATGCATATGGGACTGAGGGCTGG
>ML685766.1:21883613-21943536 GCA_007922175.1 Pelusios castaneus
ATCAGTACACCATATCCTCACTATCTGTGCCTCATTTATCCCATTATTCCACAAACCTACTAATGTAGGACTGATTAAGGGAGGGTAGCAATCCAAGACCATTATTAGGACTCCTACCCACTGTGTGGCGGGGGTGGGGGGGTGAGAGAGAGAGTATGAGAATGTTAAGGAGGCTCTTCATTCTGCCACCATTCTTCTGCGCTTCCAAAGGGGGGTGGGAAAAGATTTGAGCTCCTAGAGTTGCCTCACATTAAAAATATTCCCTGAGACAGTTCTGAATCGTAAGCTATTTTAAAATGGTTCTCAAGATTTCAAAATGTTGTGCGGGGACTGGCAAAGTGGCCAGAAACCACTGATGCCCCATCCCCTCAAACAACCTCCCCTCCCTCAAGAGGTTCACACTCACTCCTCTCACGTACGGTTGTCGTCTTGGCAGTAGGCCTATTATTTGCAGTTGCCTTTCTGGCTTCTGTGGGGAACAGCACCAGGCCTGTTTTCCAGTCTGATATCTTCAGGGTGTATCTGCACCATTTCTCTTGCAGTGGATGATAAGAGAAAGGTATGATATTCCCTCCTTTGTTTCTCTTCGGAAGGGAGCGAAAGGATAGGATTTCCCCCTTTTTTTGGGCATCCTTAACATCCTTCCTTCTGTAGCCTTATGGTCCCTGTTCCCATGTGTGTTCCTTAGGCCACGTCTACACTGATGGCGGCAAATTCGCTGCCATCAGATCAATTTTTCTGGATCGAGTTATTGGTCAGTTATGTCTATCCCCCAAGTGGTGTAGCACTGCATCGATGGGAACGTGTTTCCCATCGGTGCAGCGTAGTGAAGATACCACTCTGAAGGGGAGTTAGGAAGTCGACAGGACTTATGCAGGCTACTTTGCGTAGTTCGTGCAACTCTGGTTGACTACTACCGAATTTCACTGCCAATGTAGATCTGGCCTCATGTCCCTGTGTCCCTTGTATTCCTGCCACCATCTGTACCCCCACTTAAGAAGGGTAATAGAGTCCCAATGGCATATAGGAGCCTCCATGCTACTTCTGATTCCAAGAGAATTAAAGGCTGCTCCAGTCTCTGGCCTATTCCCATAGAAATACTGGCTCCTGAACAATCAGCTTCCCTTTCTAATAAAACAACTGCAGGGCCAGGAGCTGCTTCAGCTGTTCTCCTGGAGGTGAGAGAGAAACAGGACCACAGTGGTTTAAGCCACTAGTTCTTTTCCCACCTGTCAATAGTACTGGTACATTGGCTGGGGGACAGGTCTGTAGCACAAATGTTTAAAAAGCTAGGTCTATCCCAGCAAAGCCAAGGCTGTTGGCAGGTAAGGGCTGCATGGCTAGATTCCTGTTTCATGGTCAGGGAACAGAACCTGAGAATGCAGGGGGGAGTGAAGCAAACAATATGAGGCTGCTGGCAAGAGCTCCATAGTGAGCCAACTGGCTGGATGCGTGTCCTGTGCTTCAGTTCAGCTGCCTTTTTTTTTTTTTTTTGGCTTGAGGATGTTTAGTTCTGTCTTTTTTTTATAGGGCACTAGAATACCTCTGACAAAGCTCTTCTGCTACGTCTGGTCTGACCACATTATCCTCCTCCTCTTGTCCCAAAGGCCAGAAACATGGTAGACTGAGGATCACCTGTATCCCTGTAATGGCACTTGAATATCAAGTTGTTAGCATCAAGATTTTTATCAGAAACAAGGATGGTAAGAGAGGACCCCATGAGAATATAGTGTCTTTAAAAGCCTTTTTCTGTATATGGTGCCAGACAGTCACTAAATGGCAGAAGCTGAGTGCTTTTCTCATATTGGATGTGCTGTGCTGACAGATCAATGCTTTTTATCTCTCTAACAGATAATCTTTTATGTGATGTGAACAAAAAGAAATGTATGCTATGGGCGTAGAGTTGGAGACTAGTGAACCGTCATATTATATAATCTTGACAGATGAAATTATATCTGCTATTGGAAACATGGGAACTGACAAACAAAGCCACAGGCAGAATTCCTACTGAAGTCTTTTTCCTTGGCTGCGATCTCTAGAAAGGTATTAGGCCCAATATTCACATTGGCGTGTATATTACTGCATGAAATAATTTCTTCTGAACTTCTCCTAACTAAAATTCAGCTAAAATTTTGTGCCAAGTGTTAGTTTCTTTATATGGACCCACCAAAGTCCTTGTTGTTTTCCCAGTATGGCTTATCTCAGCTAGTCCACAGCCCATTACGAAGATACTCCTACATTTGGGAATTGGTGCAGAGTACCAGAAGCTCTGACCGGGATCATCAGGTCAGGTGGATGTTGCAATTGGCAAAGTTTGAGTCCCTGAGAACACTGGACCAGATTGCAATCTTCAGGCACCAACAGAGAGGAATGAGAGAAGACTGTCAACTGCTTCTCTCCCCTTATAAGTCCAGCTAATCACTGTGAAATTCTCCCTTCATAAAGAAGAGAGATCCAACAAGGATATCCTTTTGAGTGGGCTATTCAGGAATCTGTCATCTTTTGATATCTTTGCAAATTCAGATAACCAAAACGCACACCCCACTGTATGTGCCAGCCTCCGAGCCTAAGCATTCTGTTCAAGCTCAGCTTCCCATGCAGCTGCTAGGTCTGGCCTGAGTTGTTTTTGCTAAATTGGGACGTTTGGCATGTGTGGAAAGTATCATAGCTCCGCTCTCATTTTCCCCTTTCTATGCACTATGTATCCAAAGAAATTAATAAAAATCTGTACATAGTTAACTCAGAAGAGCACTAAATTGAAAAACAAGTCTCTCAAGTGTAAACTATTAAGTATATTTCAAAGTAATATTCAAATTAAAATCGGTGTTTAGCTAAACTGCCACTCGAGTCACTTATCACACACCAGCAGTGCTGGAACTTGAGCCCAAAATATGGGATTGCAAACCTCTTTCCAGGTGGTTCTAATATTTGGCTTTTGTTGAGAGGAAACTGATTTTTAATATTTACACGGCACAGTTTCCTCCGTGAGTTTCAGCAGGATAGAAACCAATTCATAGTCTCTTACCAGGCTTTGTCTTGCAGCATCACGGCCAATAACAGAAGCTGAGAAAAGAAAGAGTTCCACTCTGAAGGTAAAAATCCATTGCAAGTCCCAATGAAATAAAAACCTGTACCGTTTAGTTTCATTTGACAATAACTTAGATCAGTGGTTTTCAAACTTAGGGTTGGGACCCAGTACTGGGTCACAGACCCTCGGGTAGTGGGTTGCAGCACCCACTGCTGCCACCAGAAGACTGGAATGCATTGCTCAAAGATGTAATTGTTGGGTCGCAGGCATAAATGATTTTTTTCAACTGGGTCTCGAGGAAAAAAGTTTGAAAACCACTGACTTAGATGACATGCCATCTCAAAAAGCACATGGCCAAAGAATCTCCCTCCCTTTATCAAAAATCTCACCTTTCTATAATGATTTCCTTAACAAAATCAGACCCTTGTCTTTGTAAGCACTGAAGCATATGCATAACTTTACCCATGTGAGTAGTGAGAATTCAGTGAGACTATTCCAGATGAGTAAAGCTAAGCAAATGCTTATGTGTTCATGGCATTGAGCCCTTGGTAACAACATTATCAGACAAATTAATTACAGTTTTTCTACATCAGAACTAATGATGATGTGATGGGGCATACAGTCTTTTGGAACCACCTGAGGAAAGAGAAATGTTACCTTTTTCAGCTTCTGTATTTGCAAAGGATTTGTTGTTGTTTTGAGGGGCAGGAGTGGGGAGGGCAGAAATGAGGGGGAAAGATGCCTGGGAAGCTTGTGCTCTTTCTGCCAAGTTTGTGTCATCTTGGTTGAAGTAGAAGCTTGGAAATAACTAGACAGAATGTTTGTGTTTGTTCCAGCAAATGCGCTCTCTCTTGCTGCTCCTTTGCTGGCACTGTCATAAATTCAGATCAGCATATGTTTCCATATAATCTTGAATCCTAAATCAAACTATATAAAAAAAATTAAGGGTAGGATTTTCTAAAGGACTCAGCATTGGCTTAACTGCTTCCACTGGAGTCAATGGTACCGCTCTCAATGACTTCAGCAGCGGTGAGCCTTCACTCAGTGCTTTCCCATGGCCCTCGGGGGGGAGCAGAATTAAGCTGAGGCAGAGTGCTTTGGAAGATCCCACCAGAGAAATGTAACACACCAAAGAAAAAGGCATTGTTTAGGAGAGTCCAAATAGATATTGGGAATACTGGGGTACAACTGGAAAAGGAAAACAGAATAACAGAAAAAGCTCCTTACTGGTGTCATTTTCTTAACTTTTTACCAGTATAACTATGTTGGTTAGGAATGTCATTTTTTCCCCAACATAGTTAGACTGGTACATGTCTTGGTGCATGCATGTGTGATAAAGTCAGGCCGGATGGCTACAAGAGAGTGCTACTGTTTGGGCTCTGGGACATGGGTGGTCACTAGCCCATTCACAGCTAAAAGCCCCTCCCCTGGCCTAAAAGGAGGAGTTACTGAGCCCAAGACTCAAATATCAGCCCTCGAATACTAATTATCCTTTTTTCTGGGGGGTGGTTACCACAGGTCAATTAGAGGCATCTGAGCCCAATCAAAGGCTACTCCAAGCCTACTAAAACCCTGCCTCTACTAGAGAGTGGGGGTGGGGGGCAGAGACTATTAAAAGGCTTGTGGGCATAGGAAGAGAGATTTCCTCAACACAGGAGACTCTACTACTCCCCCCCACCACCATGGGGAACCACAGAGGAAAACCCAGACACCACTTGAGAGATACCCCAGAGCTGCACCACCACATCTGCAGGCACATCAAAGGAGCCAAGGAAAGATGCTCTGCTGGGATCTGGGTGTTTAGACTTATCGGCTATGTCTACACTTGCAAGTTAGTTTGAATTAAGGAAGCTTAATTCGAACTATCTTAAGCCTTGGCCACACTAGGCTTTCATTAGTTCGAAGTAAGGGCTTCCTTAATTCAAACTAATAAATTCAATTGCTTAGTTTGAACTAACCCTTAATTCGAAATAGTTAGTTCGAATTAAGTCAATGTGGCCATATTAGTTCGAACTAACTGCTTAGTTCGAACTAATCGACAGATTGACCTTCATGCAACTGACTAATTCGAACTAAGCAAGTGCCCTGCATGGCCATGGCTAGTTCGAACTAGTAGTGGGGCCATACTAGTTTGAATTAAATTACTTCAAACTAACTAAAATGAGTTCCAATTAGTTAGTTTGAATTAACTAATTCAAACTAGCTTTTGTAAGTGTAGACACAGCCATCATGCCTCCCTTGTAGGTCAGAGGGGCATTCCTTAGGCCCAAACACAGGCCCACCCAGAACACTCTAGGACAGAGGCACTGAAGGGAGAGGTAAAAAGACTCATCCAGTATAGGGCAGATTTACCCCAAGCCCGTTCCACCAGAGGAGGCAGCCCTAGCTCAGCAAGACTGAATGGGTGCTTTGCCACAATACAGTTTATGCTGGTATAAACCAACCTTACACCAGTGTAGCTTATTTTTGTTCCCAAAGCATAATAAGCTGTTATAAGCACTTTTTAATATGTTAGAACCTGCATCCACTCTGGGGTCTTTTATTGCATTAGTTACTGATATAGCTAAAGAAGCAAAACTTTCTAGTGTGCACAGACCAGAGGGAATAATCCTGCTCTGCCAGGAGAAGGTCTAGCTAACCTAATAGAGGCCCTTCCCATTTATGACTTCCATGACTTCATTCCTGGCCTTGAATTCTCAAAGCCACCTAGTCTTTAACAGACTTCCACTCTAATGTGTCTTAAAGAGCTTTTTATGTTCAAACTGGAAAAAATAGTGGAACATTTCACCCATAGTTACCCATTTTCTTCCTTTCATTGGCTTGTATCACAACCTTAACAACCATTCAATCTACTGCTAATGGATGAGTCCTGAAAATGGCCGCCTTAGCCTTTTTTAAAATCTTTACAGCAACCCTGGCCTGTAACTTTTTGGCAGCCACCCGCTTATCCCTTAAAAGACCATCCCCTTTTTGATTAGGTCGGGTACCCGTTCCCATGACTAGCTGTGCGGATTCAAGAACACCTTCTGGAAAGCTGAAATATTTTTTAACTTATTTATCGACAGTTTTTGCATTTTTTACATAGTTTCCAGCCATTCTTTCTTCCGGAACCCTGGAAAATATAGACCCCATCAGCTCTCTGAATGAAGTGTTATATTCATCTATTAGCTTTCCAAATGAGGCGTCATATTTTCCTCACAACTGAAGAACCGCATCAAGCCTATCGTGGTGTGGACGTGGATAGTAATTATCATCATCTCTGGAGCTTTCACTCCGTGGTTTTTGATTCACAACCCCTAGAGCGTGTGCTCTGAGTTTGTGAATGCCTGTGTTTTCACCCACAGTTCTCTCAGGGCTCGGTGTGGTGCTGGCCGTTGAGGAACTGGGGGTGTGGTGTTGTATTGGTTTTTGATTCACAACTCCTAAAGTGCGTGCTCCGGGTTTGTGAATGTGTGTGTTTCACTCGCAGCTCTCTCAGGGCTTGGTGTGGTGCTGACTGCTGAGGAACTGGAGGTGTGGTGCTTTGTACCAGAGTCTTTTGTTTTGTCCTTGGGTTTGGTGTATCTGCGCTCGGGGATTTCCTATTGCTTCATCAGGGCTCCTTTGCTGTTTTGCACAAGTGCTCCTGTTAAAAGTTTTGGAGGTGATTTTGCTGGAGGTGTCCCTGGAAAGTCAACTATAACAACATCAGGAGAGCTGTCCGTGCCTGAGAAGGAAAAGAACAGATGTTTCCATTTAGCATCTTTAAAAAAATTAACTTTACCACACTGGCTCAATATCTAATTAAAAATAGAAAAAACAAAAAACCCAAAAATATTTACTGACATTCAGCTCTCTGTCATTCACTAACGGTGGCAAATTTTCCTTTTCAGCTGTCTCTTTCCTTTTTCTTTTGAGAGCTGTCCATGCCTGAGAAGGAAAAAAAACCCAGATGTTCCAATTTAGCATCAAATTGAACTTTTTTTTTAAAATAGAAAAGAAACCTTAACTTTACCACATTGGCTAGATACCTAATTAAAAATAAAAAACCCAAAAACAAACATATTTACTGGAATTCAGCTCTCTGTCAGTCATTGAGGGTGATAGATTTTCCTCTTCAACTGTCTCTTTGCTTTTTCTTTTGAGCTTGTTTATCCGAAGACCTAAAGTTCTTTCATTTTTTGATAGTACTGTAAAGCAAACAACATTATTATAAAAGGGTCTTAATTTTAAAAAAATACTCATTGTCTTAAAACTTTCCTCACTATTTCAGGTGAATGTTTTTTTCCCTCCCACTAGTTTACCAACAGACCCCAAAACCAAAATGTGCAATAAAATATTTTTAAATTCCCCAATTATAACTATCTTTACCACGGGCCTCAGGCCCAGGCCAAGCAACTTTTTAAAAAGACACCAACGTGGCTCAGACTTTAAAAAAAGAAATTAAAAAAAGGTCATTTTAAATACTTTTCAAGAAATCCCCACACTTAACTTTCAAAAATCATTTTTAAAAAAAGACACTAACCATGTGCTCAGACTAAAAAGAAAAAAACAGGACAGTTTTAAATACTTTTCAAGAAATCCCTTAACTTTTAGAAGTCATTTAAAAAAAAAAAAAAACCCTTTGCCATGTGCTCAAAAACCAGACCATTTTAAATACATTTCAAGAAACCCCCTCACTTAACTTTAGCTCAAGGCCCTGCCCCATAAACAAAAATTCAAACCTTAAAACACATTGCCTTGTGATCAGGCTAAAATAAAAAACAGGCATTTGAAGCGTGCGCGTGCACACACACACCACACACACACACTTAAAAACCAATTGCAAATATTTACCTTCCACCACAGGGTAAAGACTAGCTGGGACATGATTTTTCTCGCATGTAGATGCACCTTTGAATTAAAGAACAAGCGCAATTTGAGTTACCACAAATGCATCAAACCCAGATTTAAAGTTAAGCCCAACCATAGTTAAAACAGGGTTTTACCTTGCCCTGGCAAAAGGCTGCTTGAAGATGCTGTTTCCATGCCAAAAAGAGATCACACTGCAATAAAGGCATGTATCATTAATAAGGACAGCATGAACAGAACAGTAACAGTGTATATGCTTTTTCAGAGTTAAGAATAAGTAACACACCTAGGCCTAGAGTCCAGCAGCTGTTCAAGATAGCTTCTGTGAAGAGAAAGGACAGTCTCCAGAAAAGCTGAGATTTTTATACCCTTCCAACTCTTTGTTTCAATCAAACTTCACCAATCCAGTTAGCAAGTTCATTTGATCACTACACCTCTTAAAGAATGGGTACTTAAGAAATTTAGATACTCCTTCCAAAATGTTCCCCTTTGTGATCTGCACAACTGTTCAAAAAAAAAAAATTCTTCTTTGAATGAAAAATAAGCCTTGTAGGGCCTTCTTATGGTATTAAACTGTAAATCACCATCCAAAACATTCCTTAATATTACTTTGTACCCCTCTCCTGTCTGCAAGACCTTGCAAATATCAGTGAATGACTAGAATATTTTTTCTTCCAATTCTTACATAAAATGGATGTGCCACAGCTATAGCAAGCACTCTAAAATACTTATAGCTTTTAAATGTTCTTACAACATATGTTTTTTAAAAGTATAGGGGAAGCTTCTTTAAAACATTTCAAGGAGGGCTTTGATTTTTGTTAATGTATGATTTTAAACTTATAATGACTTTGAGTTGCTAGAAAAAAATTCCTGAAATTTTGGTTTTAAAACAGTCTGTGGGGTTTTTAAAAGTTAAGGAAAGGTTTTTTTTTTTTCCCCTTAAAGTTAATTTATTGTTAATCAGAGCTCTGCAGTTCCACCCAGCCTCCATCCTTATTGTGACCTACGCCCATCAAACCTAATTACCTGAAAACTCTAGCCCTGGTGGAAACAAAAAAGGAGAAAAAAAACTACTGACCCACAGATTCCTGAGGTTGTATTTTTAAACTGTCCAATCGTGTTCTACAAACTCCCAAGGTTGATTTAAACTACCCAATAGCATTCACTCAGCAACCTCCTTTACTGTGACCTAGGCCCATCAGACCTAACTACCTGATAACTTTACCCCTGGCTGAAAACAAAGGGTGGCTCCTTGTAGTGGGGTGGTGAGTCAGAGACTCTCTGTTCCATGATGCCTTTCTAACCCTTTGGCTTTATTTTAAATAAATATTTCTGGGTTCTTTTTTCCCACAAAATGTTGCTACACACATTTCAGCTTTTTGCTGTAAGTACACAAAGACGCAATAGCTGGATCTCACAAAAAACATTTTTATTTAAAAGACTTGTGGCAACCTTAAAATAAACACTTACATTTAAGGCCAACACAGGCCTTTTCCAGAAATGCATTTATTTACAGCTAACAAGATGGTTTATATCTCGTGTATGACGCCTCAGCATTCTCTAACTTAATCCTTTTGTATTTCTTATGCATAGTCTGCTTCCTAAGTAGACTTCTGTAATATTTTGTGCGGACCAGCCAGTCCACACAACACTCCAAACGGGCATCCTCCGGTTTAGTCATCTTCTTTAGAATGCTGCTAGGGTCTGGATCGAATTGCACAGCACATACCAAGGTCACCCCTAGGTCTAAATGTTCTTTAGTTACGTACAGACATTCCATAATGTAACTCGTGGCAATTAACAAAGTTTAACAAGCTTTCAAAACATAGTTCAGCCACACACCCCGGAGTTTGTAGTTTATAGCCTCTGAAGTCCACTGCACACAGTCATGGTGCCGTTGGCCTGGAGCGTCAATGACACAGCCTTCACAATCTTTGAATATCTTTTCCTTAAGACAGTAATTAAGGGAAGCAGAAACAGCAACACGCACAACAGACCGCATGAGTTTTTTACGCTGGCGACGTGGGAGTGGTTCAAACGTTTCCATGCTGAGCCTTCTCTTAAACTCCATATAGGCCTCATCCCCTTCATCGGTGAGTACCAGCGTTGAACAAAAACAAGGTGGGCCAGCTTCATCTTTCTCGTCCACTGCAATATTGTCTGAGGTTTCCTGAAAGACAAGAGAGATTTTCAGAAAAAAAGAAAGAACTGTGAATCCACCACCACCCTTTTGGCTTTTTAGAGCTATGCGGTTAGCAACCCATGCCTGTTCCTTTACCTGAGCCTCCTCTTCTCCTTTCTCCTGGTCTGTTGGTGCCGGTGAGAGTCTGTCAGGCTGCTTCCTGATCTCTTGGGTTTCGGGTTCTGGCATATCAAACAAAGGCTGAGCTAAAGGGATCTGGCTGTCCTTGATTTTTCCTTCTTCCTCAGAACTGCTGCTGATGTACCGCTTTCTACGACGGGGGGCCAAGACTTTAGGAGCCAAAACAAAGTGCGGAGGTCTCACGAGGGTGGCGAAGGCGTTCATGTTCTCCACGAGCTGCAAACCATGCGGCCTCAAGAAACCACCCTCGGGGTCTTCCGCTTTTAAAAAGGCCTGAGACTTCTGGAAGGCGGCGCTGCCGCCCAGCCCACCACCACGCCCTTCCGGGACGACCCCGATTGGCAGAGGGTCATCCCACCCCCGCCATGTACCCTTTCCCGGCCAACCCCGCTCTCGGGATGAAATGCGCCCCAAAGGGCGGGGGAAAGGGTCACAACGCCCACTTCCGATCAGGTGACCCTTGTCAGCCAGAAGTCAGAGCTTGGGGGCGAGACCGGATGTCATGGAGCGGGACTTCCAGTGACAGGTGGGCAGGGGGCGGGACCGGATGGCAGGTGGCCGGCTGGGGCGGGACTTCCGCTGACAGGTGGGCGGGGCAGATGTCAGGTGATCGGCTGGGGGGGGCTTCTGGTGACAGGTGGGCGGGGCTAAAGTTTGATGGGTGGTCAGTGGGCTACTACTGATATCCATTGAGGAAGTTCAGTGTCCCCAGCATAAATTCCTGGTAGGTCCTGCTGAGAGGGCCTAAATCGTGGCAAATACTGAAAATAGGTGGGAGCATGGGGGACTGTGGTGCTATTGGCGAAAGGAATTAGAAATAAAAAGTAATGGAGTGCACACCTGGTGGAGATTATATACTTTCTGAAGGAAAGAGGATACAGGTGGAGCAGAGCCCCTGTTACATGTGAAGGTTTGTCCAGGATCATGTTTTCACCCATCTGTGGTGACAGAGGATCAGACAGGGGAAGCCAGACCCTACAGTGGTTACTAGAACAACAACAAAAAGATTCATCATTGCAGGAGACCTACCAGGTTGAATGACAGTCCCTCCTTGTGTGGCTGGCCAAGCAGCAAAAGACTTCGCAAGAGTTCAAGTACAAGTGCTGGAGCAACTGATACAGAGTGTGGTGAGTCCTGAGCCTGGGAAAAGAAGGGGGGTATGCAGTGTTAGCCTGTGTAAGATGAGCTCCAGAGATGACCCTGATGCATTTTTATTAACTTCTGAGAGAACAGCAATAATAGCCAGATAAGATATCATGATAAGGGATCATGAGCTCTCTGAACAGCACCCTACTTGTCAGGAGAAGCCCAAAGGGCCTATGTGACAAGGAACAGACCCAGGACTATGATAAAGTAAAGGCTGACGTCCTGGAGAGAGTTGACATGTCAGGCGAAAAATATAGACAGAAATGCCAGGCTGCTAGGTAGACTGAAGATGTGCAATCCTGGATGTGTGCATAAAAATTGACAGATTTGGAAATCTGTTGGTTACAACTGGACACTGAAGTATAGAGGAGATAATAGACATAATACTGGAGCAATTCTTCCTGAGTCTTCCTGAGAACACACACATGTGGGTCTAGAGGCAACAGTCAATGACCGCAGAGAAAGCAGTAAATCTGGCAGAGGAGTTAGTGGATGTTGGACATTCCTAAGAAAGATTTCCAGACATTTTAGGGATTGTGCTCAGTTGGGGGCAATGAGGGTGGAGATTTGGTGATTTGGCCACACCCAGGAAGATTGAAAAGAAAAAGGAGAAGGTGAGGGGGACTCCTGTGAGGAACCAGGATGTGGTCCACTACTAGTGCAGACAACCAGGGCACATAAAGCAGGACTGCCCAGTTATGGAGAGAGGGTATATCGGGTTTTGTGGGTGTACTAAAACTATAGGAAATGGGCAGAAAAAGAAGACACCTATTCTCCCAGTGGAAGTGGAGAGGAGGCAACAGAGACACAGTCTCTGGGTTTGGTGAAGCCCCACTGGAAGCTACCAGGTGACGGCTTGAAATTAGAATGCATCCCGGGCAAGAAGAGGCTCTTCCCAGTGGCAGAAATGTCCTAGAGATCAAAGGGTGATTTAAGTAGAACAGGTTGGGGTGGTAGTTGGGATGCCCCATCCAGTTGGTACAGGGACAGACTAGAGCCCTTTCCCTTATAAGGGGAAATTTGGGGGGTTCAGAGTCCCGTGGCAAGCAGGAGACCGGCAGAAAATGAGGCAAAGGAACCATAAATAAGAGCTCATTGATTACACAGCTGTTGGAGCTTGTGTAGTTTCTGCAGGGAAGAAAACAGAGGTGGAGTGGACTCCTCTTACACCACAGTTTTAGTTCCCACCAAAGTAACATCATCTCAGCTATTGTGGAGGAATTCCTATCAGGGATGTGCTGCACAGATATTTCTTTCCTTTCCCCTTCTCCAGACAGAACAGTTATTACAGATGTCCCTCTCTTAGATCACAGGGGCAGCTGCACAACACAGGGTATTTGGACATCCTGACAGGCCAAAAAGGACATGAACATTCTGGAATTGTGGATAGTCCAAGAGTCAAAGATCCTAGAGACCCTAGACTCTCTTGTCCCATTTATCCAATGTTTTCCATGTCCTCATAATGTTGGACAATATGACAACCATCTTTTACATCAACAAGGGGGGAAGAATGAGATCTATTCCCCTGTGCACGGAGGCAATCACTATGGAATTGGTGCATCCACAGTCAAATCACTCTGTTGGCAATTTACCTTCCTTGGGTGCTGGTGGATTCTGTCAGCAGACACTTCATTATTGACCATGAGTGGAAGTTAAACAATTCTGTGGTAGACATGTTTTTGTTCTATGGGGAATCACCATAAAGGATTTGCATCTCAGATGAACACACAAGTGCAACATATACTGCTCAATTGGAGCCACCAGGACATCATTCTCAGGGTGATGATTTCCTTCCATGGTCAGATCATCTGTGAACTATGCCTTCCCTTTTTTTTGGCACCCCTACCCCACTTGATAGAGAATTCATCAAGACAATACTCATTGCCTTGTCATTGTCATTGTCCCCAACTAGCCCAGGCAATTCTAGTTCCTGAGTCTCCTGTGCATGTCATCTCAATCACCAATCAATATTCAGTCCTTTTGCAGTCTCCTGACCCAGGAGAAGGGCAGAAACAAGCACCCCAGCCCGCAAGACTCCATCTCAAGGCCTGAGTTTTGAATAGATATCATCTCTTAGAATGTGCATGCTCTGAAGCCCTGCAAAGCATTCTTACTAATAGTCAAAAAGCTTCCACTTGGTTAAGTAGCATTTCTCTCTGTGGGCACAACAAAAATTCATCCCCAGAGACTGTGGATATTCCCCTTAATTTGGACTATTTTATTTCTGAAGGAAAGATTGTTGATGGGCTCAGGATCTGGACCAGGAGAATAATTGGAAGACTACTCCAAAGGATTAGAGATCAAAGGAGAGGAACAACTGCAGCTTCCACTTTCAACCTGGATGCTACCCCAACTAGTTGTCCTGACTTCTGGATATGCCTGTGAGTCTTCCTGACAAAAGAAACAAACCAAGGTACTTGAGGGATAGCTTTATGTTTTATCAGCCATCTCTGTGTATGATACAATTTTGCAGTGTATGGCTGCCCTCTCACAGAGTTGGGATCTCATTATAGGTGAGTACACATCCTCATATTCAAAAAGAAAGCCTAAGGGTGCGTCTATACTTACAAATTAAGTCGACTTAAGGTGGCTTAAGTTGACTTAATTTACTCCGTGTCTACACTGCCCTTTCCTTAATTCAACTTAAGCTGCTCCTTAAGTTGAATTAAGGAAAAGATAGTTCGAATTAATAACACCTCGTTTTAATTCGAACTAGTGCTTAAGTCGCTTTTATTAAGTCGCCTTTATTAAGTTGCCTTTATTAAGTCGAATGAAGCCAGTGGAGACGGGGAGTAGTGCCTAGCTGGACCTTTTTAAGTCGACTTAAAATGTTAAATTGACTTAATAAAGTCGAAAAGGGGACACGTCTACACTTGAAAAGTTAAGTCAACTTTTGTTAAGTTGACTTAATAAGGTCCACTTTAAGTCAACTTAAAGTCGACCTTATTAAGTCGACTTCATAAAGTCAACCTAACTTTTCAAGTGTAGACATAGCCTAAGAATTTAATTTCAAATCCTAGAGAAGAAGTAAGGTTGCCACCTAATGGGAAAGAATGCTGATTCAGCAGCTTCTCTCAAATTCTGAACACCAGTAATTATATCAGATACACATTCCATATTTAAACACTCTCAGAGCAGCATGGGAGCTTCCATTTTTACTTCTTCACAAGAAGAAGGAAAAAATCCCCTTCCAGATCTATCATTCTCAGTCCTGCCTCAGAGTGATGGTGGTTATTCAGGCAGCAGGACTGTAAATTATTCACTGCAGCACATTGACAGCACTTGATTTGATTTGCTAGTCAACAAAGGATGTGTTCTGTTCTTGCTTCAAACTGTGCAAAAGGCAGGTTTCTCAGTTTCTGGATTACATAAGATAAACTAATATATCCACAAATTCTCTATGAAATTCAGAATATTTAGTGCAATGGAAATGATAAAGCCTGTCTATGCTCTCGTTCCTTTGGGGAAAAAAAGTCTACAGAATGATATGTTCATAAATACATTTTAGAAAACTCCACTGGCAACCTGAAAACTCCTCTAATTTGATTATTTAGCTATAATGATCACCACTGCTACTTAAGGTCTGATAAGAGCCAGTATGACCATAAAAATGACTGTAAAAACAACACCTAGGTGTCCCATATTAATTCTCCTGCATTATTTTCCATGTCCAATTTGCTTGTTTTGCAAAGCAAAACAAGATTTTTCTATCTGTGAGCAATGTAGCTCAGTATTAGTAAGACAAACAAGGAGTCCTGTGGCACTTTTAAAAGACTAATAAATTGATTTATCACATGATCTTTCATAGGAGAAAATCCCACTTCTTCAGACACTTGAAGATGGGAAACTTACAGAATGGGAGCAAAATAATTGCAGGGAGGTGTAAGTCATAAGATCAGGTCAGACTGTAATAACAAATCAATTGTTAGGATGCAAACAATGGAGTACAGCAATTAGCAGGGAGATGGGCAGGGAAGAAGGTAAGAAAGATTACCTCTTGTAATGGGAAAAGAACCTATAATCTTTTTACTGTAACAATAAATCAAAGCAGTTGTAGAAATCAAACAATGGTGTACAGTGATTAGCAGGGAGGTGGGTGAGTGGGGGACGAAGTGGGATTTTCTCCCACGAAAACTCATGTGATAAATAAAGTTTGTTTGCTTTGTTGAACTGGACTAACACCGCTATCCCTTTGGAACTTGTCACTATTAGGAAGATTATTAAAGCAAGTAGCTTTAGTAGGATTAGACACTTTGCTATCTCAGGGTGGATCAGTACTGACAGGAAGGATGGTACAGAAGTTAAAGTGCTTGTCTATGACACAGGAGCCCTGAATTAAATTCTCTGCTGTGCCACAGACTTCTTCTGTGTCTTTGGGCAAGTTAAAGCATGGCTACACTGTAAGAGAAAATGTATTCTTAACTCAGGTTAGCTGACCCAGATTAGCTAATTCAGGTTCAAACACAGTGGGGAAGATGTGGCATCTTGGCTTTTAACTGAGTTAGCAGCCTTAGCTAAAGCCTATAGGGGAGCCTGAGCTTCACATTGAGCTATTAATCCAGGTTAAAAGCTGCTTAGCCATGATTTCACTCTACTTTAATTTGAGTTACCTAATGCAGGTTAGCTAACCACAGTTAAGGAAACATCTTTTTTGCAGTACAGACATATTTGGAGCCCTTCTGGTTTTTAGTTCCACTTCTATAAAAGTGGATTTTACAAAGGTACTATATCACATGGATATTAAATATAAACCACTTAGATGTAATAATAATAGGGATCATATAAGAACTATAAAATTGGTCATCAAGCTGCTTAAAAGCAATTGTCTATGATGCAATGTATATAGCTCACAAGTGCATGGTAATGGAGATTTATTCCAAGTTACTGTGACTATGAGATCCCTAGATTACAGGAATGTAAATATGGAGCTGGAACATACCTCAGGCTGACACATCTACTTCTGGGACAAGTGCCAGGAAATCTTTAGGTACCTTGGCCAGCCATTTTAAGTCACTCACAAAAAGCAGCACCTACCAAACTCCCTTAATATGACGTTGGTGTATGGGATTCAGTACTGACTCAAAGGGGAAAGAGTGCCATATTCTATTTTTGTGATGGCCTCCTTGTCCTCTACCCCTAAAGGCACATGACTAACCACCAACTTCGTGGGTTTTTTTCTCTGAAAACTCCCTTTCTCCTTTCTGAGACTCAGTCTGATACACCTCCACCTTCTCCTTCAAAAGCCTCTCGAAAACACACTTCTTTCAAGAGGGCCTAAGTGCTACCATCCCTATGCCTACACTTACCCCTGCCCCACCTAAGTCACTGAAAACAATTAGCTGTACTCACATTGATACGCAGATCTAGTGGGACATGCGCTCAAATACTACATTTCCTTGTCGGTATAGGGACAGATTCTGACAGGCTCCCAAGCATGTTCACCAGGAGAAGGCATTTCCTCTCTTGTGTTCCTGTGCAGGGACTGGCCAGAATCTTATTGCAGGGCACTGTCACTGGTCACTCCTAGCATTCCCACTGGTGCTAGCTGACCACAGAAGAGGGCAGGGAGGAATGAGTTCACGGCAGAGATCTGGCGCTACCCATCCATTCCCTAACCCATGGAGATAAGCTGGCAGAAAGTGGACGGCAAGTGCACTCTCTCCAAGGCTGGTGGAGTTCCAATTCCAGCACCCACCCTCAGAAAGCCCCAAGTTGGAATTCACTGTGACTCAGCAAAACCTCTTTTTGGGACTCACCTCCAGGGTGCTTAAGGGCACTGTAATGAGGTGGAGTGGCTTTACTCCAGCACAGAGAAGGTTTATTCACCCTGTTGGATGCAATTAATCCTGCCCATTTCCCCTCCCAGGAAGTGCAGGGGTGGGGCAGGAAGTATAAAGGCCGGGTGCCCTGCAGCTCAGCTAGAGTTAGACTAGAGGAAGCAGACATCCTTTCTTGCCTATGAGTGGCTGTGGCAGGTGGTAATGCTCCTAAGCCAGCCTGGAGAAAGTGAACTACAGCCCCAGGAGGAGCCTAGAGAGGAAGTCCCAAGGGAGTCAGCCCTGAGATAGGGAAGCAGGCCCCAGCAACCATGGAGCAACCCAACGAGACACCAGTAGGAAGGTGCCCAGGGAAATGAGACATTGGGTCTGTTGTTTTTCTGGGAGGTGAGGCAGTAACCTTACATTTCCCTGCCAAACCAGCAATGGGATCACCTGTTGCTTCAAGGGACTTGGGCTGGAACCTGGTGGAGCAGACTGGACCCTGGGCCGACACTCAGGGCTGGATGAATGCTAATCCCTAGGCAGAGGGATCTGAGCCCTTGACTGTTTATTGATTTAGCCCTTGGGTAGAAGCCACAACCTACAGACTCTCTGCTGGCCTAGCCCTGATCCAGGAGACCTGAGCTATGACTTGCCCTGTGGTTTAGCTGTGAACCATGACAACTTCCTGCCCCACTCAGTCTGAGTGCCAACTTTGCGATACTAAGAGGGATACATCAGGTAGGGTAACCAGCTGTCTTGATTTTATGGGGACAGTCCTGATATTTGGGGTTTTGTTTTATATAGGAGCCTATTATTTCCCCCACCTTGTCCTGATCTTTCACACTTGTTATCTGGTCACCCTACTGTAGAATGGTATTTGAGAAGAGATTTTGTTAACAGAAAATGTGTATAGTCACCATTTTGAATGGAATGGACAGTAGTGACTCCATTTTGGGTGAGTTCTCCTTTTGGAGATGACTGCGCATTTTCAATTTTGGCGGGAAAGTCTGAGTGTGGGGTTTGGGTGCTGTGTGCACAATTTTGAAGTGCTGTGTGCATAACTTTGTAGTGCTGTGTGCAGAGGGTACCCAGAAGTGGGAAAAATCAGCATTCCTGATTGGCTAAGAAAAATGCATATAAGGCCAGCATGAGGGAGCACTCCCTGCTGTCCTCTCTAGCGGCAGTCAGTTGCATGTGAAGATTTATTGTTCGAGTAGACTACGAGGGATCATAGAAAGAAGAGGATACCCTTACCTGTTCCTGCATTGTCCTGTGTTTGTGGTCTCCTCTCCTTCTGATGTTCCATTCATCCAGTCCTGTCTGTCGGTCATCCTGCGTTCTGTGAATGAATACTGTTAACTTGGGGACCTATTTGGAGGGAAGGATTTCTGGTTGGTATTACATATTGATCCTGAAGCATCTCCTGTTTTGTTGATGTCCCTTATCTAAAAAATCTGCTAATGTTTAATTATCATTAGTGAGCAAGTCTTCAATCCATCTACCAGTGATCAGATATGGTTAGGGGCCAAAGATCCATCTTGTAGTGGGAAGGGATCCATGGTGTTAGTGTTCTTAAGGTTCCCCCTCTCGCATCCTCCTCTAACATTTCCCAGGGGAGACCCATGGTACCTTACAGGCATCAAGACCCAATTTTGATCCTTAGTTTTATACCTCAAAGAGTCTGTGACCTTGATTATGAGGCACCTAGCTCACCAGTGGCTCTCTATGTTATGATAATAATAATGCTTAGCGATGAATGGAAAATACTTTGGCCTGAGTACAGTTAGAAAACAGTTATTTCAGAGCACTATCAATCTCCTACATACCAGTAAGCAAGCTATATTAGATTGAAACATTCTGGAGCACTTCCAGTTTTATAGAGCATCAACTATGAATTAATAAAACCTTAAACACAAAGCCTCTTCCACTTTCATTTGCCACAGCTGACTTAGTCATTAGACCTATTCTAAGTACTAGCAAATATTTTGGTTCAGTCTTATCTGAACCAAAATTAAGAAAATGTAGAAAGAGGAGATTTTCCTCAGGGAATGAACTAATGAGTGCTGCTAATTCAGTTCCTACTCAGTGAAGAAGTGACTCATTGAAAGCTGATCCGCTTTCTGGGAAGGGGAGCTGCATAGTTGAGATGAGAATTGAGTCGACACTTTGCCTGCATGCCATGGTTGATTGCAATTCAACACCAACCCCAGCACTGCACAGGACAAGTAAAATGACTCACTAAATTCATTGCTGAGCAAAAAGCATCACAAATGCTAACCTGTAACTGCCAACTCTTTTTTCACAGCAAATGTTAATAATCTTTTTAAACACTTCCTAAAGCAGGTCAGGTAAGAAATGAGCACACTATCAGACTGATGAGGAACTCCATTTTTAATTGTACTGTTTATACTGAATAATAGAAACTGGAAGGGACCATGAGAGGTCATCGAGTTCAGTCCCCTGCACTTATGGCAGGACCAAGTACCATCTTAAACCATCCCTGACTGGTGTTTATCTAACCTGCTCTTAAAAACTTCCAATGATGAAGATTCCACAACCTGCCTAGGAAACTTATTCCAGTGGTTAATCACCCTGACAGTTAGGAATTTTTCCTAATGTCCAACCTAAACCTCCCTTGCCGTAATTTAAGCCCATTGCTTTTTGGCCTATCATCAGCAGCTAAGGAGAACAATTTTTCTCCCTCCTCCTCGTGACAATCTTTTAGGTACTTGAAAACTGTTATGTCCCCGCTGTCTCCTCTTTTCCAGACTAAACAAACCCAGCTCTTTCAATCTTCCTTCATAAGTCAAGTGTTCCAGACCTTTAATCATTTATGTTGCTCTTCTCTAGACTTTCTCCAAGACCTCCACATATTTCCTGAAACAAGGCACCCAGAACTGGACACAATATTCCAGTTGAGGCCTAATCAGGGCCGAGTAGAGCAGAAGAATTACTTCTCTTGTTTCTCTTGCAATACTCCTGTTAATACATCCCAGAATGGTGTTTGCTTTTTTTGCAAACACCATTCTGGGAAGTATTAGCAGGCGTATTGTAAGTAAGACACGAGAAGTAATTCTTTCCATATGAATTTAACTCTCCAGTTGTCTCAATAATTTCCAAGAAAAAGAAATACTAAATATTTTAAAACTACTTTGTTGGTTGTCAGTGATGAGTCCCTACAGTGTGGGTGTTGTCCTTCTGCCTTAAAGAGTTGTGGATGAGACTATCTTTAAATCCAGGTAGCACCATTCCTAAACTAACCAGAGGGATTGTATCTGAGCAGTGTGAGAGACTCCATTTCCCTTTGCCACAAAAGTGAATTATGCTGTGCAGTGCTTCAGACATGGAGTAAAAGAGACCAGGAATGACTGTCAGGTCTCTCAACTAGCAACGTGGAAGAGTGGTGCTACTATGGTGTAGAACTGAGTAAAAGCTGTATTTTATCATGCTCACAGCAGTCAAACGTAAAGAGCATGATTTATAACAAGTACATTTGCAACCCTCAGATGATATTTCTCTGTAGCCTATTTTTGCAGACTTCCCATAAGGTGATGATGATACACTGTAGTTGTTTCTCATCTAGGGCCTCTAGAAAACATACAATTATGACTTACTCTTTGCAGGATTAATATGTTGCACTTAGATTAATCTTCAGTTATTATACATGTGATGCTGTCTGGATTTAGGGAACCATTTATGATATTTCATATCAATATTTCAAAATTACAATAATCCATATGAGAAATGCCATATTGGGTATCAATAGAAAGGTCATAATTTGCTAATAATGATTATATTGTTTATGTGTAGGTGTCATAACTGTATTAGAAGTTATGAATGTTTTTTATATCTGTGTTGTAACGTATGTGATTCTGGGAAACATCCCAGACAGGATGTCTACAGTAACTCTCTCCTTAATGGCCCATTAAGGAAGCCCACAGTTATAATGGGCCTGGGAAGAAACCTGATGAGTCACCGGAACTTGCCCATGTAGTCATAAACTCCATTTTGGTTCTATAAATCCCAATACATTATAGGAAAATAATCTCAGGAGTACTTAATCTACAATATGCCCAAAACACTCAGAGCCATGAATTATTTGATTATAAATCCTTACTAAAAATATTCTGATAAATCACATCTCAGATATTGGGCTGGGTGTTTGGAACCAAATTCTAGCTCATTTTCCCTCCTCAAACTCAAATTCATGGCAATCCTTACCTCTGATACAGTACTGACTCAAACACCAAGTAATATAAAATTTTACACTGTGCAACTAGACTTGCTATCTTGTCACTGAGAAGTAATAAAAAAGTCCTAACGTCTTTTGGTCATTAAGGAAAGGGTAGCTAATGCAGAATGCAGTGACTCACCAGAGTTTCTCATTACAGAGCCACATGGCTCTCTGATCTACAGCAGCTGATTGCTGAGTTCAGAATGTCATGGGACCTAAGTTTGACTTTATCCCTATGTCATGCTGCAACCAGCACTATTCAAGCTGAAATCCCCTGAGCCCTAGTCTACACTTACCGCCATTTTCGGCAGCAGTCAACAGGTGATACACAAGGTACGTAAAATACCTTGCGTATCTCCCGCCAACTTCTTAAATCCTCGCTACACGCTACACTAAGCTGATCAGAAATGGCGTCCGGTTGGCGTAGTGTAAGTGCGGTTACGGAGCTAGTGTTCCAGCTCCAGTTCGGTTATCGATTGAGCGCGTCTACACAGACGCCTCAATCGAAACCTGAAGATTGCGCTGATGGCGGCAACTTTGCTACCATCACTATAGACTTGCCCTGAGTTTAAAAGAAAGAGCTGGTGGCAGGGTTCTCTTCCTCTGATAAGTGCTGAACTTTGCTCTGGTCTATACTTCCCTTTTTGGTGGCAGTCGCTGGGAGATACGCAAGGTACATAAAATACCTTGCGTATCTCCCAAAAACTTACTAAGAGCTCACTACACACTGCTGTAAGCTGACTGGAAATGCCTTCCAGTTGGCTTACCGATACGCCAGTTCTGGGGCTGGAGTTGCTATGGCGATTTCTGGATCTATTGAGCACGCCTACAAAGAGCGCTCAATTGAACCCAGAAGATTGAACTGACAGCAGCAATTTTGCCGCTGTCAATAGAGACTTAGCCTTTAAAGAGTCTGCCCCAGCTTGGTCCAAAGTAGCACACACCTGTTGATCTTCAGGACATGTTGTGCACAGCTGATTCCATTTCCCAGGACTTTGGGAAAGCAGTAGGCTCTGAACACTGAGTGTTGGGATTTGTGGCTACAGTTTTAATTTTTTTTTTAGAAACAGCTACATTTATTTTGGGGTGATGTTAACTGACATGTATTTTTAATACATAGCAAAGGGACCTAAAGATCTGGGTAGGTACATTTTAATGCTTTTCTATACATTGAAAAAAGGGAATAGTATTAAGCACATAAGTAATGAATTACACCTCTGTTGCCTGTTAAGATGCTATGTTTCAAATCACTTTCAGAATAGTAATTTTCTGTCCTATGATTCCAGTTCTCTTTCCACTTCTTTCCTTCGCCTTAGATCTGAGTTTGTACAGAACATAAAAATCCCCATCTCCATGGCAACAGTAAGAGTGCTTAAGTGTTCTGTTTTGTTTTTTCTTTTTTCCCTTAACTTTAAGTACCCCCGCATTTGTTTGTTTCTTTTACAAACAGTCTTTTTACCAAATGTTGAATGTAAACACCAGTGTACTTCATCTGGAAAATAAGTGAAGAAATAGTCACCATACAGTATTACGCAGTCTTAATGTGCACGCCATAATGTGTCCTTATTCTGTACACCGAATCTCTTAACAGTACCAAAAAATACAAAATCTCCACTAATACTACTCAGAATCTGATCTGAAAAGTATAGGCATTGATAACTATTATCCACTACCAATAAGTCATGGGACTTCAGGCTGATCATAAATAGGTACAAATCATTTTATAGCTGAACAGTAAAACTGTATCTTTTTTAATTGGATCCAATAAGTTTCCAGTCATTCCTTATGCCAAAAAAAAAAAAAAAAATTACCTAGGAGCTTAGAAGCTGCAGAGATCCTGTTACAGAAATTCCTATACATTCTTCCAGTGGGAAAGTGAGATTGCTCTTTCCTCCACACTGCAAAAAATGGCAGGGTTTGCTCTCATTTCATGCTCCCACATCAGAGGAATCCATCAAAAGCAAGGAGATCCACGCAGAGATCCCTTGATTTGGCACTGAGGCCATCCACCTTGTTGTTAATGTGACCCATGAACACAGGTACCCCAGTACCTTTCTCTGAAAACTTCAGGGCCTTGAGTTACTGTGCAAGTTGCTGTAGGTTCTTTGCCCCCTCCTTCCCTGGTTTGGTTGGGAGAATCTGGCAGTACCCTGTTGCTCCACTTACCCCACCCATTCCTTGTGGAGCAGGAACTGTGGGGAGAAACCATGGATGGAGTTCCATGAGGATGAGGTGGAAAGGGAAATTATGCTGTGGAGAGCGCATTTCCTCTGTGTTGCCTCCCAACCAATGTAAGGGAGCAGTGAATAAGATTTGTGAGTGTTTGCCCCATTTGCTGATAAAATTCACCAAACAAAATGAATCAGCTAACCAGAAACCATGTGTGGAAATACTAGAAACTTTTTAAAATTAGTTGGCAGATACTTGGTGTCAGCTGGTATTGCTCTATTGACTTGAGTGGAATTTTGTTATACCTGTTTACACTTGTGGAGCTAGGCTAATAGCCACTACTTGAATACTACTAATAGCCACTTGAAAGAGGAAGGATGGCCCAGGGGATACGGGACTTAGGAGACCAGAGTTCAACTTCTTGTCACCTCACAGATTTCATGGGTGAGCTTGGGCAAGCCTCTCCATGTCTGTTCAATATGTCTCCAGCTCAGGGGGGCAATGTGAGAATAAATAAATCAGATTGGGAAGTGCTCAGATAGCACAGCAGTGGAAGCCAGACAAGCCCCTTAGGGCTCATCTACAGGGAGATTTAGTTTAGCTAGTGCCCTGTAGATTTACATTCTTGCTCTAGCTTTCCACGTGGACTCCGCTACTGCTCACTAAGTCCTGTAGTGCATGTTGATGTACTTGTGTTGAATGCTACAGAACTTTTACTGAACAGTAGTAAAATCCCCACGGCTCGGTAGTGCATGGCACATTTATGCACTGTAAATTTACACTCTTGCTCGATCTCCACTAATTCTCCATGTAGACAAGCCCCAAGATCAATAAACAGGATCTGGCTCCTTATTTACTGAATAAACTACTTTTTGATCAACTGGGATGGTGGATGACAATTGTATTTCAGTCAATCAGATGTGGGGCCTTTCCATAATGCTAGTGAACAGTGTGACAGTCAGATAGGAAGGCGCCACCAGCTGATATCCCCAGTGGGCTATGGAACCAGTGTAGACTAGAGACTGGTCCACCACTGGGCACCTCACTCTCAACAGAGGGCAAAAAATCCTGCCATTTAGTGTCAGGGTGGGCAGAGGCGGCCTTAGGTCATCTGGGGCCCTAGGCGAAGGCCCATTATGGGGGGCCTCTATAGGATCCCTGCTGCTGGGACCCCCTTAACCACCCCCTGTGGCCGGCCCCCTGGTCCGCATGGCTGACTCCTCCCTACAGGACCCATAACATCCCCATGGCCCAGGCACCCTGGGTCCCAGCTCTCTACCATGTGTCCTGCAGGGTGGGAGGCAGAAACAGCTTTTGGGGTAGTGATGGGGCCCTTTATTGCTTGGGGCCCTTGGCAGGCACCTGCTTTGCCTACCCCAAAAGCCACCTCTGAGGGTGGGACATGACAGTGAGGAAATAAAAGGTATAGTGCATGAGTGTACAGATGTGCCCTTGCCATGGTTTGGAAATAAATCCAGCTGCAGATTACACAGCCAGGTGTGTGTGTGTGGAGGTGATGGCAGCAGGGGAGAGGGGAGTCTCATGAGGCGGGGAACTGATGGAAAAAAAACAGAGGGGCAGGGGGTAGGGACGGGTGGGCAGGGACATCCTCCTGCAAGACCTGCTCAAACCCTAGTGTTGATGGCCCTTTTCCTGTGAACTGAAAAGAGTTTACCTTAGGTTAATTAAATTACCTGATTCCAATTAAGGGTTGGCAGTGATCTCTAAACCACCTCCCCCCTTTTCCAATAAGAGAGGTAAGAGTGATGAGAAACAAGCTGCTGCAGACAGAAAAGGCTTTTCTTGTGGGAAGAAGCTATTTTCTTGATAAGAAAAACAATCAAGTTAACATCTGTTTGGAGAAGGACTAGTAATCAGGCCTTGTACACACTGCAAAGTTATTGCGCGATAACAGGCACAGCGTCCACACACAAATCCATGTTGTTGCGCGGTAACAGCTGTCTTACGGCGCAACATGTAAACCACCAAAACGAGGGTGGTAGCGGCTACCGCGGAACAGCTGTTCCGCGATAGTTCATGTGTGTATGGCTGCCGCGCAATATGAAACCTCTGGAAATGTCCCAGAATTCCAATTCCATCCCTTCTGCACTTCCTTCTGCACTCTGTGGCTGTGACGTGACTGTACCCGCCCTCCCATCATTCCCGGGAATTTTTGAATTCTTCACTCTTCCTGTTTCCTTGGTGTGGAGTGCAGCTGCAGCTGTGTACTCCAAGAGCAATGGCGGCTCAGCGCAGCAAACGTGCTCCAGTCTGGACCACAGCCGAGGTGCTTGATTTCATAGGCATCTGGGGAGAGTCTGCTGTGCAGGCACAGTTACGTGGCAGCAGGCGGAATTTCGATATTTTTGGCCAGATTTCTCGGGCCATGGCAGAGAAGGGGTACGAGAGAGACACTCTTCAGTGCAGGTCGAAGGTGAAGGAGTTGCGGATTACGTACCACAGAGCCAAAGAGGCTGAAGGTGTCCTCGATGTACTTCCACAGCCTCCTAGTTAAATTCAATGGGAGAGCAACTGTTTCCCCTCCCCCATAGAGGGATACTCTTCCCTTGCCAGTTGCAAAGCACAGCAGCGGGAACCATGGCTGCACACAAGCCTGCTGCGTACAGTCCTGGCTGAAAACCAGTGACATGCAGGATATGCATTCTGGCTTGCAGAGGCACTCTAAGCAGCGAGATATCGGCTTCCATGGCAGTGCCGTATGTGAACTAATCGCCCAAAGCACTGCAAATAGTTCACGGAGCTGTGTGTCTTGTCTCGGCAACCCGAACCTCCCTTTGCAAAAGCCCTTTCAGTCCCCGGCAATGCCCTGACCCATGGGCACAGCGGAATGTGGCGGGAGAGCATATTACCGGCTCCTTAACCAAAGTGAGAACAATACCACTACTTATGATGTTTCATTTTTCCTTAGAAACGACCTTCGCCGGTCGGTGGTCTGCGCCAGCTGACCAGCTGAGACAGATAAGGAGGAGGTCTCGCAGGAGCAAAGAGGATATCTTCCAGGAGGTGATGCAGTCCAATGAGGCATCAGCAAGGGAGACTAGACAATGGAGGCAGGAGTGCCGGCAGGAGCGCAAAGAAAACAATGTGAAGAGGCAGAAGCAGAAGGATGCCCTCATAAGCATCCTACAGGAGCAGACCCAACTGCTGAAGACCATTGTTGGTCTGCAGACCCAGCTGCTCCAGGCTCGCCCTCCCCTGCAGCCACAGCAACACTTTCTGTCCCCCATACCCCATTCTCCCTCAAAGCAGTTCTTTGAAGCCCAGGAACCCTTCTGGCACAATGTTATATCCACTCCTGCACCAAGCTATGGCATTGAGACATGCACCTACATGCATCTATAGCCCCTTTTGCAGGCACTGCTTACTGTAAATATTTAATGTTTTATAATAATAAAATTGAGTCACTTGAACTTTGCACAGTGTCTTTATTGATACACAATAAGATTAGTTGTTGCATGTTTAGTATTCACTCATTCGAGCATAGTACAGTACACGCCCACCGGCACCATCCCTCCACCCCCAATAGTGCTTGGGAACACTACTGCACAGTGATGCAATGCGTCCCCATCACTAAATGCATGCTAAGTGCCTCCCTTATGCGGACAGCGCTCAGCTGTGCCCCCCTGATACTCCTAGAGGCTGGCTGCTGGAAGGCAAACTCTAGCCGCTCAGCCTCCACGTCCCATGAAGGGGGAAATTTCTCTCCCCTATTTTCGCAGAGGTTATGCAGGACACAGCACGCCGCAATGACGGCAGGAATGTTGTCCTCATTTAAGTCTAGCCTCCCGTACAAACAGCACCAGCGGCCTTTTAAGCGCCCAAAGGCGCACTCTACGGTCATTCGGCACCGGATTAACTGGTAATTGAAGCGCTCCTGGCTGGGATCCAAATTTCCAGTATAGGGTTTCATGAGCCAAGGCATGAGTGGGTAGGCTGGGTCTCCTATGATGACTATGGGCATCTCCACATCCCCAACAGTAATTTTATCATCGGGGAAGAAGGTCCCTGCCTGCAACTTACGGTATAGGCCCGTGTTCCGGAAAATGCGAGCATCATGCACCTTACCCAACCACCCCGCATTTATGCCCCCTGTGATCCACGAGTGCCTGAAGCACCATGGAGAAGTAGCCTTTCCTATTAATATACTCAGTCGCAAGATGCTCCGGAGCATGTGCGTGCCGTCTATTGCCCCTCCACAGTTTGGGAATCCCATGGCCGCGAATCCATTGACGATCTCCCGCACGTTGCCCAACGTCACTGTCCTCGGGAGCACAACACGATTAATGGCTCTGCACACTTGTGAAAGTGCTAACTCGATGGTCGACCTGCCAACTCCAAACTGATTCACAACCGAGCGGTAGCAGTCTGGAGTTGCCATTTTCCACAGCACGATTGCGACACGCTTCTCCACGGTGAGGGCGGCTCTCATTTTGGTATCCTTGCATCGCAGGGCAGGGGCTAGCTCCTCACACAGTTCTAAGAATGTGGCTTTCCTCATTCGAAAGTTCTGTAGCCATTGGTCATCATCCCACACCTGCAAAACGATGCGGTCCCACCACTCGGTGCTTGTCTCTCGTGACCAGAACCGGTGGTGCACCGTGTGCAGATGCTCTGTGAAGGAGCTCAGCACTGCGGTGCTGTTGTTCTGCATGGCAGTCACCAGCCCAGGGTCATCCGAATCCTGGTCTGATTCAGAGCTGAAAGCATACTGTGCCACCAGCCGAGTTGTATTCATTATGCTGAAGGCGACAGTCGAGATCAGACCTGGATCCATGTTGCTGCCAAAGGACTTCCGGGAAGCAATGCGCTACTATTGAAAATGGGCGCGAGTTGCTAGTAGCAACTCTCATGACGCAAGGGGAACAGAATGCACCATAGGAAACCAAGACTTTACCCATGGTGCTCAGCGCTACTCTCCTTCTACCCAGGATTCTTAGCACCAAATCAGGATGGATGGAACTGTGGGATAGGTTCCCACAATTCAATTGGGTTTCTTGTGAAATCGCGAATTGCAGTGGGGGGCTCTGTTCCGTCACAAGCGGCAGAGTGTGTACACGATCCTGCGCTACAAAAACCACGTGACTTTTAAAGCGCAACGGGCTTGTTGCACGATTATTCCTGTAGTGTGTACATGGCTTCAGATGTCAGTGTAATAAGGCAAAGCCCCCAGGAGGAGAAGACAGAGCAGTATTTTGTTGGAGTGTGAGTTTGTTTTTTGCTTAAGAGACTTGCTCAGGTCTACCTGGAAAAATAAATTGAAGTAAAGAATTAAAAACCTCCAGAGTAGGCCATCTACTCCAGGCCCCTACAGTCAGAGGAGGAAACACCAAGACTGACCAGGTGAAGGAAGTGCCTTGTCACAACAGTTTTACAGGAGGAAAAATATGTTTAATTGCTGTCTATGATGGCTGGTTAAAACACTCCCAGTCTTGTGGGTGACAATCTTTTCGTCAAGCTAATGCTTTTAAATATGTTTATCAGAAAAAAAGATATCTTCATAGTTATTGAATACCATAATGTATTGGCATTGGTAAATAATTGACCTATCACAGTTTATTTTGAGACAAGAAGGGTGTGAGTGAAAAGAACTGAGTGGTGTAACTTTTACTTTCTGCAGTGAAGGGTTGATGCTGCCATAGCAACAGAATCGCTGGATTGTTTGAACTTGAAGCACCTTTGCAGTCAAATTTCCTGTTGTAACTGCCTTCTTCCACATAGATAGGCTGGACTCACTGTAGTTTCTTCCATTTAAAATGCCTGTAATATGTTTCTGGAATTTCAGATTAACTGACATTGGAAATTAATGTGTTTTTTCTAAAGCATGAAATTAAAAATGATCCTAGTGTTGATATATATATGGAATTTTCTTTGCCTTCTATTTACAATAACAGGGGTTGCATTTCTCTGCCGCTGTAAATTTAAAAAGTCCCCTGCCTAGCACCCCAGGTTTCTGACCGAAGTGCAGCAGTGTGGAAAATAAACTTTCTGCAAAGCTCAGTTCACGATTCCTCCTCCTAAAACATTTTCAAGAATCAGATTTTTAGTTGGTAGAGTTCATGTATACATGCAGAAATCACAGCAGTGCTCACCAATGGGAATTTTGATGTCTATTTGCATTCAAAATTGTGGTAACTGAGTGCAACAAGTATAAGCACACGGGGGGGGAGGGGAACCTCAGTCCTCATCCTTTCAAAATCTTGTCCAAAAAGGCCCAAACAAAAAAGTGAAGGGACTTTGTTTGATTTTTATTTGGATACTGGTAGTGTATTGCATCCCAGTATCATCACAAAAAAAGGGAAATAAAGTATGCCCACTGCAGAAACTAGTTTAATTGTAGAGATGGGTAGAATTTTTAAAGAACAGACCTACAAGACTTTAAAACATAGTGGCTATGTCTACACTGGCAAGTTAGTTCAAATTAAGGAGGCTTAATTCGAACTAACTAAAGCCATCGCTACACTAGGCTTTAGTTAGTTCGAATTAAGGGCTTCCTTAATTTGAACTAATAAGTTTGAATAGGGCTTTAGAAGTAAGGCTTTAATTCAAAGTAACTAACCATGAATGGCACTTGCTTAGTTCGAACTAACTTTTTCTAGTTTGAATTAAGCTAATTCGAACTAACTAAAATTAGTTTGAATTAGTTAGTTCGAACTAACTAATTCGAACTAATTTTAGCAAGTGTAGACATAGCCAGTGATTTCCAGACAAAAATAATTAGGCCAAATGGTATTAAGTATGTTTGTCACAATCTCCTCCTTCAGTTGAGCGGTGCTCAAACTTAACCACATTTTTTATATCATTCCTATACTTGTGGACTCTCAACATCTCCCCCCCCCCCCCAGTTTAGTTTTGTCTCTCTCAAAGTGGTTTAAGCTAAACTAGAAAAAAAAGTGCTAAATCCTGAAATAGTGTGTCACAGGGAGTTATACAATCATAGCTGTAGCGGTATAATTATCCTGGTAAATTTTCCCATGTAGACAAGTCCTAACAGAAGCCCTTTACTTTGGGACAAGGATACTCTTCCTATTCGTGTTAGTAAAAATGTGTAGAGTGTACATAAAACATATGCTCTAGTACTTACCATTGCTATACATCTCATGCTGTCGTCTATAATGCATCATTCATGCATCTGGTGAAGTGGGTTGGAGCCCACAGAAGCTTATAGCTGAAGAAATGTGTTAGTCTTTAAGATGCTACAAGACTCTTGTTGTTTTTGCTGTATACAGACTAACACGGTTACCCCTCTATATAATGAACCTACTATAAGTTGATCTGTCCAACAGCATAGAAGTGCATTTGCTAATAAGCTCTGTGCTTCTGAAAATGAGTGTTTCAGCTGAGCAGTTAGCCCCCTGAACTAATTAATGTTGGAGACTTGTATTTCAACTCAGAGTGATACCTAGGCCCTGAGAACCTTCCCTTGAAACTAGTAATCATGTTGGTTGCTATAATTCCCCCATCTAGTATCACGGGCTTCTGACCTAAATGCAGCAATGTGGAAAATTGACTTTTTGCAAAACTCAGGATACAAGCCTTCATTCGGGTTTAGGATTTTTATGACTAATATCCCATGACTGGCACAAGATGCCTCACTGTACTCAGTAGGCTCTCTGTATGCCTCTGAAACTTAACCAGCTTGAATCTTAAGACATCATTAATGTCATAGTCGCCTGAGGCAAATGTATGCATAATATTACTCCAAAGGAATAAATGATGATACAGCATAGGCTGCAAGAGGCTGCTGCCCCTGTGCTGCTGTCTTCTAAATGTTAGTTAATAGGGTGAAACATGTTACAATATTCAAGACTGACCTGAATTGCTGGCCTAGACAATACAGTAGTGATGTTTGGTTTGGCTCCCTGGATCAGCAGAAACAGGGACTCTATGTAGCTTGCAAAAAACAATGAGAGTCCTGTGGCACCTCATAGACTAACAAATTTTCTTCGGCATAAGCTTTCGTGAGCTATAACCCACTTTGTCAAATGCTACCCCTCTGGAAATATCTATGTAGCTTGCGTAGCTCCTATTGGCTGCGTCTACACTGGTAAATTAAATCGACTTAAGCTTGGCTTAAGTTGACTTAATGTGCCCTGCGTCTACACTACACTTTGCTTAAGTCGACTTAAGCTGCTTGCTTAAGTCGACTTAAGGAAAATAAAGTCGACAATGAAAATTACGTCGACTTTATTAAACCACCTTTCTACTCGACCTAAGGCTTAATTCAACTTTTTAATGATGAGCCATTAAGGACATAAAGAATACAATCGTGTCCTTAATGGCTCATCAGTTTACTCAATGGGACCATATCACCTGGCAGATTCCTTAACATTAAGGAGACAATGGTTGTTCACACCCTCCCGTCTAAGGCATTTGTCCAGAATGACACGTTAAAGTATGGATATAACATCAAATTCTTAACTTCTAATCGAAATAGAATTCCTAGACATAAACTATATAATCATTCCCAGCAAATTACTACCTTTCTATTGATATCAAACATGACATAGTTCCTATGGATTATAGCATTTATGAGATATCCATAGAAAATAATATCATAAATGCTTCCCTAAATCCAGACAGCATCACACACAGGGCTCTGCCTTGCCAGGGTCCCTGTCCTCCTTTGCCCCATTGTATACAGGGGGTGCCTCCCCTGCCACCGTGGACCTGCCCAAGGTCCCCCTAGCCCCACAAAGTTGACCTAGAGCATCCAGTGTGGACACTCTAGGTCGACTTTGTAAGTTCCCCTTTAAGTTGACTTTAATTTTAAGTGTAGACACACTAAGTCGCCTTAACTAAGTCGACTTAAAGTCGACTTAGTTAAAGTCAACTTAAAAGTGCAAGTGTAGACATAGCCATTGACTGCCACTGAATTCGTCTGGCAATGTAGCGATTGTGCACATGAAGGGGAAATAAAGTATTGTGGCTAAAGGCTTTTCCAGGAAACAAAGTCCTGATCTATTATGTACAGATCAGCCAGTGGCTAATCCTCCTGCAGTTTTGTAAGAAGTATGATCCCTAGCTGACCTGTATTCACACCATACACACTACTGCAATGATACTGGTACAAAATATGCATTGTGAGTTGTCATTAAGACTAGACAGCATAGCATAAGGTGATAAATAGATCTGTCCTAGACAAAGGAAAGTGAATTTAACCTCAGTCAACATATTATCAGTTAACAAAGCCATCGAGCTAAACTAGTGTGTGAGAGTAGGAGGCCTTACAACTCAAGAGACTGAGAATTAACATGGCTCCTGCACCCCAGAGAGAAAGATGGAATCCCCAAGAGACCTTCCTGACTTGTAAAACAAAAACCATCCCTTTGGGGAATATAAGGAATAGAGACAGACTCCAGCTTTATCCTCCACCTTACGAGACAAAGGAACCAAGCAATTTGATCTCTGTATGGGATCCTGGGTAGGCCAGCCAGTAAAAGCTGGAAAGGAGACTGTGTGTAAGAGAAACCATCTTGAAGAGAGACCATATTTTGCTAGATTAAATTTTAGTCTTTTAGGTAAATGTTATCACTTTTATTTGCTTGTAACCATTTCTACCTCTGTCTCTGCTACTTGATATCACTTAACCTACGTCTTTTTGTTAATAATTTTTTTATTTTTACTATAAACCAACTCAGTGCTGTGCTTGAAGGGAAGGGCGTGTTTATCACAGTTAAATTAGATATTTATGTAAAGTTGTTAATAAGGTCTTGTAGAGTATGTAATAAAGTATGTACTAACTCTTTAAAAGAGCTGCAAATGTAATATTTGCTTCAAGTAAACCGTGATAGGAGCTGTGCATTTCAAGGAAACATCACTGAAGAGCTCAGGGGCTACAGGTCACGGATTGTGACCTCCGAGGCGAGGTTTGGCCTGTGAGAGCCTTGAGGAGTTTGCTAATCAGGAAGACAGACTGCACTGGCAGGGAGCTGACACTGTCTAATCTCCAAGAAAGTTCATTATTATTGAGGCAGACGGGTAACACAGTGACTCCCAGCTCTGTGTACCCCAGCAGCATGTTACAATATTAATCATTCCTTATGTCTTCCTTTTAAAAAGCCTCTTGCTTCAGTGAGGTACTATTGAGAAAAAGTTACTCCTTATAATTGAAAGGTATATTTACTTTGAATACTAAATGTAGGGACAAAACTTAATAAAGAGAAAAATAAAAAATAAAAAAATACAGTAAGTCTAAATATATTTTTCCTCGCAATATTTCACCTCTTGGCTAACAACTGAAAGGGGGGGGGGTGTGCATGATAAATAATCCTTATTTTACACCATACAAGCATGTATTGTCCCATAAATATACTGTATAAAATGTGTGTGCATATGGACCCTAGAGAAAGAAAACTCATGATGTTTTGATTCTAGCATAGAGTTCTTAACAACAAGAGTTTGGGAATGGGTATATTAATCACAAGTGGTAAATGCATGAGTTTGTTATGCAGAAAAATAATAAATGAATGCTGACATATGACCTCATCCCATCATTTATTCCATATATATAATATATAACAGAAGAACTATTTAGGCACAGACTAAAATAAACAGTCTTTATATTTTTAAACATTCCCAAACTTATCTAAAATATCTTTCTGAAACTTGTATGACACAACAACAATAAATGATAGGTTGTTATGAAGTACATAAGAACATTCATTTTAGGAGGAGCTATGTAACTCATTATGATTTCACCAGTGATGTGTAATGAATCTGTCCCAAACTCATGCTGATGAATCCCTTGAATACCACACCAATCATATATTTCCTAGACCTTTAGGTGAGTACAGTAAACATAACAGTAATAGCCACATGGCCATTTTGGATGACCTGCATAACTCATTTGTCGCTTTACTTCCTGTGTGTAATGCATGCAACTATCCCAAACTTCTACTGAAATTAATTCCCCACCACCATTATGTAGTCTCTCTAAATATGTGTAACAAGGCTTGACTCTTCTTTTGCACATCTCACTGCATGCTCAAGCTATTTAAACCTTTTCCTTCATTATTTGGTAAACATGGCATAGAACAATTGACAAAACTGTCCACTAGATGGCACTACATAACAAGAGTAGGCAGTGACATTTTCTTGTTTGAATGATCACTGTACCAGATGCTAACAAATGATTGTAATCTAAAAGGTTACATGATGCTGCTGGCACATTTTTCTCTATTCCTAGGAAATTCCTAAATCTCAGCTGCTAACTTGCTAACAGGCTGGCCTTTAAAATTCAAAGATGCACTACTGCACATCTTTGTTGCTGTGCAAAAGAACCCCTTTGTAGGACTAGAAACAGTCACATGACAATTTGCGTTAACTAATAAACAGACAGAAATGAATAGTTCAGACTTCATCTCATTGCACCAATAATATGACTTTTAGACATCTGCCTATACCTGGTTATATTTTACTTATATTTATATGGGTTGATAAGGATGATAGAGATATATTTCATAGATAATGACCATGGTATACATGTTTTGATATGCTTATTAAGATTTTATTGGGTTTGACAAAACAAACGAGAGTCTCTAAAAGTGTCACAGGACCCAACAAATTTATTTATTGAGATGGCTATATTGCCTACAAGCAGGAAGCCACAAGTCATTTATGAAGGTCATCCAAACCACCACACTATCATGTAAACTGTGTGTGCCACATATGTAACAGAGAAACATTTTAGAGTTTTCAAAAAATATATTGGGATTATTTTTTATCCCTCCACTTGTAAAATCAAGTGACTTGGTTCCCACGATGCCAACATCTAAGGGTGGACCATAAAACCTTTAGAAATGATCTAGAATAGTGTTTTAGTGATAAAAATATCAGGAAACCAAAATTTATTTGAGGCTTTTTCAGAGTTAGGAAAAACTGCTGTATGTCCTAAAGAAACATGAGAATGTCCCCTCCCTAGTGGTATAAAGCTACAGACTCTGTACTGCATCCCTTAGGTATGTCCTCATGGAGCTGTTGAAACAGGTGACTGACATCCAGGTTGGCCTACCCTGCATGTGAGTTTTTTTCTACAGCAAAACCCTACCCACCTTGCTATGTCCTCACTGGTTCTACATACATCTCTTTCTCTCACATGCACTGAGAACGTCCCTTGATTCTTTGTGCTGAGATCCTCTAGGATTCTTTCCCAGTCCATTGTGTCCACTGCAGGAGAACTTGTCCATCCTGTAAGGGAAATGGTGGGAAAGCATTGGAGAACTACTGGCACTCAAGTGATTTTGTATGTGTCCTCTGTAAAGTGGTGGGTTCCAGCCCAAGTGAAAGAACCTGGGTTCTAGCCCCCATCCCCCCAAATCTGGAAAAGCCAACTGAGTTCTTAAAACAAATCCAACCCCAAGTCAGAGGTTTTTCTGTTTAGAGGAGGGATTGGGCAAAAACTCAGGTTTGACAGGTATCACAACAACATGAAATATATTTGGAGGACTAGTGTATTAACTTTATGAAGGTTATATGCATTGTTATGGACTAAGGAGTCTTCTCCACTGAGAAGGGTTACAACAGTTCATGCAGGAACAAAAAACCCTGGGGATAATTACTGGGACTGGCCCTGAGATTGTAAACAGCTCCAGGGAAGTACATACCAACCCCTAGTGTGCTTTGCATATACTGGTGCCGGCTGGAGTCAGGAAACTAAAAAGGGGCTTTTCACTTAAAAGGCTGAGTTTAACCTGGCAGAAGAGCCTTCATTTTGACTCAACAAACATATGACATTTTGTCCAAGGGAGGGCCAAGCCCTGCAGAAGAGTTGAAAGGATTTGAAGCTGCCAGAGTCCTCATAGGACTCATGGGGGCTACAGAAAAAGTATTCAGAGCCTTTCTTTGTTTTATATGTTTTCTCATTATGCTTTTATCCTTAAATAAATGTATTCTGCTTTGACAGGACCCGTTGTTACTTTTGGCACATACTAGTCATAGCCCTTGGAGAAAAGGCAAAGTACAAGGGATAGATTTTTGGTTAGACCTGCTGGGAAGAATCACAATGAATTGCAGGGGAGTTGTAGCCTAAACCCCAGTCAAAAGGGAGCAGGTCCTTCCCCACAGGAGATAACAGCAAAAGGCTTGAGATCTGAGAGGGTGTTCCTTGAGCAGCCCAGGCAGGGAGGGATCAAAGGCTGTCTACGCATGCTAAAATTAGTTCGAATTAGTTACTTCGAACTAACTAATTCAAACTAATTTTAGTTAGTTCGAATTAGCTTAATTCGAACTAGAAAAAGTTCGAACCAAGCAAGTGCCATTCATGGCACTTGCTTAGTTCGAATTAGCGATCCCCATTCATTTCAATGGCCGGTTAGTTCGAACTAAGAAATTAGTTCGAATTAACATGGCCACATTGGTTAATTCGAACTAGTTAGTTCGAATTAACCCTTTAGTTCAAATGCCCTGTTCAAACTTATTAGTTCGAATTAAGGAAGCCCTTAATTCGAACTAACTAAAGCCTAGTGTAGCCATGGCTTTAGTTAGTTCGAATTAAGCCTCCTTAATTCAAACTAACTTACCAGTGTAGACATAGCCCAAGATGTAGTAACCCTAAAACTGTGACACCAGTAAGAGCCTGAGTTAGCTGTGCAGTGAATACATACCCCTTAAGGGGCGTAGAACAGAACTTGAAGCCCAGGACTAGTACAGCCTAAAGTAGCTTTAAGCCACCTTTGCACCGTTGCAGTCCTGGTCTGCTCCGAAGACTGAGGAAGGCCCCCACCAGATCCATTGACCTGAGAGGCAAGCAGGGCAATGGCCCTGGGGTTGGATATTTAAAATGGTCCAGGCAGATATGAAGATATGTATCCACTACTCAGCTTCCCAAGTTCAGTAGTAATTTCCCTGGGGAGTCTCAAGGACCTGGGAAGTTGAATAGCAGATACCCCTCTTTCAGCCACTAAGAAAACTACATGGCATATATTCAGCAAGAACTTCTGGCAGACGCCCACTCAGACCTCAGCCATCCCCTTCTAGGGGGAACATGGAAAGTTGTGCCCTGGGGCTTCGAATTGCTGTCAGTGGGCCAGGCCCCCCCAGTGTAACTTAACCTGTTTAAGTTAAGCTATCCTGCCTTTTGGATCATAAAGCACCTTCTACAGTCTCTGCAGATTGGTTTCTACAACCCCACCCTGAACACATCCCCCCAGCTTTGGCACGGGCATCTGTCCTATGCAATAGAGTCCTTGGATTTTCTATACCTAAAGATGTCAACATTTTAAGTTCAGTATCTTGGAACTTTCCAGGGACTGAATCCAGTGTTCTGTGTCCCATTGGGAAGCTCCTCTTTCTCTTATTTCTATCCTCTATAGAGACATAATATATTAGATAGTAAACTGCTCATTGACACAAGACTGAATATTGTCTGTCTGAGGTCTCAAGCCTGTGCAATTTAGGAGAGACTGTCCACATTTGGAAAGCAAAAAGAAACTGTTTCTTGAGAGGCTTGCTTTAAATTTAGTAGCTGAATTATTTTAAACTGAGAAGTGAGATGATAACCTCAAAATACCATGCTGGGAGAGTCTTATTGTTATTGAGAAATGGAATTTTTTCACAAGAGAAAAACCGTCCTGTGTGTTTGCTGACCCTAACAAACATGTATAAAATCTCTGGCAACCAGTCAGAAGCTCAGTGTATGCCCAAAGCTTTAAAGTCATTTTGTAATGGTGAATAAATCCTCCGAGAATAAAGCTAACTGGGCCAAATTCCTTTCTAGTAATCCAACTGAAAGTTGAATTACATCAACAGTGAGAAATTTTACCCAATGTGTTTGTAAAATATTGTCTAAATATAACACCATTTGTTGAGCAAATAAATCCAAATAGCTCATCAGTGTTTAAAATATACTTGAGTAGACACAAGGATACATAATAGCTGTAGAAGGACTTGCATCCTGGAAGATGCTAAATAAGGATTCGAATCTGCTCTGACCATTTTGTCTTGTTATTCTTGCTGCATTCTCTAGTTTATTTTGCATAGCAGCAAAATGTTAAATGACAAAGGGACCAAATTCATCCCTGGTATAACCCAGCTGACATTGAACATGAATTTTAAATGGTATGTTGATCACAGAAGGACCTAAAAAAATGAATAAAAAATAACAGCCAAGGCCTCGATTTAGCAAACATTGACTTCAATGAGATTTAGCGCATGCTTAAAGTTAAAGGGATTATTCATATGTGTAAAGTTAGAATCATGTTTCAGTGCATCTGAGACTCGGGGCCTGTGGTAGCAATAATGATCATTTACTTAAGAGTGAGATATGGATACTAGATAGAATATATGAGATGTTATTGCTGTTCAGCTGTGAATGATGGCAAATGGGTTTTAGTCTATATTGTTTGAGTAATGTAATATTTTGTGTATTTCAGGAATAATTTAACACTGATTACACTTAGTTCATGTAAAAAGGGAGAGACAAAATATTAAAAGTGCTGATCAGCCACTGAACAGATTTTTGTTATGAACACACAATCTGGGAATTTTAGAAATTCATCATACATTGTAGTTAATTGCATCCTTCTGTGGTGGATCAAAATGAGGGCTCTGTAGTGAGACTTGGGCTCCCCTCTCACACCACTTTTACACTGAAATCAATGTCGTTACTTCTGGTGTACCCCACTGTATGACCTTGCCCTGGCAAAGTCTTATGTATGTGAGTAGAGCCACTGATTGCAATGGGGAGAACTCCTAAATACAGCTATAAAGTTGTCTTTTATCTAGATTCTGACACCATATATATCATAATGGTGGTTGAACAGATTGAGGAGGATGGGGAAGAGAGAGGGGGATGTTGATGGGGAGCGGGGAGGAATGTGGACAGCACAGGGAGTTTCATTTTTATTACAAATGATTAAAAATCGTGTGATTTTTCATGTTAGTTCTCAGGGGAGCAAGGTCTCCCACCTCCCCTGCATGGCCACATATGACGTACTTGGATCACAGCTTTGGGTGAGCACAGGCTGTGTGTCCCATGCTCACTCTCAATGAACGAGCAGGCAGGGAGGCACAGGGCCATGGCTCTGCTTGCCATGTGTCAGCCAATGGAGCTGGTTGGGTGCAAGGAGAATGCAATATGCTGACCCTTGTAAGGGGCTTGTGACAGGACACTACCCACAGCATCCTAACAACATTGCTGCAGCTGGAGAAGGTTGCAGGCCCAGCAGAGAGCAATTATACTCTTTCTGGTGGGGGATTATGGGCATCTCAGAGCTAACAAGGTAATTGGAGAGAATATAAGGGGAGGAAACAGGAAGCAAGAGGTAGATTAGGAATGGCTTAGAAGACAGCTTGGAAGGTGAGCCTGGGATGGACAGTGAGGGCTGCAGGTAAATGCATCTTTGCTGTAAGCCTGTACTACACAGTGTTACTATGTAAAAGGGAAATAATACAAATCTTGGTGTAAGATAAACAGACTGGTGTGTGTTTGTGAAACCATCTGAACTAGACAGGCAATGAGGTTCACTAGACCAGATAGTGACTGAAGTGTACTGTGACATGGCTGACAGCATATTTCTCTCCTTTCCCCATGGTGAAAATAAGGACTCCTGGAGAAACTCTTCCTTGGAAAGGTTGAAATAACTTCTCAAACACAACTTGCTGTGTATGGCACATCATGTGATGTTCGCATGATGAGAAGCAGTAAGATATAATAATGAGTGGGTAGCTTGTAGACATCATTAGTCATACAAGTAATTGTTAATTTCCCAAAAATTAAAAATACCATTTTTTCTAGTTAAATTTCTTTCCCTTTTTGTTAAAGAATTTTAAGGGGTGTTTTTTTTTTTAATTCCTTGATTTGCCTTTATATTATTGTGAATATGTTAAGATGTTTTGACAGAATATTTTTCCACCCTTGTCTGCCACCTGTGACATGTAAAATTGTGTGTGTGTGTGTGTGTGTGTGTGTGTGTGTGTGTGTGTGTATTTGAAATATATTAAGCCTATGTGTGACCTCTGAGAGGATCAAAAAAGTTGATTCAGATACCTGCCTTGCTTTTGACAATACATTATATTGTTGCCACTATAAAGGAACAAAGCTGGCCCAAATTATGGTAGTGTTTCTTCTAGAAAAGAATGCATGCACAGCTGATAACACAGCAGTGCTTTGCTCTCATTCTATAAACAAAATCTGTGCATAAGTGTGATTCTGCTACATGGCAGTCATTTTTCCCTTTGATATTGAAATGTAGAAACCACTGAATTTAAATAATCCACAAGGATGAGAAATTGGCTTTCCTGTCTCCAGCAGACTTAGTTACTTGCAAGTTTTTTTTTTAAATGAGTTATCATGCTCATAATTATTACCCATAGAACATTATAACAGCATGTGGTGATTTACATTGGGTAAAATACACTAAACAAATAATAAAATCACTGTCCAAAGAGTCTTAACAGCTAACATCTTTAAGTTGCATTTTAAATACCAGCAGCCAAGTTCATTCCAGACTCCAATAGAGTTACACCACAGATAAATGTGCTGCTTCTCTTCATGTACGTACTCATTATTTTCTTTGTAATCTCAACCCCCAGGTGGACTGCACATTTACAATTTCTGCAAAGTAGTCACTGTTCCCTGTATACATTTATTCTGAACCTTTTTATTTTTTCCCCTCTTACAAAATAAATCAAATAACCAATCAGGTATAACAAAGCATTAAGTGTTTTAATATTGGGAAACAGAAAACAGTACATCAGCAGAAAATTCTAACTGAAATTCTTAGCCAAATATAAATGTCATAGTCCCCCTTAATGAAGGTCTCAGATTATGAGTTATGATTTATACAATAACAAATGTACATGGCACTTTTTACACACAAATAAAGTACAGACTCCCTGCTCTGATGAGCTTATAGTCAGGGATCTGATACAGAAAGCCCTTACACGATTGGTCTTCCTTTGAAGTAAATGGTAGTTCTGCATCTGCAAGACCTATACTGGCACTGTGTTAACACAGGGCATGATGAGAGAAAATAATGAATGCTATACAAGGTGGAAAGGGATTTTGATGAAAGGATGCCAACAGTACATTCATGTGGTTGCTATGGTTACTAAGGTTCATACTGGGATGGTTCTGTGCAATTTTTAAAAGATCCCTTTCTACACAGTGCTTGGAAAGAGGGGAGAGTCTTTTGACAGCTCATTTGCTCAACAATGTAGAGGCTCCAACATGATTGGTTCACTTGCTCATCACTCCTCATGTTGCCATGATTTGAGGAGCAAGGGCTATCATGCATAGTAATTGAGGTATGCCACTTGAGTCCAGCCACAGCAAGCAGAATACAAATCAGAGTCTCATCTCTGCCAGAACCAGATGTGAGGTTCTAATGCATTATAGGTTGAGTACACAAATAATAAATGAAATAAATAATGAAGACTAGCTGCACCTAATTACCATTCTAGCTGCTCTTTTAAATAAAAGGTTCAAAGCTGGGCAAAAAGAAGAAACTGATTCCTTTCTGAAATGCTTTTGAACTTCCCCTATCTGATTAACATGAGAAAATAATAAGCCATCAGTACAAGTCAGGTCAACCTTTTCATATTACTGTTGAGCACAATGTAGTTAGTGTCACTTGCAATAACTCTCTTATTTCCACACTGAGGCATTTGTAAGCTTAAATGAATATATTGTGAATAAAGAGAAAATACAAGAACTAAAAATAAGTAGTTCAGCCAATATTATTTAACAATTTTATTCAATTAACAGTTCTCACTTTAGAAGACTTTTCTGTTAGTCTTTCTCACGCACATTTAAAATGTCCAATTAGCTGTGTGATTCTGTGACTGAGCAACAAAATGGAAGATGAAATATGAAGATAATATTTTCTCCCATCTTAAAATACTTTTTTCCATCTATGTATTAAAAGATCTATATAGGTACTATATATTATTATTTATTTTAATTCCACCACAAAACTCTGTGCTGACATAGCATTAAGATTGCTGATTACCATTCCTAACTAACACAATACTAAAATTACAAGAAACTCTGAATTAAGATTCCTTCAGACTTCTATATCATTTTCTTTATGTATAATATTTAATAAATATACCTGCATAAATATTTAAAAAAATAAAATTGACATAACTGAAGCGTGCCCAGCTTTAAACAATGGCATTGTAATCTCTACACAAGGGATATAAATATATGTATATAATGGTTAGTGTAAAGAGCAAGCATATTAAGAAATTCTTAATAATTTCTTACTCAATCAGTGAAAGATTTTTCAGATGACTAAGTATGGAGTTCTGATTAGGGCTCATACCACAAATGCAACTGTAGAACCATGCGCTATTTGTAGCCATGCTGTGAAATAAAGTGTAGTGTGTCCTTGCCTTCAGGAATTATATTGCAAAGAAAAAGCTTACCATGTGATATGGTGCAATCATATAAAACACACTGTATATATAGAACAGGGAATATCATAGGGATGATTAGGGTTTTGTGTTTAATTGCACATTATATGATTATTGTATTACTTAAAAACACAGTGCTTCAGATGGTGTAAAGTGATTGACTAAAGCATTAATTGACATTTTACTGAGTTCATCTCCAAATAGCTAATGCAAAATTTTTGCACTCGGTGGACCTTGACACAAAGTATTGACAATGCTGTATGTATATTATCTAGATTAAAATACGTATATAGTACTGGCGTGTGCTATCTCTCTTTTTTTCATTCTCGTTTTCTGTAGTTTACTGCCACTACTACCATTGATTTCATGCAAGTGGTGAAACAGAGATACAAGCTTGTTGTCTGTTGCTCCTCGTTCACTAGTGCAAACAGATAAGCAACAGCAGAATTTAATCAAGATTATATAGAGTGGACAGAGTAAGCTACCTATTTACAAGCCAATAGACCAGATCTTTACCTTAGCTGATGAAAATCGGCATAGCCCTGTCTACTTCAGTGGGACTATGCCAGTTTACATCAGCTGAGGGTCTGGCCCCAGTGAGTGTATATCACTTCCTTTCTAATGCAGATATAGTGCTAACATCCATAACTTGATTTGTTATGACATTTTTAGTAAGCTTTGGTACATTGTTCCAAGATGCATTATGTTTATAACACGATTTTGCTATATACATACCAAGATAGCAGATGGAATGGAGTCATTAATGTTATTCCCTCAGACAGTTTCTGTTCATCTCTTGAACCTGTAGCCAGAGGCAGCTTTTGGAGTAGGCAAAGCAGGCGCACACCTAGGGCCCCTAGCTGTAAGGGGCCCCATCGCCTGCTTTGGCTACCCCAAAAGCTGCATTTGTCTCAGTCGGCAGCAGGAAGAAGAACTGATCTCTGGGGTAGGGGCCCAGCGGAAGGGAGCTGGGATTGGCAGTGGGGGCCTGGGGCCATGGGGAGGAGCTGGGGCCAGGGGGCTGGGAAGGGGAGGGGACAGGGGTGGTGGTGGGGAGCCAAGATCAGAGAGGGGGCCCCCACGGGCCTATAGGGGACCCCAGAATGGGCCTTCACCTAGGGCTCACAATAGCCAAAGGCTGCCTCTGCCTGTGGCTAGCTTGGAGGGATTATTGGTGCTGTTTAGAGAATATAGATGTAAATTATCACCTTTTGTCCTTTGTATTTGCTTCTTTAAATGTGAGAAATATCTTCAGATGATATCTCTAGTCAGTTGATATTAGTCAGTAGATATGTATGTAGGTATTTCTAGTCAGTAGATATTTCTCACATGTGCTGCAGGTGACACATCTATGGAAGAGAACTTCAGTGTTGACCTTGTCTAGCTACCTAGAGGTGAAAACTAAAGGTTCCTTGTCTCCACTAGGTTTTTACAGTAAAATAACAGTTACACATTAGTTATCTGAGTTAAAGATAGTCTAGTGTGATTGATTGATTAAAGTTACTTGCACATATGCAGCTGGGAGTGCTACATTTTGATCATCAGAGAAAGTGCTATAAATGTTCCTTTGTAAATAATAGATTGGAGATTAATTAAAGCTGATTAGTTTTGCTTTCAAGAGGGATAATAGTGTAGTGCAGTCATTAAATACACTCTGCACATTATTATTTAAAACAAAAGGCTGAAAGCAATGAAAGCAATTTGGCATAAAGCATCTTAATTAAATCTGATAATAAAATAAATCATTGTCTGATTGCAGAAAAAATCTATATCCATTAAATACAAACTATAACATAAACTCTGACCATTAAAATATCTGACTGTATTACTACTTTCTGAGATATTTTTCATATACAGTACAAGGCTGTCTTTATTATGGTTAATATTGTGGTATGATTTTAAGTGAGAGTCTAACTCTTGAAATTCCATTGACATCAATGGCTCTCCACAGAAATGAAGGAGTTCATACTAAGAGATTTTGATGCAGGAGCAAATCCCCAGTGAATAACTAGAATCAACAGAGACTAGCCAATATTTGGAATACTCCTAGTGAAAGTGTTTTTTCTGCTCAAAGTGTGGTATGTTGTGAAAGTAATTTAGTGGTGAAGAAAATGCTTCTAAAACTGAAACATTATGAAGCAAGGAATTTACTTGCTTTTGAAGTTAGTGCCTTAAGCACATTTATGAGAAAGGGGTAATAATACATCCATTGCAACATCCTACATATATCCCTGTGAGGCACTGTGCTTCAGAAACATCCTCAAGGCACAATTTCCTCTCTGATTTCCACTTGCTCTGAGAAGTGAGAAGAATACATTAGTCATTTGTTGCCATCCTGCATCTGCAGCAAATTATTCTTCCCTCCCTCCCATCCCAGGCAGTAGAGCTAATGGTCTCTAACCTTTCACCAGCAGATGGTGCAAAACTCATAGGTTTCAGTGGTAACTGCCCTTCAAAAGTAGATTGCAATCTACTGGTTGGGGACCAAGAGATGTGTGAGGAGCAGGCTCTGACCATTTCTCTCTTCTCTTTGCTCACCTCTGTGATGAGAGACTTTATACAGGTGTGCACATCTACTTATTACTGTCCAGACCCAAGACAGAGGTAGCACATACATGGGTGTAGTGGAAGGTCTTACTCTCAGTTATGCCTCTGCACAAGCACATAGTCCAAATCACAGTCTCGCCTTATTATTGAATCATGTCTGTAAAGGAGCTGTGATCCGTTCAGCAATGAGTGAACTGAGTGTGGCCCAGAAAAGCCTCTCTAATACATGTCTGACTATAGAAGTACTTGTATTTATCTTGAAGTATTAGTTAACACACTGAGCCTGTACTGTTGGATGTTTCCCTCCCCACCAGATTGTTGTGCGGATAACATTTTGATATTTCAGTGCAGGTATTGGATTGCTCACTGGTTTGGTTTTTAATTTACTTAGAAACAAAAGCCAAATCTAGTAAGTAACTTCCATTTTAATTATGAGCATTTACAACCGTTGATGTCATTTTCTTTCTTTTAAGACAAGGTATTCATCAACATGCCACTCGGAAGCCTGAACAGACCAGCACAAGACCAAAATAAAGAGTGGAAAATGGTAGACACTATATGCTCCATGGATTGTGGGAGGATAAAGAAGATGCTTCTCTGTTTATACAAGCCAATTGAATAATGTGTTTGGTAGTGTCCCTTGTACAATTAACGTCATTCACACTACACATTTCCATATATTTATAAATATATAAATGTTTATTAATTTAGTGACTTAGGAACACTAGCTTGAAATGAGTGTAAGACCATTCCATGAATCCATTATGTATTACCTCTGTTATTCATAGATTTGAATTCCTAAACCAGCTGCCCAGTAGGACATGAAAATTTGGTTTAGCATGAGAATCTTTAATCTGTGCTTGATCATCGCTGAACAATATACATGTGTTGCTTTAAGAAGTCTTTTAACTGATTGGGGAACATCTCTTAGGCTAGCGGTTCTCAACCACTGTGTTGGGACACATTACTGTGTTGCCACACAGTAGTAAGTGTATCACGGAGAGCTGGGGAGATGGCTGGAATTGGCCTGGGGCAGATGGGCTGGTGTGTCCTGTCAGGTTGTGACATACCACCAAGCATGTCGTGACCTGCAACAGGTTGAGAACCACTGTCTTAGGCTAATGTATGAGTAGAGAAACAAGTACATAAGAGACCAGAGAACTAGGAAAAGCAAATCAACTGAAATCCCTGCCGATCATGGTACAAATGGTAAGATTGCCAAAAGTTCATGAAATGAAGATGGACCAGTAGAAAGACAACCGCTCAGGCACTGCAAAGACAGATTTAACCAGCAATAATCCTCTCACAGGGGCTATAACCACAGACTACTTGGCTTGTACAAATTGAAAAATATTCTGTTAAAAGAATTACATTTACAATAAAGACACAAAAAATCATTCTTCAAATGAAAGTTATTTGAGGGGCTTGGATTTTGTTTTAAAATTAACTCTTGAATAGTGGTCTAATAAATGTATTCTTATGAAGCAAATTGATCGCCTTGCCTATATTGGGATTTAGCCTGCTTACAGCATTCAGAGGCAATCAGATGCCAGCCAGAAGTGTAATTTGATTGGTGCAAACTCCTAAAGTAAACTGTTATAAACCTTTATTTTGCCCCAGTGTAGGTAAGGCCTATAGATAAGGTAGCTGTGCATTGTTTTCATTACTATTTTGCCTTTTATGAATATTTCACCAAATCACCAGTTTTCCACATAGGAGTTTGTGGAAAAAAATGGTGTAGGTGCAATATGTTAATTTATAGTCCAGGAAAAGCACATCTGCACAGACAGATATAATTTGTGATCTTAACCTTTCTGTTAAACCCCACATTTAGTAAGAGGGCCTGGTACTAGCTGGCAACATGCCATTGCCTCTATTTTTGTAGTGACAAAGTGCTTTGCAAGTATGCACATTCAAGTACCCTCTCAGTGTAAATTACTTGTTTCTTAATTAGTTCATGAAGAGTGTGAAGTTGCTTCTGCACTGAAAAACAATCTGCATTTCTCGTCTGCAGATTTGAGTACTGAGGCACTTTATAAAGATGTGATTGTGCCTGGTGTATCTAATATCATGCTGTGTCTGAGGAAGAAAATTATTTAGTTATTTAATCAGATTAATTTCCTCCAATTCAAATAGTTTTGCTGTACATGGTGAATTTTAATGTAAAATTGGAAAAGCTTATTAAAGGCCAGAGATTAATAGAACTAAACAAAGCCTTTAGCTGAAGCATGGTGATAACATGAATGACTGCAGCTCAGTCTTCAAATATCCTCACAACTCTGCCTAATGAGGAAGATGAAAAGGAAAATCTGAGGTTATTAATGACACGTTTAGTCCCTACAATATTTACTCTTTTATGATCACATGCATTTGTTCAATAAAAGAATATTATTCTTCTCTCTAATGTGTGATATGGGAAATTAATGTTATAATAGAAGATTGTTTCATCATACCGATCTTGGGGTTTGTTTATGTAGTTTGATATATAGTGTACATACCAGGATAGGACTGGTGAATTCATAGCAAGTATGAGTCTGGATAACCGTTCTCTTTCAGAACTGGCAGTTATGCATTGGCACCTAGCGGTTCATTTAGATATGTGGTGAGCTCCTGAATAATCACAAGGCTCAAGTTCACTGTCCTAGCCATACCATTGCAAGAAATTACCAATATTGTTGATTAAAGGTGTTCTCTTGTGCCCTGCTTATTTTGGGCTTTGATGGGAGAACTTTTTGCTGTTTGAGGGACAGCTGGCTCCACAAGACTCTTACATTGTGGATTTTTTCTTTTGCAGAGGCTGTGCACAACTTTAGGAAAATTTAAATCTCTTAAATGCTTCCGTGAACGTAGCCCTCTTTTGAAGAGTTTGCATGCACGGTGGTAGCTCTGTCCTCATAAATGCAGCAGAGATGCCACGAGCACATCCCACTTCCAAGCCGCTGGCTGCAACCAGCTCTACCCGTGCCCGATTTCCACTGTGACTCTACCTCTGATGGGGCCGCAGAATTAGGAGAGCAGCTACCTCATCCATCAGAGCCCCCCAAGCGCCTCCCTTCCTAGCCCCGCCCCCGCCGGCATCACAGCGCGGCTCCATCCACGCCACCGACGCTAGACGTCACGGCGCGCGTGCGCTCTCGCGCAGCTGTAGTCGGGAGGGGGCCGGCGCGCGTGCGCTCTCGCGCAGCTGCAGTCGGGAGGGGGCCGGCGCGCGCTGTTTCTCGAGTTTGGGGCTGCAGAGTGGGGCTGCGGGGCCGGCGGCCGCCACCATGTTCCTGGCTGGTCCCGTTCGCGCTGCCGCCGCGCGCTCGGTAAGGAGACTCCCGGCTGCGCGGGCGCCGCGAGACCGCGCCACTAGGTAGGGACGGGCCCCAGAGAGCCGGCAAGGGCACCGCGGCCTTCGGCTCCCCGCAGCCCGGCCCACTCCTGCCGCTGTGCGGAAAGGGGGACGTCCTCCCCCGCTCCAGTCAGGAGAAGGAGAGGGATGGGGCGGCCCTGGTGGGAGATGGGTTCATTGGGGAGCGTGGATACAGGGGGTCGGGCGCCCTCTCAGTGGTTGGTGTGATTGAGCTAAGGTCACACAGAGCATCTGTCATGCTGGACAAACGGGGAGTCCCGAGGCGCTTAATTTAAAGACTAACCCATTTATTTATCACGCTGGCTTTCGTAGGAGAAAATCCCACTTCGTCAGACGCTTTAAAGAGGGAACTTACGCTCACGAAAGCTCGTGCGATAAATAAATAGGTTGAGTCTTTAAAAGCACCACCGGACAACTTGTTTGTCTTCCTGAACTAGACTGACCCCTTTGGAACTTGGCAGGTTGGAGTTACCTGCCATGCCACAGCGACCATTGCTTGATTTGTGTCTCTCCGGAGGCTGAATGCTGTTCATCTGGCACATTTCAAAACATACATGGCTGATGTGTATTTATTGTGTTGTTGCAGTAAATTAGTACATTGCCTGGTATGTGCTTACATGTGAGAAGAGGATATTTAATGATGTAAAATTCTGGCTTTGGGATGACAGATTCTAATTTGCTCTGCAGTGAGCAAGGTGGGTTAAATAAACAAAGAGAGTCCTTTTAGTATCAGGAGATGCCTTGAATAGTCTTCATTTTCCCTCGTCAAATAATAAACCACTAAGTCTTTTGGTTGTGTTTCACTATGAGTGGTATAGAAATCAAACTGTTACATAAAGCAGTGCATGGTAATTAAGCACATACATTTTTGGCTATAGTTTTTAATACTTTCAAAATGTTGTTTGAAGGTGAGACAAATCCGCTACTTACATAAAACATCTACGTGCAGAGGAGGTGGAGGAGCCTTGTTTTTGGTAAGTAATTTTTCTAGATACTGAAAAGTAAACACATGATATTTGAAGTTGAGGGTGGGGTGAAGTATAATTTTTATTCACACATGAGATTTTGATTGACAAGAACTGTTCTTTAAGAGCTTAGTAGAAACTTGCACATTTTTCAGTATCGCTCCCTGCTCTGCAGAGTAAGAATCTCTTTTTGTCTTACTCCTCCCTGTTTACATTTGGTTATAATGTTTACCAAAGCATCTAGGTTCAAATTTTTCATGTATGCTCTCTGCCCTGAGCTATTAGAGTTTTAAGTAAAAACAATTCAGACATATTTTAGAAAGGGGCTTGTGAAGATAGTTTTTCTTTGAACATGTAGGTTTTAGGCAGGATCCTGTGTATTCAGTGATTCTATTACTACCAAATTTTTAACAGAATTCACCTTTGCCACCGAGTTGTGTTAGAAGGAAAAGATGACCCAGTGCTGGAAGCTGGTTCGTCCTGGCTTGAAAAAGCAGTGTTAATTTCCATCAAAACATCAGCCATCCTAATAGCCATTACACTTTGGAAATTTATGTTACATTGTTCCTCGGGCATCTGTTCCAGTGTTCCCACCTGAGCTCATGGAGCTTGAATTTCCTCCCACATGCCTGTGAGACCCTCACAGAAAGCCTGAACCATAATAGCTTTCTTTTTGTCCTGTGAATGTTTGGATGTAAGGGAAGTTTCCAACCATTCCTGGATTGCCAGCCACTCCTTAATTCCCCCAGTGGGGCCCGCATAGGGATCCCCCCATTTTCCCACCACCTTATTAATAAATTCCCTAACCACCTGTGATGATAAAAGCCCCTCTGTCTTACCCAATTCCATGGTGAGCAGTGTTGATCAGGTACAGCTCTTCCCTGGGATCCTGATGTTCATGACGCCAGGTGTTGGAAGGAAAAGAAGAGGAGGAAAAGGATTAGGTCCACCCAGGAGCAGGGAGGGTAAATGGTGCCTTTAATCATAATGCTTGTTCTCTTTGTACACCCAACTTCACGGGAAGTAGCCATGACTCGCCTCCTTGGACACCTGTACAAGTAAGCCCCAAATACAGAATTCACAAGACATATATACCTTCTAACATGCTAAATACAATATACATAATGCAACAGGTTACCTCATGCCTAAATCCCTACATGGTTACACTATACTTAATATGCAAGTCACATGATTAGATTATACTTAGTATACAGCATATAATCAGCCTGTCTCTGTTGATGTTTACAACTTACTTGGGTACCAAATAATATTTCTGACCAATGATATGCTCCAAACTCTCTTGCTGTTCCTGGTGCCTTGCTTACGTCACCTGTTTACCAGAGTTGAGTTAATGGCTTGCTGGTAGGGCCATCACGGTAGATGGTTACCACTTAACCATGAATGGTTTCCATTCCGCTTTCTTTTTGTTAGTTGTATATTGGTGCTTTCCATCCAAAGCTGTTTACAGTGTCACAAGTTCACTAACATGTTTGACCTCTTGACTCCTAAATCCAGATGGCCAGCTGCCCAGTTGTTATAAAATATAAATTCCCTACATCTTGGGCTCCAGAATTTGACCTTTAATTTAAAAAACAAAATGTTTCTAGCTCATTTTTATATTGCCCAGTACAGTGAGGGTCTGATCCATAACTATGTATTGCACAGTTGCAATACATATAATAAATAGTAATAATAATAGTTGCAAGAATCTCAAATGCAAACTGGGGTAACAAATCAGTGGCATCTGCCTGTATCTGCAGAGAATGTCTGTTGTGAGAGCTGTGATCTGTCCTATTCCTCTCATTCATGAACTTGTGAACTCATCAGTTACATAGCTGTATAACAGCCATTTTTTCAAGATGCAATGGAATTTAGCATTTCTGTCACTGAAGTCACTTTTTGCTGCAGCCAGACACCCAAAATTTTGTTTTGTCTCTCTGCCAACATCTCCCTGCAGCTGCCTCTCCTATGCAGCTGTTCCAAGAAGGGAGAGTTAATTGGATTACATTTCATGCTCTCTGTACTTTTCCATGAAGTGAGGCAGGATGGGGTTGGAGACAAAAGGGAGTGAGAGCTGACAGCCTACACTTCTGTGTCCTCCACTCTTCAGATACCAGGCTAGGCATCCTCAAGAGAGTGGCAGAAGCTGAGGACTGGAAAGCCAGGGAGATAAGCTGTAAAAGCCAGCTACAAGGTCCCTTGTTTCCTGACACATGCAAGGGGTTCTGAGGATAATTTCATGGATGCCCAGTCCTGTGTTGTGGAGGCAATTGACCTGGAGAACTTAAGAAAAAAAGCTATCCTCAAGTTGTATGTCATCATTTGAATTTAATTTATAAGATCCTGGGGGATCTGTTTTGCTGTTAGGTGTTTGATATGTGCTGTCCTTTAATAACATCATTTAGTCCTTTTCTTCCACTATAGTTTTCACTATAAATTGTTGGGTAATCACCAAAGTTGTATTTTATAAGCAGCAGAATGTTTGTATGTATATATATCTGTATCTAATCTATTTCAAGGAGTGACTGGGGAAGGCTCATGGGTAAAATCTGATATACTTGTTTGCCTCAGTTACTAAAGGCTCTTTTAGCTGTGCTGCAGGTGGCAATCATTAATTAATATAGAGCAGTGGTTTTCAACCAGTGGTCCACAGGCTATGTCTAAGGGGTCTGTGAAAGGTGGTCATTACAGTAGAATAGTGGGTTTCAACTTGGGGTTTGCTGACTATGCCAAAGATTTCCAAAGGGGTCTGCACTTCCATTTGAATTTTTTAGAGGTCCACAAATGAAAAAATGTTGAATGCCACTGACAACGTATTGAAGGACAAATTTGTAGTTTATCTAATAGATTGTTGGTCAGTTGCTCTGACTAGTTTGAAGTTAAGCTCTTTTTTGAGTATTTTAATCAGTACTATGAGAAGGCAGATGTTTTATTGGCTGCCTGATTTGTAGAGAAAACCATAAAAAATTTTAAGTAATATTTATCCTGGTGTATCAGTAGTCACCATCTTCTTTCCTGCCTTTTGCTTTGTGGTGTTGAAGGTTAATAAAGCCCACTTGTTGGAGCTGAAATGAGTTTATTGTGTAGAAATTCTAACTTTCCTTCAAGTGTGGTGGTTCTGTTTTGATGTCGCTTTCAATGTAAATGGTTTGCTTTCTCTTTTCATGCGCATTTTTATTTAATTATTTCTTCTGTATTTTGTACTACTTGTCATATTTCCAGTGCGCAGAAGTACAGAAATTAAGGGCTAAAAGGGATCTTGAGAGGTCATCCAGTCCAGCCCTCTCTGTGAAGGCAAGATCAAGTATACCTAGACCGGGGGTCAGCAACGTGCGGCTCTAGAGTCGCATCTGCCCCCCTTGTGTGGTACTCTGAGCTCCGCAGACCTGCTGCCCCTTCCCCCTTCATCATGTAGCCAGGGCTGCAGAAGAGGAGGCCCAGCACTGTGGGGTGTGTTGTGGAGGCAGCTGAGCTGGGGGTCTGTGGGGCTGGACTCCATTGGGCAAGGGGAAGCTAAGTACGATGGCAGGGTGTCCTCCTGTTCCCTCCAAGCTGGTTCCCTGCTTCAGGCTGCCTGGCCTGACAATCACTCCCACCTGAGCAGAAGAGGGCAGCAGGTAAGAGCTGACCTGGATTCACTGGGAGGGAGTAGGACAGGGCTGCCCCCCAAGGTTTCCTGCTACAGGGGTCAGGCTGAAAAGCTGCCTCCACCCCTAAAGGAGTCGGGGAGTGCAAGGCTGGGGACTGCAAATTCCCTTCCACCCACCTTCTAGAGCTGAACATGGGGACCCCAGCCCAGACACATCCAGGGATTCCAAGTTCCCTGATCTGCCTGGCTGAGATGGATTTCCCCTCACCCTTGCAATGCACTAAGTAAGGAAGGGGGACTCCTGGGGTGATGGGGTGCAGGCTAAGGTCTGGATGGCGCCTGCTCCAGTGAGGTCTGTGAGCAACCCCCCTGCAGCTGCTCTGCTACTACTTGTAGGGAAGAGAGAGAACAGCAGTGCAGCCTCCCTTTCTCCAACTCCCCAGTCCTCTTACAATTTTACATCCGCCTGAGTGCCCCCCATGCTCTCCTAAGCCAGAGCAGTGAGCTCTTCTCAGCGTGAGCCAGCATCCTTCTGACTCCCACCCACCCACCCAGAATCCCATGATGACAGAGGGTCATCATTCTCTATCCTCCACTTTGGCAAGGCCAAGTTAATGTTGAATCCAGACTTTTAAATCCTATCTGATGGGAATTCTGGGATGCACCAGGCTGTGGGGCTGAAGCAGCAGGTAAGTGTATGCAGGTACTGTCCAGCCTGGCCCTTCTTGGGGGCAGGGGGCACAAGAAGTGCTGAGGTGGCCTTCAGCACCCCTCATATGCATCATGAAAGACCAGCCTCCCACACTCCCCAAGCTGGGGAATGAGGCTGCCCCATGAGCCAGTTCCAGGCTGTAGGGGGAGAGGCAGGCACCATGCACTGGGTAAGAGTAGAGGGGGCAGTGGAGCCAAGCCTGCATTTGCACCCCCCAAGCCTCCAGCTCCCCCACCCCCTCTCTGCAGGTACAGATGCCCCTCCCTGGGACAGCTGGGGAGCTGCACTAGGAAATCTCCTGCCCTGTGCAAAGTGTGAAGTGTGTGTGGGGTGGGTGCAAATGTAGACTTAGCATCCCCTGCGTGCCAGAGATCCTTGGTATGCCACTGGTGGGTGGGCAGCTTTTTGGGCCATGTGTTGGCTCAGGGCCGGGCTGGGGAAGAGCAAGGGGGTGGCCCATGGCTGAGCCATTGAGCGTGGGAGGGCCCCACTGCGCCGTTGAGAGCAGGAGGGTGCACTGGGCTGGGTAGGGTGAGAGCTGGATGGCCAGGAGAGGGTGGGGCCACAGCTGGGCTGAGCAAGAACTGGGAGGCAGGGGGGCCACAGCCATCTGGGCGAGAGCTACACCCATGTGACTCTCAAAAGACCTGGCTATTGAAAAACATTTTTAAAATGGCTCTTCTTATCTTTTGGGTTGCTGACCCCTGATCTAGACTATTCAGTAGGCCAGTAACCCCATCAAAGAAGGATTGCAAAACAAACAAGGAGTCTTGTGGCACTTTTAAAGATTAACACATTGGATTGGATTGGATTGGCATGATTTGTTCTTGACAAATCCATGTTGGCTATTATACCCTATTATCCTCTGGGTACTTACAAATTGATTGCCAGAGATCAGAGTTAGACTGACTGGTTTATAATTCCTTGTATCCTCCTTTTTTCCCCCTTTTTAAAGAAAGGTAGATCTTTGAGGAGGCAGTCTGGGACATAACCTTAACGCGGTGTTTCTTAACCTTTAGTGAACCAGGGAACACTTAAATTTATTAATTACTTTATGTGAAACACCTGATGAAATCTTTCTGAAAAAAGCTAGTATATACCAGCTGTAATGTTTGTAATATCTGCATACGACACATTTCTGGAAAAATGATACAGGAAACCAAATTAAATATAAATTTTACAGGTATAACGTGTTTATTTCTAAAAAAAAATAAATGCACACAACTTAAAACTGAAAATATTACTCAGGCTTTAATGGGAATTTTGAGCCAGCATGTTGGAACAGTGTTCATCTGTTCTTTGGAGTAAGGTTCGTCAAAGGAAGTCTTACCGTGGTAATTATGTCCAAGCAATTTCAATGCTGCAGTAACAGTGGGAAATTTAAAATGCCTTAGCCACAGCAAAGGAGCAAGGCAGTGGCAGATGCCAACATGTGCTTGGAAGCTTTGTTACAACTGGGGCGTTTTAAATCTCCCAGGCATGTGTCAGCTCACTGCATTACTCCTATCCCCCTCTGCACTCAGCGACCCCTCCCCCTGATGGAGAGGGGTTGGGATTGGTTGCAGAGCACCTTCACTGTGTCCGCGGAACACCAGTTGAGAAACACTGCCTTAAATCACTTAAAACCGTCATCACCAAACTAGGACATGCCACGAGAGAAGTAGGTTGCCTCATGGTATGTGGTAGCTATGTGGATGGGAGAAGCTTTCCCAGTGACATAGCATAATCTATACCAGCGCTTAGGTTGGTGTTATTTACATCACTCAGGGGGTGACTTATTCATACCCCTGAGCAATGTAAGTTATACTGAAAGTAAGTGGTAGAGCAGTCTTGGCCATAGTACCTTTCCCATATCAGAAAAAGAGCTCTGAGTAGCTCCAAAGCTGATCTCTCTCACCAACAAAAGTTGGTAAAAAAAAAAAACTAAAACCAAAACTACCTCATCCACCTTTTCTCTCTATTAATCTCATTGTTATTCCAAATCAAGACATGGGACATGAAATCACATTTTTCAAAATTGTGGCAGTTATAAATATGTCAAAGTCAAAGCTCCAGGCCCAGATGGCTTATCCATGGAACTATAAAAGTAATATTCAGGAAAGATGCAAGCCATCTGTCAATTCTCATTCAGTAGTGCGATGTTAACTCTCACCTCTAATTGGCTAGTGATGCCAGCCTCCATCACCCAGCTGTTAAATTTTCAAACTACTTTCATGCTTCTTCAAATAGTGCCTTGAGGTGCTCCCCATAAACATCTGCAGAGCTACCTTATTATCCGTCATTAAAACTCTCCTTTGTTGTGATGCCTGAAAAAAAAACTTGACCATGGTTACGCTGCTCAAGTGCTGAAACCACTCTCTATTGCGCTGACCAATATAGTCTCATTGTTTTCTTGTATTCCCCCTCTGTCCTCCTTTCTCTTTGATGACAGGAACCATCCTTTTGTTCGGTTTTTGTATAGCACTTAGCATAATAGATTCCTGGTTTATGATATAGGCTTCTGGGAACCTCAGTAATACAAATAATTGTGATAGACCTGTACTTGTGCACTCTCCAAAGGAACTGTTCCCAAACCCCTTAGTCTGGCCATGAGATCAGTGTTAAGGTTGTTTTTCTATCTTAACTCTGAATTTTCATACATTTCAGTGTTTAGGGTATTTTTAGTTCTAAGCATGATTTTAAATATCCTAATAGATATTTTTGAGTCCCTGTCCCCAAAACTAAAATAATCTTTTCTCTCTCATATTATTGGTATGCGTTACAGCCTTAACTCAAGTTATTGATGTCTTTTTGTGTGTCAATTCTTTCTGATTCTCATCCTGGTCTTCTGTAAAGCATCTGATATGTCATTTTCTGTAGCATACTTTGATTACTGAGGAGCATAGGTACTTGGGATGTGAATGTTAGCCAGGGTAGATTGATTTTAAACCATTAATTTTTTAGATTTGTACTTTGTTTTCCTAAAAAGAGGCTGATTCTCATTGGTTGGTTACCATTAAAACACTGATTTGCAAATAAATAAAACCTTTACACAAAATTTGGTGCTTTTGGGGGGCTAATCAGGATGATACATTGTAGCTGTATAAATTTATTTGAGCAGTCCTAAAGCTTAAGAATTTGAATAAATGTGAATTCATTTTTACATTTTTATGTTAAATTGTGAATGATTCTTTTCTTATTTATAGGCCTTTAATTTACTTGTTGTTTGTGTCAAGCTGTATTTGAAATGGAAATTCAATTAAATGCACAACACTCCATTTATTTGTTAAATAAACTAATAAGAGCTGAATACATAAGCGAGAAAAAGTATATCAGAACACGTTTTGCATTTAAAATTGATTTATTTAAACAAAATGGATATCAGTAAGTGAATTGTACTGTTTCTGGTCACCATGTCCTGTAAGATGTTAGAACTAATAGATCTCATCCTCTCACATCTAGTTTGTTTTCTTCTTCCATTATGACAAACAGTCTTTCCTGCTTTTTCATTTTCCAGCTAGTTTCTTAACATTTAAGGAGCTATTTATTGAATTTGAACTAAACTAGTTGAATAAACTGAAATTTAGAAAATGTGCACCAATAGAAAGGGCTACTGCTGTCAAAAGCTGATTTAGCATTTCAACAAATTGGTTCCAGGTACTTAGCCAGTGACTACCACTAGTTCACTGATTTGGTTTTCTTTAAAACATGGTATCAAACATGCTCTGCTCAATATTTTTTGTATTTTAAATTATTTTAATAGATTATAAAAAAGTTGAAAATTTACCATAGGCTGTCAATTTCAAATGTAATTTTAATATTTCAGTGTGACCTGTTATAGTGTCCCCTTTAACTACTTCTTTATTGACCTTTCAATTTTCATATTCATCCCTATGTTTTCCAATTTAACTAATAATTCCCTATGTAGAGAAGTACTTTAGATACCAGTGCTGCAGTTTATATGTTATTGGAACCGTGTCAGTGGGGCTTTGAATGGGTACATGAGTCTGTCCACATAGTCAGGAACAGAATCAGGGTCTAGTGATAAATTTTCTGGATTTAGAAGGGTTTTCAGATTTAGAGAGAAGAAATAAAACAAAATGAAATACTTCAAAAGGAGGAAACGCCTTCAGATGGAAGTTTTAATTTTGTTTGAAGAAAAACTAAAATAGGCTTAATGCCTTGCTCTTTACAGGTTCCTGGCAGCTATTCTAATGAGGGCAACTAAGATCAATTTGGACACAAAGTTGCAAACTGCATAATGGAGTAATGAATGTGTACCTCTGGATGTTTTGAGTATTTTGTGTTCCATCTGATGTCCACTTTGAGTAGCCTTTTTGAAGTCTAAACGTAGCAGTATTAATTTTTGATAACTTTCTAAGAGTGACTTAGGAATTTGCAGTTGAGATACTGTGAAATTTTCTTTGCGTTTGAATTATTTGTCAAATTGGATTATTTATTACTGTAATGAAACTATATGCTATAGGGTAATGTATCCTGATAATAAGTGCTATAAAGAACATTAGAATAATACTATGCTTCTTTGAGGTAACATTAACTGCCAGGATTATGGATCAGCCCTGACTGTTTTTACAGAATCGTTTACCTTAAAAACCTAATTAGTTGTTTATAATAAAAAGAAAGTATTATGCAATTATGTATTTTTCCTTTAACTCCTAATACAAATTTTCATAATTGCTGGCCTTACACTTAATACTAGAGACCCAGCTTCTGACATGTGTGGGTTAAAATTCAAGGTGAGATTTTTAAATGCTTACAAACTCATTTGAAATATGTCTATACACACTAAATTATCTAAAGAGAATATCTTTATTAAAATATTCTGAGGGTTTTTTTAAGAACAGCTTTAATGTGACCATATCAGATAATCTCCATCCAAGAATATTAAAAAACCTAGCACATGAATTTGGAAGCCCAAAGCAAGGATTTTCAAAGTGTTTGTAAACTTAGTGGTCTGACCCAATGTCTTGAACATTTCAAATACAGTACCTATATTTAAGAAGGGGTGTGTGTGAGATCTAGGAAACTAGAAGCCCATTAGTTGGAGCTTGATTATATGCGAGGTTTTTAAACAAATTTTGAAAGAATAGTTAAGGATATAGAGGTTCATTGTAATTGGGATAAAACACAACATGGTTTTACAAAAGATAGATCTTGTCAGACCAACCTGATCTCTTTCTTTGAGAAGATAACTGATTTTCTAGACAAAAGAAATGAAGTAGATCTAATCTACTCAGATTTCATTAAAGCATTTGATGCAGTTCCACGTAGGAGATTATTGGTTAATTTGGCAAAGAGGGGGTGGAATGAGAATTAAAATGTGGATAAGGAACTGGTTAAAGGAGAGACTAACAGTTCATGCCAGAAAATGAATTGTCAGGCTGGAAGGAGGTTCCATTTTCCTTAATGACCTTGGGACAAAAAAGCGGGAGTGTGCTAATAAAATCTGGATGACACGTAGGCCATGTACACACGATCACTTTATTGCGTGATAAGGCTCCTTACCGCGCAATAAAGTTGGTAGCATACACATGAGCATTTTCCCTGTTGCACGGCAACACCCTCTTGCTGCACAACAGTTAAACCACTCAAATCGAGAGTGGTTAGCCTTCCGCGGTAATGCTCGTGTGTACCCATTTTGCGCATTAGTCAGCCTCCGGAAATGTCCCACAGTGCCAATCGAGGCCACTCTGGGACATTGGAGCTGTCAAATATGTCAATTTCACTGCTCTAGCTGAGCAGTGAAATTGACTGTTATGGGAGCTGCCAGGTTCGGTGGCTCCCCTGGACTGAGCTAGGGGACTGGCCTGAACCAGCTGCCCTCACCAGTTCGGGCCAGCCCCCTAGTTCAGCTACAGGGGTTCGGGTGGTGGCAGGGGCTGCGGCGCT
>ML685766.1:21943936-21956606 GCA_007922175.1 Pelusios castaneus
GGGTTGGCTGTGGGCAGTGCATGGTGGGAGAGGTGCCCACCATGCACTGCTCCTTGTATCGCAAAGGAGCGTTCACACAGGTGAATGCTCCTTTGTGATACAAGAAGCACGTGTGTACACACGAAAGCGCTATATTTATTGTGCTTTCATTGTCCCGCAATAGCTTATTGTGGGACAAATTTGTCGTATGTACATAGCCAAAGTTGGGAGATATTACTGATGTGGAGAAGAACCAGACTACCAGACAAAAGGATTTGGGCAATCTTGAAAACTAGAATAGAAGAAATGGGATCAAATTTAATAGTGCAACTTAAAGACTATGCACATGCACTTAGGCACTCACAATTTTTTTTTCCTGTAGGCTGGGGATGTATCAGTTGGAAGTGACAGAGGAAGAGAAAGATATGGTTTTATTGGTCAATAATAGAATGACTGTGATTAGCCTATGTGACATGGCCATGGAAAAGGCTAATGCAATCCTCAGATGCACCAAGTGAGGTATTTCGAGTAGGGATAAGGAAGTGTTATTTCCATTATACAAGGCACTGGGGAGTCCTCATCTGGAAATTTGTGTGCGGTTATGATCTCCCATGTTTAAGAAAGATTAACTCAAACTGGAATAGGTGCAGAGAAGAGCTATTAGGATGATCAGACAAGTGCAGAACCTGTCTTATGGTAGAGACTTGAGGAGCTTAGCTAACAGAGCCTAACAGTGAAAGATGTAGGAAGATACGACTGTTCTCCATAAATATACGAAAAGGATAAGCACAAGGGAGGTGGAGGAGTTATTTATGTTAAGGGTAGGGATGAGGACAAATGGCTGTAAACTGCTCATCAATACATGTTGTCTTGAAACTTTGTCTGCAACCTGTGATGTGCAGGAGGTCAGACTTGATGGTCATGATGGCCCCTTCTGCCTTAAAGTCTGAGAGTGAGTGTCTAAAATTGTATTTTGATATATTTATTTCCTTCTTTCCTTGCAGCACAGAGATACTTCTGAAAATAACCCAGATACTCCATTTGATTTTACACCTGAAAACTATAAGGTATGGAGAAAAGGGCATGTTAAATATGCAAATCTTAATCTTAAATAAGTGTTGTAAACATTTTTTTTTTAAACTAGAGAATAGAAGCAATAGTAAACAACTACCCAGAGGGACATAGATCTGCAGCTGTGATTCCCGTACTAGATCTGGCCCAGAGACAGAATGGATGGTTGCCCATATCAGCGATGAACAAGGTACTTTATCTGTTTGTTTGGCTTTTTTAAAAAAAAACATTTTTACTATTTTTCTTGAGCTAAATCTTAGCTTTACTAATAGGATGAGAAAATTAGAATTTCCATACCAAAAAACAAACTAATGCACAGGTTGAAATTTGGCACAGGATCATGAGAATTCCATGCCAATTTCATTTTAGAAATGTCCCTGTAGGAGAATCCTGGAATGCTTCTGAACATAATGCTTGCCTAATACTAGAAACTCCAGAAGTAGCAGCAAAGCAGAAAAGTGAACTTTATTCAGATTTCCTTTCATGTTATTGAAGAAATGACATGCAGGTTGAAGCAGAGGCATCGCACTAGTTCCTGCTGACGGGAAAGGAAAGAGACATGGTATTGTGGTGGTCTGTTTTTTTTGTTTTTGTTTTTTCCCAGTTAGGAAGAGAGAATCCTATGTGTGCTTTTGCTTCTGAATGCAATACTTTATCTGAAAAAAGTAGGAGAAACTGTGCTTTAGGCTATGTCTACACTATGAGCTTGGGGTATGATTATCTTGCTCATGTTCACATACTCCTGCTAGTTCTCATTGATTTAGCACAAGCATAAATAGTATTGTAGCTAGGGTAGTATGGGTAGTAGCAGCAGAGGTCTGACCAAGCCATGCCAAATACATAGTCATTGGTTGAATATGAGTTTTCGTGTTTACAGCTGTCTAAATACAGCTATTTACAAAGAAAGATTCATACCCCTATGCAAGAGACTGGGGCAAGCAGAATTCTATCAGAACCCTGTCTGTTTCTGTTGGATCTTTGTCAAAACAGAGCTACCTTTGCAAACATTTAGATTAACTGGTATTCAATGAAAAAGCATCCCATTGGTGAATTTCTGATCCACTCTAATATTAATTATGTTTAAGGCCCAACTTAAATTGCAGGATGATTGTCAAAATATTGCAGTTGAGTTGCAGAGAAGCTGTGGAAAATTCCAGAAAAGTAACAATAGACCTTAATATTTGTGGTAATAAACTCCATTTTTACTTTTCCACAATTTTCTGCTGTGGGGTGCCCCGGGCTAAGAACGGGGACTCCCACTGTCAGAACTGTGGTGGAAGCCTTATATTGCAAAATCAGTAACTTTTGCAATATTATCAGGTAAGTAGGGCCTTAATTATGCTGTTCTGAGAACCTGAGGAGCCATGTTGGTTTGCTTTAAAGATTTTCCACAGCTTGGCTTCACTTGAAGTAATGTATCAGAAATGTCAACATTTTGGTCATAAGTAACAGAGTTTTGCTGGGAATACCCTGCTGTTTCAACTCTTGTCTTCTCATATGCCAGATTAAGTGATGCTAAATCAGGAGTCGGCAACCTTTGCTGGCCCCCGGGCCAGCCCCTGCCCCACAGAAGATGCTGGGGCAGAGCCAGGGACTCCAGGTTGTGGGGGGCGGCTGGGGTCCCTGGGGGCAGGGCCGGCCGCCAGGCCGTGCTGACCCCCAAGCCCCAGGCCGCGCTGGGGGGTGGGGCCAGCGGGGGAGCCTGAGCGGCCCACTTGCCAAGTTTGGCACGCGTGCTGGGGGTTGCGGACCCCTGTGCTAAACTGTTTTTATGCATGGAGCTATCTTGCCACCTCAGGCAAGCTTGACTTTGTGATAGTCGCATTACACTAAAAATCACAATATTCAGGTTACTTCCAATCCCAAAGGACTAGTGACTTCCCCAGGTCAATTTGCACTTTAGATCTCTCATTAAAGACAACACTGGTAACCAATCCTGAAACAAACTAAAATTTATTAACTAGAAAAAAGAAATGAGTTATTTACAAGGTTAAAGTAGATAAGCGTACACACAAATGAGTTATAATTAAATTTTGAAAGGTAATAGAAACTTCTGTAGTAGCAGTCTCTGTATATCCTTTAGGGCTAACCCAGGCAAAAGCGCTGTGAACTCCTTGCTTATGCTTGGAAATCCTCACTTGTCAGAGTTCAAGCAGCATAGAAATAATAAATTCTGCATCACAGGAATTTTTATTCCCTTTCCACAGTATTCAAGCTGCGATAGAATGAGGGCCTGGGTATGTACCCTCTTCGAGGCTAAGGAGGAAGCAATCAGCATATTCTTTTGTCCACAATGGCTTGACTGATGTGTGTAGATCTTTTGTTGGGGAGAAGATAGGGTCACTTCATGGGTGCAGACCAGTATTTCACACTTGTGTCTCTCCTGACTGGATTTCAAACATTTTTACAGTTATAGAAGAAACCCTTAAATATTACCTTATAGCATTATCTTATTGTTAAGTAAGATTAAAATATGCAGCAATTACAAACATTTCATGAAGTCTAAATTCTAAATGCATTGTTATTAGTCAAATACCTGTTTTAACAATACTAACTGTGACAGAGCCAGGCCTGAGGGCTACAGGAGCATGGTGGAGGGCAGGTAGCCCCAGGCTTAGAAAGGCCCTGTTGCCAGGGTAGCTGGGGTGGAGCTACTTTGAGCCAATTAAGGCACCTGGAGTCAATTGGAACACCTGACTCCAATTAAAGAACCCAGAGTCAGTTACAGCAGCTGACACCAATTAAGAATAACCGCTAAAAAGCCCCTTTTGCAGTCAGGCAGCAAGGGAGTTTGAGCATATTGTTTGGAGGTGGAGATAGGAGCAGAGTTTGCTGTGTGGAGGAGAACAGAGCAAAGAAGAGTGGAGGAGAGCTGACCAGTAGTTGTTACTGACAGCACCTAGAAGATACAGGCAGTCAGGGTAAGCTTGCCCAGCCCCAGGCAGGAGAGACTGGGGGTTTGAAGGATGGAAGACCTGTGCCTCAGCTGGTTGCCACAACCTGAAGTGTAGGAGCCATGGGGAACTGAGAGCACTCGCTTTGCCACATAACCTATAGATGCGTCTGACAGGTTTCTAGGTAGGCGTGTGTAGTGGGGCCTGTAGCTTTGGCATAAGCTGACAACTGGTCTGCCAGTGTCCCAGATGTTATCTTTGTTTTCTTTGGGATACCTGTGATTGGTTGGCAAGTCAGCATGTGCCTGGTTACTACTGATGAGAAGGTTCAGTAGCTGAGAATCATGGTCTATATAAATTTAAACCTGTCACTTCTCAAAATTATGAGAATTGGAGTGATGAACTGTTATAATGGCTATCTTCAGAGCACAAGAACGCACAAATAATTTTTGTATTTCAGTTTGCATACTACTACAAGGCACAAAGCCAGAATTAATGTAATCAGTGCTTTTCAAAATACTGTATTTAATTGAAATTACTAATGTCCTAAAGTAAAAAATGGTGGTTTTCTTTTCCCCATTTTATAGGTTGCTGAAATTTTACAGATGCCTCCTATGAGAGTATATGAAGTAGCAACTTTCTATACAATGTATAATCGGAAGCCAGTTGGAAAATACCATATTCAGATCTGCACAACTACACCTTGCATGCTGAGAGACTCTGATGGCATATTGGAAGCCATTCAGAAGAAGCTTGGTATGATGCAAATGATATATTTTATATAACCATTTGTGTTTTTATAGATACAGAATATTGTTTTCTAGGCTTATGATATTTTACATTTTACCTATCCAATGAAATCTTTTAAAATGAGGAATTTAAAAGAAAATACATAAGTGAATTCTTTGAAGATTAAATTTGAAACACTTTAGATTTGAAATAATAAAGAATGAATACATTTAACAGCAGAATAAGATAACAATGTGTGGGTTGGGGAAAACTATTGCCCTGGAGTGCCTATGGATGATTTTATAGGCAATTTCCCCTGATGATGAGGCATGTTCCTTTGATCCAGTGTGAGCAAAATAATTAGAAAAAGGGATCTCAGATGAAATTTTAATTTTTTTATGTAGGAAGCTGTGTAGCTGTGCACCACATTTATTTTTCTAGTAGTCCAAGTAATATTTGCATATACAGTACACCCTCACTATAACTCCCTTTGCAGTGGCAAATCTTGGACTATTGCAAACGTAGTTCCTGGGTCCCAACTCCAGCCCTGGGGCCACAAGTGGAGGAGGGGGGAAACAGAGACTGCTCCTTCAGCCTTGAGCTTGTAAGAAGTGTGTACGTGGTTGGGGGCAGTGGAGCTATAACAACAAAATGGCTTCAATTCCCAGCAGCTTGTTTTAGTAAGGTGTACAGTATTTTAAATGAAGGACTGGTATTGAAGGAAAGCCCTTACTCAAGGTAAAAATAACTGTTTCCAACTTAATAGGGATTTAAATATGTTGATTGAGCTCTTCTTTCTCTTATAATGTATCTTATATCAAGACTGCCAGATAAACAGATCTTAACTAGTCAGGTTCCCGTCAGCATTCTTGCTATATGAGTGTGTTCCTAATCTTTATTTAGCTTAAATGGGGTAATAGTAGTATCATTTATAAATCCTGAATAGTAAAGTAAATTGAGTAATTCCTGCCTCCATATTGAGGCAGTGATGTCTTTTTTTCCCCTTGTGTTTGTGTGGGAGGGGATGGTGGAAAGGCATGTTTAGTCATGGGCTTGTAACACAGGCTATGCTTATTAGAGGACGCACTTGATACAAACCACTGTAATTAAGGCAGTAAAGCAGTTTATTATAACCTTTTATCATGCATGCAAATTTCCAAAACATGCACTTTTTGGCTGAAATTTTCCATGTCTGGTCTCTGTCCAAAGGTGATTTTTTGTTTGTTCGAATGAAACAAATTGCATTAGTTTCAAAGGAGAGGGAAAACATTTCCAATGTTAAAATTGTCTACAGTCAGATTTTTTTTTGTTATGGCTGAAGTTTAAATTGTAACAACACCGTAGTCATTGAGAACTAATGCCTTTTCTTGGTTTGGAGGAGGTTTGGGAGGGAAAACTAAAACTTTATTTGGGAATAAACACTTCTAAACATGCTCCCTGAGCATCTAAGAATTTTAGCAGCGCCTAATGAAACCTCAGGCATCTTTTGACATTACAGTACACCTTCTCCCTCCTTAGTATGACAGGAACAGGGACTGCCATTTTCATGCTTTCAGTTGGAAAACTGACATGAGAAAGATTGTAAATGTCTTGCTTAACAACCCAGCTCAATTATTTAAAATAACTGCTTTAGCATTAAGGACAAGAAAAAAACTGACACTGTAAAACTTTCCTCAGTTTTAGGATGTTTGCAATATTTCCTGCATTTTACAGTATTCCACAAATTCTAAGCTTTCATGAAAAAAGACATTTTTATTTTATTTTTTTTTGATAGCAAAGATAGTTTCCCCAAAATGTAAAATAACTCTCTGCATCCGAACCAGAATGGCAGGAAATGTTGTGAAATCAACACTCCTTCACTCCATGCTGTGAACTTTACAGTCTCATGTGACCCATATTAATAGTGCTGCTATTAAGCACAGGTGACTTTGTCCTCTTTTAATTGTTTTAAACAAGGACATTGAATTAAAAATACCTATAATGATTCAGTATTAAGGCTGCACAGATAAAGTAATAAAATCACAAAATCCATGATTTCCTAACATGGTGGTTATAACTATTCACATTTGTGTATTACATTTTTCAAACAAGTGCAGTTTATATTACCATTAATTACAATAGAAATGCCAGCAACTAAAACATCTGCTAAAAAGAGTAGCCAGTGCTGTCAGAAGGGCTCCTCCATCAAAGAGTCAAAACAGCTAGGAATTGCAAGGTGTCCTGAAGATAACACTCTCCCACCAAAAAGCCTTTGGTTTGTTAAGCAGGGAAAGAAGGGTCAAAAGCTGTCCAGTTAGATTGTCCGTCTCCAGCCACAAGTGATCATATATAAGAACTCACAGCTCAAGAATCTCAACTGATCTTTGGTGTCAGTTTAAAACATAGGCAGTTTTTAAGATACCTTCCAAATCATGGAGGACTTATAGGTTAAAACCAGTAACTGCAACTACCCCAGGAAACAAGTTAGCAGCAGTCTCTGGAGTACATGTATTTTTCCAGTTGTCTTGCCTTATATTAGTGCCTGTGCATGTGTACACAAAATATCATGAATGCTTTTATCTGTATTAAACCTCTTAACAGACTTATTATCATGTGCGTGGTTTTGACTACCACATTGTGGGCTAAGCACACTTAGCCCTGCTGTCACACTCAGCACCAAGCACAGTTAGGCCCCAGAATGGGAACAAGAGCAGATGCTTACACTTTAGTGCTGCTGTAATATATTTATTCCTTTTAAAGTTACTTCTCCTATTCTTGCTTCCTAAAAACAAAGTGGTAGTTCTACAATTAATAATACCTCTGATTTAGAAAACATTTTTATGAAAGATGAAGCAACTCCATCAATATTTTTCAAAAGGTATTTCAGGAATTTGTTTATGAAGCTTTTAAATTTAATGGAAGTATCTTGGAGCTGTTTTAGTTTTGATATTAGGTAAATTGTCAATAATGTAGAAATTAGCTATAAATGCTTTACAATATAAGGTAATAGATTAGCTGTGAAATATTGAAGGTTTTGCTTTGTTCAATGTATTAAAATCACCATTTAATTTAATATTCTTGTAGGTATACAAGTTGGGGAAACGACACCTGATAAACTGTTCACACTGGTGGAAGTGGAATGTTTAGGTGCTTGTGTAAATGCACCGATGGTACAAATAAATGATAATTATTACGTAAGTATTTCATTCTGTTTGAAATGTACAAATTTTGTTTAATTGATATGTTAATTATTTACACTAAATGATTGTAATTGTTTTAGATTATAAAATTATAATAACTCAAATACAAGTTATTAATTGACCTATTAATTTGATAGCTAACCTTGCTACTCCGTGGGTGGCTTGTGTCTCAGAATGATCTTGGAATAGGACTTCCCAAGGCTTAATTATCAATGTAAAGAGAAGCAGTTCTCATTTTGTAGGAGTGGATCAGTTCATGAGCTGGAGCATCTGCTAGTGCCATCATATCTTCTGCATGGAAATGCACACAAATACATTGTAATATAAGTGAAGTTCCTGAGTCCAGTGGAAATGTTTTTTAATGTTCACATATCTTTATAAAAGGATCATGAACAAAAATAATTAAAATACATGTAGAAATACATTTTTAGACACCCATGCAGTAGAACTAGGGCCTTTTCATAGTTGGCTTTTAGTCAGAGGTTAAAGTATGCCGGAATGCCCCGCAACACACACAGTTTTGTTGGATCAGTGTTCTGGGGCCCAGAAAAATCAGGTGGAATGCATGTTGCGCCCTGCGCAGGTCACCTGGGACTCAGGAGCAGTGGCCAGGGGCTTTTCAAATCTCCCGCCCTGAGTGAGGACACTGAGACAGCGTGTCATGTGGCTCAGGGTGGGAGAGGCCTGGCCAGGGAGCGACTCGGCATGCACCCCTACAGCTCCAGCCAGGTAAGTGGGGCAGGGAGTACATGAGGATCGAGGAGCGGGAATGGGAGGGTCAGGGAGCTCAACTGGCCAGTGGGGAGGGGGAATGGGGAACTCAGCTGGCCGGCTTCAGTGTCTAGGTTGGGACAGGACTCAGGTGCGGGGGCTTTAAGGGAGACTGGGGGTGTGGGGAGGGTTCCCATGGCGGCTCCGAAGGGTACCCTGTCCGGTCCCCGTGTGCAGCAGGGAGACAGGTTATGATTGCTCGCCTCTGCTCCGGGCTTAGGGATGCATGCAGACCTTTTTCTTTTTTTTCCTCTTTTTCCTTTTTTCTTCCTTTCTTTTATAAATAAATAAATACAATTTAAAATTTTAATTCAAATTAATTCAAATTCAATTAATTAAAAAATTGAACCCAATTAATTTTAATTACAATAAATTTTAATTCAATTTTTAATTTAATTTTAATTAAATAAACTCATGGCCCTTCAGGATTTTAAAAACTGTATTTTGGGCCCTCAACCAAAAAGGTTGGGAATCACTGATTTATAATGCAAAATTTTAAGTGTGTTTATTTGCTTACTCTTTGTCTTTCTAATGATACCGCCATCTTGAATGGAAGTTCTAAAAGTAAATGTGTATTTTGTTCAGTCCCTAGAAAGATGTCATAAGGCCATCCAGCAGTGCTGTCTCCAGTTCAAATAATAACTCGCTGTATGAAAAGGTTTCAGTGATGCGGCCCTCGGGCCAATATCCTAGTCCTCATGTGGCCCTTGTGGAGATTTGAGTTTGAGACCCGTGTTATTAGGTTTGCATGCATTTTACATCTTTCTTTTGGTGGTGATCACTCACCATCCAGACCTTATTACTTTACAGCAGTTAAATGGTGTTGCTATGGGTTGTGTTTTACATACCGATGTTGTTTGTGCTGACGTAATAGACCGCATATCTGTGGAGATGAAACATAGTTTGTGTTCTAGTGTCATTTCTCAGCAATATCAAATTTCTGTTTTAATTGATGAGAGTACGAGTTTAAGTAAGCTTTCTTGTCTTGTAATTTACTTGCGCATAACTTTTGATGCAAACATTGGTCCTATTACATTTTTTTTTGATCTGGTTGAACTAGGCAGCAATGATGCTGATGGCATAGTATTAGCTTTACTGCAGTGTTTGACAGCACATGGGTTCATGGAGGAATTTCTCAAAGATAATTGGATTGGTTTATGTGTAGATGGAGCCTCTGTCATCTTAGGCAGTAAGGCTGGTGTTGCCACAAAATTAAAGACACGATTTCCACTTTTAATAAGTTGGCATTGTTTTAATCACAGGTTGGAATTGGCCATCACTGATGCTATCAAATGGTTCAGTTTAATCACTTTAAATCATTTGTGGATTCATAGTATGCTCTGTACAGTCAGTCACCAAAGTGCTTGAGAGAGTTGGGTGAATGTGCGAGTGATCTGGAAGTCCAGCTTAATAGGATTGGATGCGTACTTGATATATGGTGGGTTGCTCTAACTGCCTGGACTGTACAAACTGTTTGGCGGTCATATGCAGCCCTCCATAGCCACTTCTCGAAAAAATCAACTGATTTCTCACTAGAAGGGAAAAATAAAGCAAAATTTGCTGGCATAGCCAAAAAACAAAAAAAACTGGGGAATCCAGTTTTTGTTTAAAAACTTGGGTCTCAGGCTTGATGCTCTGGAGGAACTTGCAGACCTATCCTTGGTATTGCAAAAATCTGATGTAACATTATCTACATCAAGTAAATTAAGTCCACAAGTTCAGGTGTTTATAGCTCATAGATGGAGCGATTCAGAGCTCTAGCAAGAGGTTTGTGTGGCGATTGCTGCAGGTTGCTTTAAAGGTGTATGTGTAAACATGTCAGTGAATGCTGGCAAGCAAATTGAAATTTCTAAATGTCAGTTTTGCCAGGCCTTAGAGGACTGTATGAATGCTAGATTGTTGCCAGACTCAGAAAGACATCTAAGCAGTGCTGTTGAAGCACTTGACCCATCATGTTTCACTACAGAGCTGTCACTGAAATTTGGTGAAAGTGACATAAAATTTTTGTGTTCCAAGTTTGGCATTGCATTTAAAAGTAAAATGTGCTAATCAGGAATATAAAGATCTCAATACTTACTATGTTATGCAGTGTTTGTTAGTTTGTGACAATAATTGATACAGACATAAATGCCACATAAAATTAGAAATATTTTTATGGAATGATAACATATACTGAGAAGTGGTTGCAAATGCCTACCTGATCTGGGGCCCGCACATGCATGAAGAGGGCCCAGACAATACAGGAAGGGGGCCCACAGATTAGAGGGTTCCAGGGCCTGTCAAATTATACTTTAAACATTGCTTTTAGTTAAGAGGATTTGGTTACCTCTGGGATAATTTTTTTTTTTTTTTTTTTTTTTAAATCCCCCATCTAACCAGTCCTTTTCAGTCTTTGAAGTTCTTTCACTACGACATTCTCTGTTGATTTTTTTTTTTTCCTTAATTGGTTACATTTAAAAACTCCCAAAACAACAGTCCCGTAAACATGCTAATATATTCTGGAGAGAGCAGCCTCAGCAAATTCAGTTTTCATTAGAAGTCTGGTAATTTTCCTTGATTATAATTATCCTCTGATTACTTTCCTTCTACTCTACCCCCTCCCTTCCTCCCAAAATAGTAATCTGACCTGATGCAGTGAAATGTAACTACAGGATTTATCTTTCCATCCCATATTGTAAGGTTTTTTTCAATGTCTCTTCCAACTTCTGGCATCTGACAAAGTGGGATTTGACTCACGAAAGCTCATGTGAAAAACAAATTTTAGTCTTTAAAAGTGCCACAGGACTCCTTGTTTGTTTTTTCTGTAAATTTTCTCTGGTCATTTTTTCTTTGGGAGCAGATATGAGGTTGTTTGGATCACCTTAACTATAAAAATGTTTTACTTTCCTTAAAATTCACTGAAGTATATGAAAAATTCAAATGAATCTTTCTGGTGTCTGTTACTTTACATTTACCAGTCTTGAATTTCATCTGCATTGTGATGCTTATCCAACTAGCCTTGCTTAGGTCCCTCTGAAGTTTGCCAAAGTCTTCTCTGGTCTTTGAATAATCTAAATACTTGTATGATGTACACATTTTGCATCCTCACAGCTCACTCCCTTTTCCAGATCATTAATAAATTACAAAACACTGGTAATATAGAACCTTGTAATATCCCGATGTTTTGCCATGAAAATTTACTACTTACTTGACTCTTTTTCTGTTTCATGCCTGCCCACTTGCCCAAGACGTCAATAGGTACTAGCTCCCACCATTGTCACACACCTACCCCCTTCCAATATTGGAAAGATTGGTCCTTGCTCAGGCCTTCCCTTCAATAGAGCACAGGACTCCTTTGTTCACGCTAGCTCCCCTTCACCCACAGAGTCACATAACTGTTTCTGTGCACAGGTCTTCACACCATGGATCTGTTGCTGTCCTCCATTTTCCTCTTTAATTAGGGATCCTGATTCTCCTAGCCCTCCCAGATTGGTCCCAGGGTTCCTCCTCCCTCTGCTGGAAGCACAAGTTCCTGACACTCTTCAACTCTTGCCAACAAACTAGGGTCACTCTTTTCCCCTAAATCTTGTCCTGAACTACCTTTTTCTCCTCCACCTTTCATTAAGGAGCTCTTATTTTTCCTCCTTGCTTCTTTCCTTTGGTCTAGGTTTTCTGATTATCCCCTCTCATGCCCCTTTCCTCATTTTCTTATAAGGGGCTCCAGTCTGTCCCTATGCCATTCCTGCTCACTTCCCTTTAAACTTCCTCTTAATCTCTAGGGTTTTTTCACCATTAAGCGGAGTCTCCTCTCTACGTGGATGCATTGTAACTCTAAACTTCCACCCATACAGCTTCTGTTGCCACCGTCTCAAAACTCACTAAAAATGTGTCCGAGTCAACTGCTGGACCCCCCCCATGGACAGGATAGTCCCCAGGGAGTCTCACCAGGTTCTGTGCAGCAGTTGCTGCTGCACCTGTACCTTTATAAATTGTTGCTGGCTATTCTGCTCAACTTGCTAAGGCCTTGTACACACTACAAAGTTATCGCGCGGTAAGGCTCCTTACCGC